>CM031622.1:14292016-14307016 GCA_018398815.1 Conus ventricosus | reverse complement strand
AAATCATGAAAGAGCAAAACAAGCTACATTTTCTAGTGAAAAGTAGAAAAAAAAAAAAAAAAATATCCTCTAAGACACAAGTGCTGAGGGCCAGTTTTGGAATGAATCCGCAAGGACTAAACACAACAAACTAATAAATTCAAGGAAAATACCAGCACCGTTCAGCAATTACAGAGCAGCTTTGTTAATGACTGCAAGAATATTGAATTATAAACAAAGCTTGCTCTTATGTCGAGATTGAAGAAATAGGGAAAATACGCTTTCTTCGCAGTGGTAAAATGATTGCCTAACTAACAGTATGTGCTTGAGTGGGTGAAAGGGAAAATAAATAAATCTTCTAAAAATGAGCCTTCAGCAAGCTTAATCCCAAAGGGGGGGGACATCCTCCAATAGGGAGGGAAACTCACAAACATATAACTCCTGGCATTACCGAATTTCGAACATGGGGGTTTTCTCCTCAGTCCCGGGAAATTTGGTTTTAATTTGACTCCTCGCTTTTCATTTAAGAAGAATCAATCCAGAAAGGTGGTGTGCAATACCGTATATGTTGTTGAGCTTCCAAAAAACCAACCAAAGGTGCCATCAAGAAGCAAAGAAAATCTGAAAGAGCAAACAAGCTCTTTCTATGTGAAAAGTGGAAATAAAAAAATAATTAAAAAAAAAATATCCTCTAAACACAAGTGCTGGGCAGTTCTTGGAATGAATCCACAAGGGATTTAAACACACAAACTAATAAATTTCCAAGGAAAAGTCCCGAGCCCCGTTCAGCAACTACAGAGAGCTTGGTGTTGCAATGATCCCAAAAATTTTGAATTTAAAAAAGCTTGCTTTTATGTTAGCTTGAAGAAAAAAGGGGGAAATACGCATCATATCTGCGTGTAGATGATTTGCCTAACTAACAGTATGTGCTTGAGTGGGTGATGGGGAAAAAACAAAAAATGCTTCTCAAAAGGGCCCTTAGCAAGCTTATATTCCAAGGGGGAGACACCCTTTCCAATAGGAGGCAACTCAATAAATTAAAACTCCTGGTCATTTTACGAATTTTCGAAAATGGGGGTTTTTCTCTTTGCCCGGAAAGGGTAATTTGATCTCTCCCCTTTTCAGTTTTAAAGAAGAATGCAACCCCAGAAAAGGCGGTGTGCAATACGTAGTATGTTTGTTGAGCTTCAAAAAACAACCAAAGGTGCCATCTAAACAAGAGAAATCATGAAGAGCAAACAAGCTACATTTCTAGTGAAAAGTAGAAATCCCAAAAATTTTAAAAAAATATCCTCTAAGACACAAGTGCTGAGGAAAGTTCTTAGAAGGGGAATCCGCAAGGGACTTACCAAACAAACTAATAAATTCCAAGGAAAAGTTACCGAAGCACCTTCCGGGCAACTTACGAGCATTTGGTTGCAATGACGCAAGAAATATTGAATTAAAAACCAAGCTTGACTTTGTCTTAGATTGAAGAATAGGGGAAATACCATTCTTTAATCTGCAGTGGTAGATGATCGCTAAACAACAGTATGGCTTGAGTGGTAAAGGGGGGAAAAAATTAAAAAAATGTTCTAAAAATGAGCTTCAGCAAGCTTATATTTCCAAGGGGAGACATCCTCCAAAAAGGGGGGAAACTCACTAAATATAACTCCTGGTCATATACGATATTTCAAAAACTTTGGGGGTTTTTCCCCTCAGTGACGCGGAAAGTGGTAATTTGACTCCTCCCTTTTCTTTTTAAAGAAAATGAAATCCAGAAAAGGCGGTGTGCAATACCTGTATGTTTGTTGAGCTTCCAAAAAAACAACCAAAGTGCCATCTAAGAAGCAAAAGAAAACCATGAAAGAGCAAAACAAGCTACATTTTCTAGTGAAAAGTAGAAAAAAAAAAAAAAAAAAATCCTCTAAGACACAAGTGCTGAGGGCCAGTTCTTGGAATGAATCCGCAAGGGACTAAAACACAACAAACTAATAAATTCCAAGGAAAAGTACCGAGCACCGTTCCAGCAACTTACAGAGCAGCTTGGTGTTGCAATGACTGCAAGAAATATTGAATTATAAACAAAGCTTGCTCTTATGTCTTAGATTGAAGAAATAGGGGGAAATACATTATATCTGCACTACTAGATGATTCTGCCTACTTCTTTTTTTTCTTGCTTTCTAAGCTATGAAAAATTTAAATAAATTCTTTCTCAAAATGGCTTCAGCAAGCTTAAACCAAAGGGGAGTCTCCAATAGGGAGTGACACTCACTCAATAACCCTGTATGACCGAATAAATTTTTAACACGGTTTTTCCAGTGCCGCGGAAAGTGGAATTGCGCTCGCCCAAAACAACCAAAAACCCGGGGAATAATGCATGATTTTGTCAGGGGCAGATTACACAGCCAGGTTTTGGAATAAAAGAAACATGCACAAGAGCACCAAGCTACTTTCTATGTTGAAAAAAAAAAATTTCAATGACAAAGTGCTGAGGGAGTTAATTGGATGAATCCCCGGGGCTACAACAAACTAATAATCCAAAAAACCCAAACCGTTCCAAACTTAAAAGCGCTGGCCGGCTCTGCGAAATTGATTTCAAAGCTTGTCATTTTCTTTGGGTTGAGAAAAGGGGCAAGAATATGTATATAACCACATCATACATTCATCTTCCTTTTTTTATCCAGCGATACAAGACACTTAAGGGCCCGCCAGGCTCAAAAAGGGGCTGGCCCCAAGGGAAATTCCAAACCCAACGAGGGCAAGGATACGAATTTCGGCGTTAAACTTGAAAAGCCCTGCACTGCAAGCTCAGCAGCAGAACCATCTCATAATGCAACCACTCTTGAGACAAGGATTCTGGAGAAGAAACCGGACTAACCCTCAACGTCAAGTAAGGCCAGGGACCAAGTCCAGGAAGTCGCCTTCACAGTTCTCAACCTCCAAAAGCTCACATGAAAGGCCCAGTTTCCGTCCCCGTGTCTCCCACTAACACAGCACCATCGACAGGCCAGAAGGAGGTGGTGTCGACGTCATCAGCGATGGACGAGGCAGCAATGGAGCACCATCCTCTTCACCGATGAGTCAAGATTCTCCCTGTCCCGAAATGATGGCCGGGTACGCGTCTGGCGTCGTCCAGGGGAGAGGCTTGCTGATGGCTGTGTTTGTGAGCACGATCGCTATGGAGGCGGCTCCCTGATGGTATGGGGAGGCATCCACCTTCATGGCAGGACACCCCTTCACCTTGTGCCAGGCAGACTTACTGGTAAGGTACAGAGATGAAATCGTGAGGCCGTTGATTATCCCCACTCTGCAAGCCATGGGACCCGTGCCACCCTCATGGACGACAACGCCCTCCACACCGCGCCCGTGTGGTGAACGACTACCTGAGGCAGCAGCAGGTTCCACGACTGGACTGGCCATCGCGTTCGCCTGATTTGAACCCTATTGAGAACTTTTGGGACCATCTGGAACGCCGCGTCCACGACAACCACCTCTCCTGTTGACCTCCACCACCTGTTCCAATTTCGCTGCAGGAGTGGAACGCCATGCCTCAACAGACACTTGTGACTCTGATCCAGTCCATGAGGCCTAGATGCGTGGAATGTGTGGGTGCAAATGGGCGGACATACGCACTACTGAAGCTTTTTCAATAAACTTTCTTGTGAATTGGTCACATTTTGTGATTTTCAAAAAGAGGGGTTATGATATTTGATCTTGATTTTGTCCAGAAAAAGTTGAATTGACACAATTGCAATGGCATTGACATGAAAGCTAAAGACATGAAATAAAATACGGTATAAGCTGTTTTCCTGTGCGTTATGTCGTTTTATTTGGTGAGAGTTTTTTCTGTCTGGCCTTAACTTTTTGTGACTAGCTTATTTTATTAAATTTGATTCTCCCTAGTGCTTGCAGATTTGTATAAGCTTGTTCAATATATATTGTATGTCTACCTATCAGTGTGCGTGGACATGCATATGTGCATAATATATTCGGATAATATACAATGTCATACAGACTTGATTTGCTGTGTATGTGTGTGTGTGTGTGTGGTGTGTGGTGTGTGTGTGTGTGTGTGTACATCGTTTTTGTACTGTCATTCAAAACAAATAAAAAAATTTTGAAACAAAAAAATGCCAGAGCTTTGTCCTCTACGCCATATCCAATGTTTTCACAAGTGTCACCATACTCGGTTCCGCTCTTTTGTGTGTCATCTTAATGACAGGCAGAGAGAACACAACCAACCAAAACCAACCAAAACCAACCAAAAATTTGCCTTCCTTCAAAATGGGGGCTTTTCCAAAAAAGCAAGCCCTTAAAATTTTAATCGCCAAGGGGGAAAAAAAACCCTTTTTCCTCCAATTTTTAAAAGGGGAAGGGGGAAAAAAAAAAACCCAAATTTTTAAACATTTTTAAAACCCCTTTGGGGGTCAAAAAAACCCGGATATGTTTTCGAAAAAGGGTTTTCTTCTCCTCAGTGACCGGGGGAAAAGTGGTAATTTGACTCCTCTGCCTTTTCATTTTTAAGAAGAATGCAATCCCGAAAAAGGCTGGTGTCCCAATACCGTAGTATTTTTTGTTAGTTCCCAAAAAAACCAAACCCAAAGGGTTTGCCATCTAAGAAGAAAAGAAAATCTTTGAAAGGCAAAACAACTAATTTTTCTAGTAAAAAGGTAAAAAAAAAAATAAAAAAAAAAAAATATCCTCTAAGACCAAGTGCTGAGTGCCAGTTTTGGAATGAATCCGAAAGGGGACTAAAACACAACAAACTAAAAAATTTCCCCAAGGGAAAAAAAGTACCGAGCACCGCCCGCAACTTACAGAGCAGTTTGGTTTTTGCAATGACTCCCAAGAAAAAAAAATTTTAAAAAAAAGCTTGTTTATGTTTAAAATTAAAAGAAATGGGGGGAAAATACGCATTCAAAACTGCAGTGGAAGTTTGATTCGGCCTAATAACAGAAATTGCTTGAGTGGGTAAATGGGGAAAAAAAAAAATTAAATGCTTCCTAATGACCCTTTCACCAAGTTTATTCCCCAAAGGGGGGAGAAAATCCCCCAATAGGGGGGGGAAAAACCACTAACATATAACTCCTGGTCATATACCGAAAATTTTTAACATGGGGGTTTTTCTCCTCAGTAAACCGGGAAAGGGGTTAATTTGACTCCTCTCCCTTTTTCATTTTAAGAAGGAATGCAACCCCAAAAAAGGGCTGGGTTGCAATCCCAGAGAAATTTTTTGGGGGGTTTGGACTTCCAAAAAAACAACCAAAGTGCCATCTGAGAAGCAAAAAAAAACCCATAAAAGGAGAAAAAACAAGCTACATTTTCTAGTGAAAAGTAGAAAAAAAAAAAAAAAAAAATCCTCAAAGGGACACAAGTGCTGAGGGCCTTTTTCTTGGAATGAATCCGCAAGGGACTAAAAAAAACAACAAACAAAAAAATTCCCAAAGGGAAAAGTACCGACACCTTTCCAGAACTTACAGAGCAGCTTGGGGTTGAAAATAAACTCCCCAAAAAGAAATAAAAATTTTAAAAACCCAAAGTTGCTCTTATGTCTTAGTTTAAAGAAATAGGGGAAAATTATATATTTTATATCCCACACTTTACTTACATTTTTTCTTCCTCTTCTTCTTTTTTTTCTTTCTTTCTAAGCTAGCCCAAAAAAATTTAAAGGGGCCCCCCGCCTTGTTTTTGGGGGTACCTAAGTAAGGGTTTTAAAAGGCTCGTAAAACAAAGCGCGGGTTTTTTTTCCCAAATTGTGCAATTCGAAGCTCACACCCCCACATGTATGACCAAAATAATCTTTCAGACACGCATTTTTCGGGGGGGTCGAGAATATGCGTCGCCAAAAAACCAAAAAACCCTTGAATAATGCATAAATTTTGGGGCCCAGGCGCAAAATTACACAGCATTTTTTGAATTGGGGAAATTGGAAAAAGTGCACGTGAAAGGGCCCTTGCCTATGTTAACCCTTTTTCAATGAAAAATTTGCTGGGGTGGGTATAAAAAGGGACTGCAAATTGGGGCGCAAAAAACCATGCCCCCAAAGACGAAACTGTCAACACTAGATCGCGGCCCGGGGGGTTTGGGGTGGCTCCGAGGCATTTCGGGAAAGAGAGGGGGCCCAAGACGTCGGGAGTGAGCCATTTCAGCCCATTAACGCCTTCCCCCCCAGCGATCCCAAGACACGGAAACCCGGGGAACAAACCCACGTTTCAGGGCCCCCAAAAAACACCAAGGGGGCAAAAACGATCGTACTTGATGCGCAGAAAGCCGCAGCAGAACCACCCAATGAAACCATCTGAGACGGAGCTGAGAAGAAGGGACAAACCCTAAACCCAAAGTCGCCGGGCCCGCCCGGGGGTCGCCTTCACATTTCAACCTCCGCTCAAAAAGGGCCCCGCCCCCCGGTCCCCCATTTAAAAACAGCACCATCGAGGGGGAAAAGGAGGTGGTGGGGACGTCAATCAGCGATGGACGAGGCAGAAATTGGAGCACCACCCTCTTCACCGATGAGTCAAGATTTCCCTGTCCCGAAATAAAGGGCCCCGGGTACGCTTTTTTGGCGTCGTCCGGGGAGGGCCTTGCTGATGGCGTTTTTGTGAGCACGATCGCTATGGAGGGGGGCCCCCCTAGGGTTTATGGGGAGGCACCCACCTTCAGGGGAGGACACCCTTCACCTTGTCCCAGGAAAACTAGGGCGAAAGGGTTTAAAAGGTGAAATCGTGAGGCCGTTGATTATCCCCACTCTGCAACCCCATGGGCCCCCGGTCCCCCCTCAGGGACGAAAAACGCACTCCACACCGCCCCCGTGTGGGGGAACGACTCCCTGAGGCGGGCGGGCCGGTTCCCCGACGGGAAATGGCCATCGCGTTCGCCTGATTTAAACCCCTATTGGAACTTTTGGGACCTTTGGAACGCCGCTTTTCCAGGGAAAACCCAAACCCCCCTCCTGTTGACCTCCACCACCTGTTCCAATTTCTGCTGCAGGAGTGGAACGCCATGCCTAAACCCAGCCCACTTGTGACTCTGATCCAGTCCATGAGGCCTAGATGCGGGGGAAGGGTTGGGGGTTTGGCAAAGGGGCGGACATACGACAAACTGAAGTTTTCAATAAATTTTCTTGTGAATTGTCAATTTTGTAAATTTTAAAAAAGGGGGGTTTTATGATATTTGACCCCTTGATTTTGTCCAGAAAAAGTTGAATTGACACAATTGCAATGGCATTGACTAAAGCTAAAGACAGAAATAAAATACGGTTAAAAAGGTTTTCCTGTGGGGTTAGGGCCCTTTTAATTTTTGGGGGAGTTTTTTTTGTCTGGCCTTAATTTTTGTGACTAGCTTTTTTTTATTTAAATTTTTTAATTTTTCCTAGGGCTTGCGATTTGTATAAGGGTTGTTCAATATATATTTGTATGTCTACCTATCAGTGTGCCGGGGGCATGCATATGTGGGTTTAAAATATTCGGATAAAATACCCTGTATTTCAGACTTATTTGCTGTGTATTTTGTGTGTGTGTGTGTGGGGTTTTGTGTGTGTGTGGTGTGTGTGTTTTTGGGGGTTTTGTTTTTCTGTCATTCAAAAAAAATAAAAAAAATTTGAAACAAAAAACAAAGCCCGACTTTTTTCCTAAAGCCAATCCCAAAGTTTTCACCAAGGTGTCCCCAAACTCGGGGGCCCCTCTTTTGGGGGGGATCTTAAAAGACAGGCAGAGAGACCAACCAAAAACCAAACCAAAAACCCAACCCAAATCAAACCCGCCAATCAGGGGCGTCCTTCACCCCCTTTTCCCCGGCCCAAAGGGTGGTGTGGTCCAAATTCGGAGCTGAACCAGAAAAGGATGCTGCCGTAGTTCTCTCCCTTTGGGGGATCAGGGGTGCGCCATCCGGCACAGCCCGTTGACTGTTTTCCCACTGCAACAGGGGGGGCACAGTGCAAATGAAAACACACAAAGGGCCCGCAAAAGTCCCCCCTGACAAAAACACAGGCCAGCACTTCCCCCTGACAAACACAGGGGGAAACAGGGCCACTGACAACACAAGGCCAGCCCCAGTCCCCCGAAAAAAAACAGGCCAGGGACAGTCCCCCTGCAACACACAGGGGGCCCCACAGTCCCCGACAACACACGGGGGCCCGCCCCAAATCCACTGACAAAACAAAAGGGGGCCCCCCGTCCCCTGCAACACACAGGGGCCCGCACCGCCACGACAACACACAGGCCAAAACGTCCCCTGACAAAACACAGGGGGGCCCCACGTCCCCTGACAACACACAGGGGGCCCCGCAAAAAGCCATGACAACCCGGCCAGCCGTCCCCCGGGCAACACACCGGGGGCCACACAGTCCATGGGCAACACCCCAGGCCCGCACAGTCCCCTGACAACACACCCGGGGGCCCGCAAAAGTTTCCCCTGACAACACCCGGGGGCCCCAACCCGTCACACAACACAAGGGGGCCCGCACAGTCCCCTGACAACACACAGGGGGCCCGACCGGGCCCCTGACAAACACAGGCCCGCCAGTCCCCCTGACAACAACAGGGGGGGCCCGACAGTCCCTGACAAAACACCAGGGCCGCACAGTCCCCCTGACAAAACACAGGGGGCCAGCACAGTCCCCTGACAAACACACAGGCCACACAGTCCACTGAAACCACAGGGGGCCCGCACAGTCCCCCTGCAACACAAGGGGGCCCGCACAGTCCCCTACAACACACAGGGGGGGCACGTCCCTGCCCAAACACAGGGGGCCCGCCAAATCCACTGCAAACACACAGGAGCCGCCCCTTTACAAACACAGGCCAGCAAAAGTCCACTGACAACAACAGGGGGGGCCCCCCCAGTCCCTGCAACACACAGGGGGCCAGCACATCCCCTGACAACACCCAGGGGGCCGCACCGTAAATGACAACCCCCAGGGGCCCGAAAAGTCCATGACAAAACACAAGGGGCCCGCACAGGGCCATTTAAACAAAACAGGGGCCAGCACAGTCCATTTACAACACACAGGGCCCGCACAGTCCACTGACAACCCCCACAGGCCACACAGTCCCCCTGACAAACAAAAAGGGCCCCAAAAAGTCCCCGGAAAAACACACAGGGGGGAGCACAGTTCCCCCCACCCCACCCGGGGGGGCACAGTCCAACCCGACAACAACAGGGGGGCCCCCGTCCATGACAACACACAGGCCACACAGTCCCCCGACAAAAACACGGGGGGACACAGTTCCCCCTTTACAACCCCAACCCCAAAAAAGTCCCCGACAACCCCACAAGGGGGCCCGCACAGTCCCTGACAACACAAGGGCCCGCCCCAGTCCACTGACAACACACCCGGCCCGCCCAGTCCCCTGACAACACACAAGGGGGCCCGCCCCAGTCCCCCTGAAAAACACACAGGGGGCCCCACAGTCCCCTGACAACCCACAGGCCCCACAGTCCACTGACAAAACACAGGGGGGGCCCGCACATCCCTGACAAACCCCAGGGGGGAGCACAGTCCCCTGACAACCAAAAGGGGGCCAGCACGTCCCTGAAAAAACCACGGGGCCAGCCAGTCCCCTGGGCAACACACAGGGGGGCCCCACAAGGGCCACGACAACACACCCGGGGGCCCCCACAGTCCACTACAACAAAGGGGGACACATTTCCCCTGAAACCCAAAAGGGGGGGGACAGTTTCCCCTGGGAAAAACCCCAGGCCCCCACAGTCCATGACAAAACCCCAGGGGGCCCCAGTCCACTGAAACCCAAAGGGCCCGCACCGTCCCCTGACAACACACAGGGGGCCAGCAAAAGTCCAGCCCCAAAACACAGGGGGCCCCAAAATTCCCCTGACCAAAACCAGGCCCCGGAAAAGTCCACTGCAACCCACAGGGGGAGGGCCGTCCACTGAAAAACACACAGGGGGGCACAGTCCACTGACAACCCAAGGCCGCACAGTCCCCTGAAACACACAGGGGGCCCGCACGTCCACTGCCCAAAACACAGGGGCCAAACACAGTTTCCCCTGACAAAAAACAGGCCACACAGTCCCTTTACAACACACAGGCCAAAAATCCACTGAAAAAAAGGGCCAAAGAATTTACAAAACCACCCCCAAGTCCCCCCAAAAGGGGGTCAAAACCATGCCAAAAAAGGGAGAATTTTGCAAAAAAGGGGGAGCAGTTCCCCTAAAAACGGGGGCCGCACAGTGGAAGGGGAAAAAAGGGAAAAAAGTATACAAACAACCAGGGAGAATTTTACACAAAACACAGAGAAATAGAAAAAGGGGGAAAGACGAAAAAAGTTTAAGGAGAAAAAAAGGAGAAGTAGAAAAAAGGAACCTAATGCAAAACAGGGGGCCCGACAAACAAAAAGCCAGACAGGGCAGAAAAGGGGCCCGAAAATGCAACAACAGGGGAAATATGACAACAACGGCCCGACAACGAACAAACCCCAGGCCCGAAGAAATGGGAAAAAAACAGGGGCCCGGTAGGCAAACACAGGGGCCCGCAATAGGAAAAAAAGGAGGAAGGAGAAAAAAGGGGGGAAAAAGAGGGGAAAAAAGAGAAGAGAGACAAACGGAGACAGAGAAACCAAAGGCCCGGGCCCGGGCCCGGGAAAAAAAGGCCCCAAAAGACCACTGCCCCGGCAAAACCCGTACTGAAAAAGGGGGGGGGCAAGTAGAAAAAACCCGGCCGGGGGCAGGGACTTTTTTCCCCAAAACCCCGGGGGGCCGACATTTAACAACCCCAAAAAGGCCCCAGTGCACCTTTTAAAAAACAGGGCCGCCAGTTACTTTTCCCAAGGAAAACCGTTTTTCCCTGAAACCCGGGGAGCAAGTTGAAAACCCGGGAGGACAGCCAAAAAAACCACAGGGCCCCCTCAAAACCCGGGCCCCCCCCCCCCCCCCATCCCTCCTCCACTCATCTCTGTCTTCTCCCCTTTTGCACACGAGACAATAACAACACACACACACACACACACACACACACACACACACACTACACAAAACACAACACACACACACACACACACACACACTACACACACACACACACACACACACACACACACACACACACACACACACACACACACACACACACACACACACACACACACACACACACACACACCATGGCCTAGCTCAGTCTGACATAGGTTTCCAAGCATGCGGAAGGAGCGAGCCAGGGGCAGCCACCGGGCCTCTGTTCCTCCGAAGCCTGCTCTCCAGCATGCCCATGACCAGCCAGTGAAGGCCATAGGGTCCCGGCTGTCGCTGGGAAACAGCTCGGGACACAGACCATGAACAGAACAATTCCATCCGTTACCAACACCCCTGATGTGGCCCCTTTGCGGTCGGCTGGGCTATTAGCAACATTATCTTATTTTATCTTATCCGTTACCAAGGTTTCTGTCACGTCTTGATAGACTCCACTTACCTTACATACT
The DNA here is from genome assembly GCA_018398815.1 of Conus ventricosus. Lineage (NCBI taxonomy): Eukaryota > Metazoa > Mollusca > Gastropoda > Neogastropoda > Conidae > Conus > Conus ventricosus. The sequence goes on along the minus strand of CM031622.1, from coordinate 14,295,623 downwards.
ATCTGTGGGGCTGTCTGGCTCTCTCTCTCTCTTCTCCTCTCTATCTCTCTCTCTGTCCCCCTCTCTATCTCTCCCTCTCTCTCCCCTCTCCTCTCCCTCCCTCCCCCCTCCCCCCCTCCATCTCTCTCTCTCCCTCCCTCTCTCCGCCTCCCTCTCTCTCTCTCCCTCCTCTCTCTCTCCCTCCCCTCCCTCCCTCTCTCTCTCTCCCTCTCCACTCCCTCCCCCTCTCTCTCTCTCCCCCCCTCCCTCTCTCTCCCTCCCTCTCCTCTGTCCCCCCTCTCCTCCCTCCCTCTCTCTCTCCCTCTCACTCCCTCCCTCTCTCTCCCTCCCCCCACTCCTCTCTCCCTCCCTCTCTCTCTCTCCCTCTCTCTCCCTCCCTCTCTCTCTCCCTCTCACTCCCCCCCCCTCTCTCTCTCCCCCCTCTCTTCTCTCCCTCCCCCCTCCCCTCCCTCCCTCTCCCTTGTCCCTCCCTCTCCCTCCCTCTCCCCTCTCACCCCTCCCTCCCCCTCCCCCTCTCTCTCTCCCTCCCTCCCTCCCTCCTCCTCTCCTCCCCCTCCCTCTCCCTCTCTCCCCCCCCCCCTCTCCCCTCTCTCTCTCTCTCTCCTCTCTCGCTTTTCCCCTCATCTCTCCTCCTCTCTCTCTCTCCTCCACCCATTCTCACACACACAGTCAAGGAATGGTGAATTTCTTTGTTCATCTGCGGCAAGCCCAAAAGAAGACGAATTTCATTTGTGTTTATATTTGCCCACAACTATGTGATATCAGAGAACAATGTATCCACATGAATATTCGAACATCCATGCTTACTTAAACTTTATGTTTCTGAGACTATTGTTAAGCAGCTCGTGTTATACTTGAACAAAGCATTTCAAAAGAAGAAGTCTGCATTAACCTAGTACATACTGATCATGGGACTGTATGTATTTTTCATTTTACACCCCCTCACCCCCCCCCCCCCCCCTACTCCCCCCCCTCCCACCCACCCCCCCCACCCTTTTAAGGCGCTTGGCCTTTGTGAATAAAACGGTTGGCTCTCTTCTCTCCTCTCCTCCTTCCCTCTCTCTCTCTTGCTCTCTAACTCTCCCCTCTCATACAACGTATGCTATTAAGCATTTTCCCTTTAAGTACCTATTCATTCAACCAACACTGTTTTATATGGAGAGATGGCAATACCCTTCTTATATAAGTACATTTGTTGAAATGTAGTAAGTACTGGTTGAAGATTTTGAAGCTACCCCATCCCGTTTGAGTAGGCAACCTATGATATGATGCTTTAGAAATGGAAAAAAAGGGGAAGAAACTGGGCTCACAAAGTAAAGAAAGTCCTTTCAAACAGGGGTTTTTGGGAAAAGTGTGGATGACCACAGGCTTTTTGTTTTTTTAAACAGAATTGGCATTAAGATATGGAAAGTAAAGAAAAATATCGCTTTTTTTCTCATTTAAAATGTTTTTTTATTCTGAAAAGTTTCTCATGTCATAACAGATAAAGGCACAGAATAAATTACGCAAGATTGGGTTGAGATTGAGGTTTTGATGCAACAAAAGATGGTTTGAATGTCAAACATCCACAAACCTCCTTGTCCTACATGTAGACACATTCTTGATGACGAAGAACACTTTCTGTTCCACTGTACTGCTTATAAAGAAGTGCGGACAAATTGTTCATTTTTCCAGTTAGATATAAAAACACAAAATGTCGTTATCGTGTTATCCATCAGATGATAACTTGTAATTAAATCAGTTGCAAAATTCATCTTGGAAGCATTGAAAATTACACAAGGGTAAGGACAGTGAAATTTAAGATAATGCATTATAAGAGATATCTGGGTGAATATTATCATTCATCGCATGTGGAAGAGACATAAGATACAATGCATCATTTGAGTGGATGGCCGAACCTACTGCATTACTCCGTGCGCAAGGACATAACGAAATGTTAGAATTATTTGTTTTTGTTAACCTTTGATTTGATACACACTAGGAATGAATGTGCACTATCTGTTTGCAGGAAAGGAAGAGGGAAATATTATGTTCTGTTACCTCTCCCCCCTTGGTAATGACAATAAAATATCAAAGCCTCTCTCTCTCTCTCTCTCTCTCTCATCCTCTCTCTTCTCTCTCTCTCTCTCTCTCTCTCTCTGGTCTTGGGACATACAATTAGTTTGAAACCAAAACTCTCGAGTGAATGCGTTGTTTTGCCTCTTTGCCCACCCCCATCATTAAACCCAGTAAAGTACACTACCCTTGCCCCTACACCCCTGACCTAGACTGTAAAGTACACTACCTTTGCCCCTATAACCCCTGACTCTAGACAGTAAAGTACACTACCCTTGCCCCTATACCCCTGACTCTAGACAGTAAAGTACACTACCCTTGCCCCTATACCCCTGACTCTAGACAGTAAAGTACACTACCCTTGCCCCTATACCCCTGACTCTAGACAGTAAAGTACACTACCCTTGCCCCTATACCCCTGACACTAGACAGTAAAGTACACTACCCTTGCACCTATACCCCTGACTCTAGACTGTGAAGTACACTACCCTTGCCCCTATACCCCTGACACTAGACAGTAAAGTACACTACCCTTGCCCCTATACCCCTGACTCTAGACTGTGAAGTTCACTACCCTTGCCCCTATAACCTCTGAACTCTAGACAGTGAAGTACACTCCCTTGCCCCTATACCCCTGACTCAAGACAGTAAAGTACACTATCCTTGCCCTATACCCCTGACTCTAGACTGTAAAGTACACTACCCTTGCCCCTATACCCTGACTCTAGACAATAAAGTACATTATCCTGCCCCTATACCCCTGACTCTAGACAGTAAAGTATACTATCCTTGCCCTTATACCTCTGACTCTAGACTGTAAAGTACACTACCCTTGCCCCTATACCTCTGACTCTAGACAGTAAAGTATACTATGTTTGCCCCTATACCCCTAACTCTAGACAGTAAAGTATACTATCCTTGCCCCTATACCCCTGACTCTAGACTGTAAACTATCCTTGCCCCTATACCCCTGACTCTAGACTGTAAAGTACACTACCCTTGCCCCTATACCCCTGACTCTAGACAGTAAAGTACACTACCCTTGCCCCTATACCTCTGACTCTAGACAGTAAAGTACACTACCCTTGCCCCTATACCCCTGACTCTAGACTGAAAAGTACACTACCCTTGCCCCTATACCTCTGACTCTAGACAGTAAGTATACTATGTTTGCCCCTATACCCCTGACTCTAGACTGTAAAGTACACTACCCATGCCCCTATACCCTGACTCTAGACAGTAAAGTACACTACCCTTGCCCCCTCTGACTCTAGACAGTAATGTACACTATCCTTGCCCCTATAAACCCCTGGCTCTAGACAGTAAAGTACACAAACCTTTGCCCCTATACCCTTGATCTAGACAGGAAATATCAACAACTAACCCGACCACGAAAGGTTCCAATTATAATTTCAAATGGGTAATGATCATCATCATCATAACTTTTTGTCTCTCAGGCTCTTTTCAACTGTACGAAAAGTGCGGGGGTCCATGCAACTGTTGGGACGGGTTAAGAAAATAGGTCAGGTGGGGTGGGGGAGGGGGGGGGATT
>CM031622.1:14227016-14287016 GCA_018398815.1 Conus ventricosus | reverse complement strand
CTGTGTGTGAACGCACCCACAACATCTTGCACACACGTAAAATCCCATCACCAACTTTCGGAAGGAGAAGGCAGCAATGCACCTTCCCCGAAGATGGAGTATGGCTGCCTTAATGGCGGGATAAAAAAAACGGTCATACACACAAAACTCCACTGCCTGTCTATACAGGCAGTGTCCGCAGGAGTATCAGCCTGCGTACGCAGAAAGAAAGAAAAAAAAAACTGGATGGAAAATAATCCCTTAAATGTCACACTCTTTCATGGAAGAGATAAGACTGATCGTTGCCACAGCTGCACGAAATAAAACTTCGTGGGTTCGAATCCCATCAGAATCATGTGGGTTTTTCTGCCCCGACCGGCTCCTACCCAGAGTTAAGTTGCTGCGGACTCAGTTGGGAAGACTGGGACCACACAGTCGAGTTTCATCCACTTAATGGCTGCGTCTCTGAGAGTGTTGCTCAAATTTCTTGACCAACACTGCAGGTGCCTGTATCTCTTGAGCCTGGTTATATTATGAAAGGAAGCGTAGAGTACAGCCCTGTCATGTAGTCTCAGACCGAAATGGAAATCCATAGCATCATCTAAATCATCCTCATTCTCATTGATCAGCATTAAAAAAAAAAAGTCTCAAATTCTGTGGCCCTTCATGCCCTACTCTCATGGTGACCTCAATTTCGATGTCCTCTCCACGTCTGTGGCCTTGGTTTGGTTCCGCCGGGATCACTGGTATCGGCGGGTCCCAGGGGGCTGTCGTTGGACGGACGTGGTGGCGCCCTCCGGAGGGAGAGCTCACTCACGCCGGCTCCGCAACTAAGCAATTATTGTCGTCAGTAGGGGGCTTAGTAGGTGGTGTCCTGCATATGTTAGATCAGAACAGGCGCCACTGAACACCACCGAAGTGACTCGGCAGCAGTGCAGTGTCTCCTCCGGTGGGTTGCCTCTTGACGACTTAACGTTGACTAAGCCAGGGTACGACAACAACAACAACAACAACAACAACAACTGCTCCCTGTGGATTGCTGGTGTCGGGCTGCGGCAGGGCCGACCGGGCTGTGGCTGTGGACGGGGTGTCGGAATGAGCGGCGTGGGTGCACTGCCTCTGAGGTGGCGCAGAAGTTGGGACAGCAAAAAAAAAAAAAAGAAAAAAAAAAAGCTTCATCTCTCTCTCTCTCTTTCTTCCAGGCATTGGTTGTCTGTTCTTTTGTGTGTAACCATTTCTTCTTTCTATCCATAGTGTTTATGTATGTTTATTTCAATTCTTGATTAGTTTTGCTGTTGTTGTAATTGTATTTTCTATATATTTCCCTTTATTGTGGGTCGGATGTAAAAAAGCCATTTTGTGCTTATTCCGCTTTTTCCCTTATTAAAAAGATTCGTTCGTTCGTTCTCTCTCTCTCTCACCGGTTCCGATGACAGTAGGCCCTACACCAAACGGGGAACAAAATTCGTCCTTTTACTAACTCCCTCCATCCTTCTCCTCCCACATCCACCCCCACCCCACCTCTCTCTCCCCCCCCCCCCCCCCCCCTACGCCAAATCTTTCCCTTTCAAGTCGAAATGTCTTTTTTTTTTACCCCTAGTAACCTTTGAACTCATGGACACTCGACGCTTTCTTCCAAAATACAGAGCTGGAACTTTATCCACCTAGCAGTACTCACGGAACTTTATCCACCTAGCAGTACTCACGGAACTTTATCCACCTAGCAGTACTCACGGAACTTTATCCACCTAGCAGTACTCACGGAACTTTATCCACCTAGCAGTACTCACGGAACTTTATCCACCTAGCAGTACTCACGTAGGTAGCGTTTTCTTTTCGTGCCCTCTGGTCCATCATACAAAAAATATGTAAGCTGATCCACATCAAACGTCGCTCTCTCTCTTTCGCGAGCAAGATCAGGATTCACACCAACATGAGCCATTTTTCTTCACCACTGCGAGCGAGAAACCGAGTCAGTCTGTGCATGATCGTGCTGATGGGACGGTGGAAGTCTGAATGTGAAGGTCGCAACTGGCACAGTACCAGTGAACTTTAAGGGAACTGGTGCACTTGAGTAGACATGCACCTGAAAACATCTCACAAACGAACTATCATTGTCTCTGATCTTGAATGCACCGAAAGGCGTTTTACCGAAGTGGGGCTTTATTAATGTAGACCCTGTGGCGAATTTCGTTGCGTTATTGCTCATATTAATTGTTTCTTTAGATTCACCAGGGTTGCACAGATGTTGAAACTAGAATCGAGTGCGTGCATGCGTGTGTGTGTGTGAGAGAGAGAGAGAGAGAGAGAGAGAGAGAGAGAGAAGTATTGGAAATCGTGAGTCTCCGTGTAATAGCATTTTTCTTTTAGTCATATCAACTGCGCAGTAGTGTGCTGCCGTTCTTCCTTTCCTGTTCTCCTCTCTCTCTCTCTCTCTCTCTCCTGTTTCACCCCCTCTTTCCGCCAAACCAAGGACGTGTCATGTGCAGGTGTTTTTGTGTATTTGAAATGGGACAGGAGGAGCAACGTACCTGTTGTAACTCATGTGTCATGAAGACGAAGGTCAAAGGGTAGGTCAGACAAGTCAGGAGACAATGCGGCAAGCAGATCTCGCTTGCGTAATCTAAACCAACTTATCTAATGAACTCTGACCAACATCATTGTTGCCTTCCTTCCAGTGCAACTTTGCATCCAAACACAATTTCTCCATTTTCAGATGATAAAGTTGCCCATGCGCTGCGCGCGCCCACACACACACACATACATAACACACACACACATATGTAACTATAAAACACACACATACACACACACACTCAGCAAGCTCTTCTGTACACGGCAATAAACCAAATCTTTTCCCTGCCAGTGTACAGAAGAGCTTGCTGCCTGAAAAGAGCCCTCTTCAAAACATTGGATGCACTCTGAAAAGCTCGCAACACCCAGCAAGCCGCCAGTAAATGCGCCAACGAGTACGGCAGAACCCCGTGCCAGGGCATCCAGATCTCCGACGACTGCGGCAAAAAGTTAAGAAAGCATCAAGATTGGGGGATGTCATCACCGACCGCAACAAACAGATGGAAGATGGCGGGGTACTACCAGGACGTACCCCAGGCAGAACTCAGTCATCCACACAGCCATCGACAAAACCAGCACCCTGCCTGCCATGGAGGAGCTCGACGCCCCAACCCACCATTGAGGAACTCAGCAAGGCCATCGACCCTAGCCTGTAGCGCTCCAGGGAGCGACGTATTTTCCCGCCAGAAGTCATCAAAGTTTTGCAAGGAGAGTTCTCTCCTCGTCACCTCCATGAGCTTCTGCTGCAGTGTTGTGAGGGAAAGGGGCCGACCCTAGGACGTGCGCGATGCAAACATCATCACGCTTTACAAGAACAAAGAGGCGCAGCGTTGCAACAACTAACGTGGAATATCCCTCTTCAGCATTGTGGCAAAGTCTACCTCCCGCATCATCCATCACTCCGCCGAATGAGTGTAACCCAAGGCACAGTGCATCTTCAGAGCTGCCAGGTCGACGGTTGACAAAGATGTTCCCTTTGAGGCAGCCACAATAGAATTGCCCCGAGCAGAGATGACCCTTGTTCATTTCCTTCATGGACCTGACCAATGCGTTCAACTTGGTTAGTTGGCCAGGCCTTTTCACCCTACAAAACCGAACTGAATGTCCCCCCCAAGCCCTGAAGATGATCGTATCCTTCCATGACATCGTGGATTTGGGACTGTTCAGTACGATCTTTCATCTTCGGACCCCTCCCCAGTCAAGAAAAGGTCAAACAAGGTGCATGCTCACTCCATCACTCTTCAGCATCTCCCTGCTGCTACGCTACGCTTTCTGATGGCATACCACGCTAGAGTGACAGAAACCTCTTAAACTGCACGCTTTCGAGCAACATCAAGGTGAGGCAAATCCCTCATCATGGCCCATGACGCCGCTCTCACTGCCCACCAGAGAGGCGCACAACGGCTCACAATCAGCCTGAAGACGAAAGCATCATGGCCCAGACGTCAGCAGCCCCCCTGCACTCCACAGCAATCACATCCCTGTAACCACAGCATGCTTCCGCTAAGAGAAATCATGCCAGACCGCAACCTCCTTGACTTCACCAACGATCGTTTGAGAACATGGAGAGCGGGAACATACCGACATCTTGGTGTTGGTTCGCAAGGCCTTTGATAAGGTCAACCATAGCCTCCCTTCTCACAAGCTCAACTACTACGGAGTAGCCGAGGTAGGATCAAAAACCTTGTGGCCGACTTCCTGAGAGACAGAAAGCAGGCGGTGGTCATCAGCGGAGAGCGTTCTGGATTCGTCCCAGTCAGGTCCGGAGTCCCACAGGCCCATTTTGGGCCCTGTCTGTTCTTGATCTTCATAAATGATCTGCCCGATACCCTGACTACGAAGTCACGCCTGTTTGCGGATGACAGGCAGTCTACAACATGGTCACTTCTCCGACAGACCAGGCCCATCTACAACAAGACCTCGACCAGCTTGCTGCGTGGGAGAAGAGATGGGACATGGCCTTTCATCCTGGAAAGTGCACCACTCTGCCTGTGACCCGCAGCAGGAACCCCCTCCGCTTTGACTACTGTCTGCACGGCCATATCCTGGAGACCGTCACCAGCGCCAAGTATCTAGGCATCACCATCTGCAGCGATCTCAGCTGGGACACGCACATAACCACCTGTGCAACAAAGCCAACAAGACCCTAGGCTTCCTGCGTCGTAGTATTAAAGTTAGCTCCAGGAAGATCAAGGAAATGGCCTACATGTCCTTTGTGCGACCCATCCTGGAGTACGCCAGCAGCATCTGGGATCCACACACAGAGCAGAACATCAGCAAGCTTGAGGCAGTGCAGCGCAGGCAGCCCCGTTTCGTGATGAGCGCTACCACAACACCTCCAGCCCCCACAGCCATGCTTGAAGAACTGAAGGTGGCCCAGCCTCCAGGACAGACGACGTACAGCACTGCCTATCAATGCTGTACAAGATCCGTAATGATCTGGTCAGCTCAGAAGGCATCAAAGCCAGCCTGCGCCCCGCACCTCCGCGCGCGCGTCACGATCGACAGTTCACCGTTCCGCGGTGCAGAACACTGTATAGACAGAGGCGTTCCTTCCTCGTACCATTAAGGACTGGAACGAACTGCCCCAGGACGTTGTAGAGGCCAAGTCCATCGACACCTTTGTTCAAGCCTCCAGTTTCATAAAAGCCACACCCAAGTTTTTTTTGTGTTTTTTTTCTTCTCTCTTCTGTTGGACCCCCTTGAATAAGTGACAGAATAATCATCAAGTTGATTGTGGTCACTGACAAGGAAGAAGAAGAAGAAGTGGTCGACGACTTTACTTACCTTGCCTCCACCATCTTCAGCAACCTCTCTGCGGATCGCACAGCAACAGCGATGGCCCATCTAGCGAAGTGTCTGGACAACACCATGCTATAACGTCAAACACCAAGATGAAAGTGTACCAAACCCGCATGCTGAACACTCTTCTATATGGAAGCGAAGCATGGACCCTGTACTCGCTCAACAAGAATGCAGACTGAACGCAATCCATCTCCGCTCCCTCAGGAGACTCCTGGGTATCACTCGGCAGGACTGCATCATGAACAAGGACACATGTCGCCATGCTGACACAGAAATGCATGCAAAGGCTTGGCCATGTCAGACGCATGGACACAATGGCAACATGCTGATGCTGTGCGGAGAGTTGGCTACAGGCTCCAGACCCACAGACCAATGCTGCAAGGATGCATGCAAGCGCGACCTGAGGGCAGGCAGCCTCCACCCAGCAGCTTCAGATCGGGTCAACGGGTGGTCCATCAAGCAAGCAGAGCAGAGGGGAGAGGGACAGTGAGAAGAATGGAGGCACCGCAGATGGCATAGAATTGTGTCGGCACCCACAGACATTCATGATCAGAGACTTCACCTGCAGCAAAGGATCAGGCTCTTCAGCCACAGCAGGCGCATCAACTCCATTTACCTGACTGATCCATGTACAACACCATTGTCTCTCCAGACAGACGGATGATCCATGTACAACACCATTGTCTCTCCAGACAGACGGATGATCCATGTACAACCACCATTGTCTCTCCAGACAGATGGATGATCCATGGTACAACACCATTGTCTCTCCAGACAGACGGATGATCAATGGTACACATCATGTCTCTCCAGACAGACGGATGATCCATGGTACAACATCATTGTCTCTCCAGACAGATGGATGATCCATGGTACACCATCATTGTCTCTCCAGACAGACGGATGATCCATGGTACACCACCATTGTCTCTCCAGACAGACGGATGATCCATGGTACAACACCATTGTCTCTCCAGACAGACGGATGATCCATGGTACAACACCATTGTCTCTCCAGACAGACGGATGATCCATGGTACAACACCATTGTCTCTCCAGACAGACGGATGATCCATGGTACAACACCATTGTCTCTCCAGACAGACGGATGATCCATGTACACACCATTGTCTCTCCAGACAGACGGATGATCCATGGCGCAACACCATTGTCTCTCCAGACAGACGGATGATCCATGTACAACACCATTGTCTCTCCAGACAGACGGATGATCCATGTACACACCATTGTCTCTCCAGACAGACAGATCATGGTACAACACCATTATCTCTCCAGACAGACGATGCCAACAATTGTTCTGATCCCACAGGAAACTGCCTACGAAGCCACCTACTGCCCACAATAATTGCTTAGTCACAGAGCCGACATGAGCAAGCTTTCCCTCCCCCGCCACATCGTCCTGCGACAGCCCACAAGTAATGCCAATACCGGTGACCCCGATGGAACCAAACCAAGGCCATAGACCTGGAGAGGACATCGAAACTGTGGTCACCATGAGAGCAGGGCACTAAGGCCACAGAATTTGAGACCTTTTTTTTTATGCTGATCCATGGGAATGAGGATGATGATGATGATGCTATGGATTTCCATGCTAGTCAAAGACTGCATGATAGGGCTGTGCTCTACTCTTACTTTTCTAATATATCCCGGCGTCAAGCAGACCCGAGCTATACAGACACCAGCAGCGACACTGTCAGAGAGTCTCAGTGGATAAAACTTGACTGTGTGGTCCCAGTTTTCCCAAATGAGGCCACAGCAAACTCAACTTTGGGCAGTAGCAGGTCGGGGCAGAAAAATCCCACATGGCTCTGATGGGAATCGAACCCTCAACCTCTTACTTTTTGCCACGGCAGTTGGTGTGAGAAGAGTGTTAAGACTGTGATATGAGAAGAAAAATTATTGTTGTGACGTCTTGTTGAATACATGTTGTGGAAAGAAAAAAAAAATATATATATGTTAAACCCCCTTCGCGCCAAATGAAGTGAGGCACAAATAAAAAGAGAACTGTTTTTTTTCTTTTTACAGGGGTAGAATTAATTCTAGTGTGTTGTATTGAAAGAAAGGAGTTAGATGTATTGTTGCGTGCTGAGCGCATAATTTTCTGCTGTGCTTGCGTAGTGTGTACATGGGGACCATTGTGTGACAAAAGGTTACTTCATCTTACTTATATTTTAAACTTAGAGCCTCTTAGGCTTGCGGATTAGTGTCTTTTACTAGGAGATGGAAGGTATACGGCCAGGTTTTACTCGTGCTTGAAATTACGCATGTTTTGAATGAAACTTTCGGCCTCTCATTTGTTTTGAAGTTTAGTACTTAAAAATCAGGGATTTCTTTACACAAATACAATCAGGCCGATAACATCAAACGCTTTCTTAATATTTTTCTTTCTTTTAAAAAAAAAAATTAAACATAGTATATGGAATAGAAAATATTTTGGAAATTTTTTCTTCCCAAGGTAAATTATTACATAATTTCTGCACATTACACTATGTGTGTGTGTGTGTGTGTGCTGCGTGTGTGGATAGATAGATATGAGAGAGAAATAGACAGACAGGACAGACATACATTATATAGATAGATACAGACAGACAGTATCACACTACCGTCACCTCTAGAATCAACATCGCCATCATCATCCTCCTATGATTACTGGACAGGCCCGAGAAACACGCGGCTCGCATGCCGCCATCACACCTGGTTCATTGTGGGTGGTGTGACCAACTGTCACAGTTTGTGGGAAGTCATGCACCAGCTGGACTTGTGGTTTATTATTGCGTTTATAGTCTTACCGTAACTTTGGTCTACTTGACTGCTTGTTGTGGTTTATTATTGCTGTTTATAGTCTTACCGTAACTTTGGTACTGCTGCTGTTGTGGTTTATTATCGCTGTTTATAGTCTTACTGTAACTTTGGTCTGCTTGTGGTGGTTTATTTCGCTGTTTATAGTCTTACTGTAACTTTGGTCTGCTACTGTGGTGTTATTATCGCTGTTTATAGTCTTACTGTAACTTTGGTCTGCTTGTGGTTTATTATCGCTGTTTATAGTCTTACTGTAACTTTGGACTGCTTGATTGTAGGCCTATCTATTTTGTTGTTGTAGGGAAGGTTGGGAGTGTGGGGGAATGGATGCGGCGCTCATTTGTTGGGGCATGGGTGTGTGTGTGCAGGGAACAACAGAAGAACACAGTGTTGATTTGGTAATTATAACTGTTCGTCAGTTGGTTTGGGGTCACCTGACACTGTTATTCTTGAAGTCACACCATGGGTTTGCTTCGCCATGTTCAGACACACTGCGATGAGAAGGGCACCCAACAATTCTACTTCTCTGGTCTCTTTGACGAGGCAATGGCTGTGTGGCCATGGGTAAGAAAAATAATCGATTGACAGAAAGCAGCCCCACAAGAAGCTTCTTTCTCTCAACTGATTATCTTCCCTTACATCACTCATTTTAGCTTCTTTCCATCAACAGATTATCTTCCCTTACCTGTGGCTTTACAGTCGCTGCAGACAAGACGTATGCGTACTCGCAAATTAAATTTGCAAACTTAATCATCAAAAAACACACACAAATGCATCGTCTCATTACTAAGAGAACATACAGAAACCCAGATATCTGTTAACATTCACATGATCTCAACTTGCATACACTACAGCAAACAAACTCAAAAAATGACACCAGTTGTCCATTATGATGTAAATACATTTTGATGTGCGATTTGAACTGAAAAAAGGTGAAAAAAAAGACAAGCTAAAAAAAAAAAGGAAGAAGAATAGGAAAAGGAAAAAAAGACCCCCCCCCCCCCCCCCCCCCCCCCCCGAGAATATAGGTCCCATCATAGCCCGTCCTGAAAACAGGACCATTTAAACCATCTGTGCACAGGCATCTTTCATCCACCAATGTGGACTCATCAGCAGAACTGCATGGTGTCTGTCCATTGGCAACAAACGTAGATTAACACCTACAATCCTATGGGATTCTCAACACTAATGGTTCGAAAACAGATTCCAGCAGGCCTCCAAAGCAGCCAGCAAAGGATTGAAAAATATATTGTGAAGAAAGTACAGTAAGGAAATAACCTGCATAAAAATTGAAATCATTAGCTAATAAATAAACATAGGGAGAAATCTTTGAGCCAATGCCGAGGATCCATTTAGAAAGAGAGGTCAAAAGATGCTAACACGTGCTGGATTAAAAACTGTCATAATCATGGCAGAATACATGCCAAAAGCATCGAGCACGCAAGCCAAGGTGTGCAACAGGCCAATGGCTCCAACGATCAGCACCAATTGCAGTTTGACCTTTGTTGAGCCCCATTCCTGCTCATGATGGACTCGGGGTAACTATGTTTATTTCTCCCAGTGACCGTACCTTCTCAATGTAGATGCAATCAAGTGATATGTTCACAGTCCAGCTGAACACAGTAAGTCTGCTTCAACTACCAGAGTAAATTTGGTTCAAAGGAGGGTGCATGGAAAGTAACTGCAAATAGTACAATCATCTCCAGTGGCCTAGAGGTAACTTCTAAGTAATGTCGACTGCAAAGTAACAACAACCCTCAAGTTGCTTAAGAAAACATTGAACCATACCAAGGCCACATCCATCTTAGACTATGCAAGAAGCCCAGGAAAAATGTTAATGATCTGCGAGTTCTTCATAACAATGTAACTAGCTGTGAAAAGTGTATATACACAACTATTTGAAATTCATCTAGTTAAACAGCACACACACACACAACAATTTTGAAAATCATCTAGTTAAACAGCACACACACACACACACACACACACACACACACACCCACACACACCCGTTCTCTATGTACATTTTATTATCATTTGCATTTTTTTCTGTACAACATTTTCTGACAATGAAATAATTATATGGTAATAATCATTACTCTGAGATGTGATAACATTACAGGAAAAATACAAACAGCACACGGAACTACAGGTATGTACAGTAATTCCACACCCTCTCCAAGAATTGCTATTACCTGTGACACATTCCCATCAACTTTTGCAACAATTTATCACGCACCTGTAACCTCCCACACTTCAGTTCATGGTAATAAGTTAATGTCAACAAGAAAACACTCAACAGTGGGATTCAGTCTCAGATTTTTTTTTTTTTTAACTGTAGGCGTATTTTTGTGTACATGCAAGTAGAAGCAAGTGTGTGCAAACATGTGTGCATGCATGAGTATGTATATGCACACAGAGAACAGAAAATTTCCCACATAACTGGAGAATGATATTATGACCAATTGTCCAGGAAAGCAAGCAGATTTTAACATCTTGGGTCTTGCAAAATATAAAAATAAACCGAGTCAAACACACTTTTGATTGTCTTGGGACCATGTTAAGGCTCTTAAGAGGATGCCGTCAAATATTAATTACCTCATAGAAATACAAGGACATTCACAATACAGTCTCCCGCCAATGAAAACTGTACAATAGCTATCCTAGTGTCTAATGTTCAAGTGACTATTTGTGACATCCCTGATTAATTGGTCTCTGGTGACTGCTCGTGACATCCATGATAATCTGATCTCTAGTATCCTTCTGATGTCCATGATCAATCAATTCCCAAAGTCTCTTGACTAGAAAACCTTCAGCTGACAATCAATATGCTCTATACCCTCTCCCATAGTTTTCACAATTCCTGGCTGGCTTAACTGAAATGTTTGTGTTTTAACAATCCAAGGGACATTAAAAAGAAGACAAGGCCCCATTGCACAAAGGTAATTCACACAGCCAAAAGGAGATTTTATTAAAGAATTGGGGATGGGATTTCTTCTCTGTAATGACAATGTGAGCACTGCTCTTGAACTAAACATGCTCAGCAATTTGTGATGAACAGAATACCTGACAAAAGGAAAACGAGTGAAGAACAAAAAAATCTGGAATATATATTTTTAATTGACATAATATCAGAGTCTGAAACTCATTCAACAACATACAAAACTGCAAAATTCAAGATCTGGAACTCCTACTCTTGCTGAGCAAACCATACCACTTTCACTTTTAAAACAACACTTGAACTTCCAAATTCATTAATCATTCATACGTATATGTATACATGTAGCAAACATAAGCAACACACACACACACACACACACACACACACACACACACACACACACACACATCACATGCACCTCAAACAAACACACCCAGTGGTATACACAGTTTCTCAAACTGAACTTGGTAAAACAAACCAATCTACCACTGCAATCGGTACAAGCCCAGTATAATGGCAGTACAGGCTAAGTGTTCCAAACTGCATGATCAACCGCTTTAACTGCGGAGACAAACGAAAGCAGTACACAGGGTACTTCGAAACAGAAAGCAATGAACAATGGAACATCTCATGCTGCTCAAAATGCACACTGGTAGTAATGACAAGACACACATCTACCCTCTAGATAGGATGGATGGTAGACAGTAGTAACTTTGCATATTGTGCAACTACCTTCTGCGCTCAAACAAGCAGGGTAGCACTTGGTATGACAATGATCCATGAGGTTAGATTGTCCTTCAATGTTTCAGTATTTCAGTGACAACTCCACAGATGTCGGGCTCTTCATGCAAAGTCCATCAATCAAAAGTGGCTTTCTGCAGGCGCCTCTGGTTTCAAACCACAGTAATCATCTGCTCTAATTCAAAACAACAAACAAACAAAACAAATAAAACAAGGTAAAACTGAAGAAAATAACCGACAACACAGAAATGGGAGACATTTTCAAAATCTCTACCAAATTTCAAAATATGATATGCACATACTGGACGCAATACATTCACTGCAGTCTGAAATCTGGTGTGAAATTCGCCATGATTTTTTTACTATAGAAGCTATACTTCAGGCTAACACATGATCAGTTCAAAATCAGGGGTTGTTCAGCTTTAGGAGATAGCTAGCTCATAACCTACAATTATAAACCTTGGGGTTTTCTTTTTCTTTTCTTTTTCATTAAGAGGGGGGGGGGGGGGGGGGGGGGGGGGGGGGGGGGGGGGGGGGAGGGGGGGGATGAGGAGAGGCAAGTGTGGCGGAGGGGGGGGGGAGGGGGGGGGGGGGGGGATCTTCAATAAAAAAGCAATATAATATGTGGGAAAGGTGGGGGATGGGGAATGGTTCAGAGCAAAAATCAGGCAATATAATGAAATGAGGAAAAAAATGTTCATTGTGTCGTTGGACTACAAGTCTCTCCCGATGACTGAATGCCACCCTCTTATTATGACAAAGCTGTCAACTTACGAAGAGCTCCCTACCCTAGGTCACATACTGCAAAACCACCAAATAAAGAAGAGCTGAGAAATCAATTATTATCCACAACAGATCAGTGTGAATAAAAAGAAAGAAGAATGGACAGATTCTGAGACAATAATAACATCTGAATCACAACATCACTGACTTTTAATCTGTTTTTCTTGTCAGCCCCCATCCAAATATTCCGACTGGAGCTTTTGTGAAAAAAAACCCCCTCCTAATTATTACCTTATCAGCATCCTTTTCAGTGAAAAAACAACCCCCATCCTAAATAATTACCTGTATCAGCGAGTCTTTTTCAGTGAAGAAAAAACAGACTGAAGCAGATTTTTTTAAAACACAGCAGAACAGCTTGGCAACATCTCAACTTACCTGTGTCAGCTGTCAAGAAACCATGCTCCACCACTTCGAACGCGAGATATTAATCATAACCATCCACACTGAAATCATCTGCAGATCTGCCAACATCCAAACCTTCAGTCACTGGGTTTAGCAGTCAACAAACTTTTCAGCAGTATGATCACAATGTTTGAACAAACATTCTGACTGCATCAATGTGTTTTAACATAATATGGTGCAGATCGTTTTGATTTCATACAAATTTGATACAAATGACAGAAATAATTAATACGTAAGTATAAGTACCTAAACTGAAATATGAAAACTAATAAACATGCTGAACTGGGTTCTGTTTTTCTTTGTTTTGTTTTTCTGAGCAGGTTTAAGCAGATCAAAATCTTAAACTGTAGCACTGAAAGACCATTTTCATGCTGCATAGCATTTTACCAGAATATATCAAATGATGGCGTCCTTTTTCCTCACAGACTTGAACACCTCACATGCAAATCTGAAATGTTCACAGATTTCTATTTGATACTGTATGGAACAGATACAGTCCATAAAATACCAATGAAAAAAGTAACCATAATACCAGAGTCTACAGGTAATTACTTACAGCTTAGAAAGCACAACATATTTTGTGACCAAAGAAATACTTGAAACAGGTTTCTTAGAATATGGGTCATATATTCTTCATGATCACCAGGAAATATGCAACATATTGGAAGACCTCTGAACAAACAAATCTCTTGTTTTGCACTCTGGACGAAAGAGAAATGAACGGACTTTAACCCACATAAAAGTGAAAAAAAGAAATACAGATTTTAACCCATGTATAATCAGAGACCTGTGCGTGATGATGTGGACGTATGACTGACTAGTTTTAACTTCGTTATATTGAACTGGAGGACTTCTGTATGGCTTCTATAAGCAAGAACGGTTTTTTCTGACACAAACCACCTCTGACCTCTGACCCTACAGCCACAGACTGAGGACAGTTATCCAACACTGGAGACGTAACGTTCAACACACGTGAAACCTGACTTTGTTTTCTCCCTGTACATTTTCCCTTCACTTTCCTCTGACCACGGCAGCAGCCTGGCCCTATCACATTCTGTCTGGCAACACATTTTTTTGTTCTAGAAGTTTTGCTGTCTTTTCCTTTTGGCGTCGATGGCATCCTGAATGGGTTGTCGCTTGGCCTGGTAGCGCGCCCGCAGCTCTTCAATCTCTCGCTCCATTTCCGGGTCAAGGTCTGCCAGCCTCTGTTCTAACTCCTCGTACGCCAAAGTCCGTAACTGTGGAAGGAGAAAGTCATGTTAAAAAAAAAAATCACAACACGTACAAGGAAAACAAAACAAATTTACACAAACACTGGTAACAAAAAAATCCCCACTCACAAAAAACAAAAAAAACCCTGAAGGATCAAAGAAAGAAGCTAGAAAGAGAGACAGGAAGACGACAAGATAAAGGCAAACTTAGAAAAGAAGAAGAAAAAAAACACTCACAAATTCAAAATCTCCGTCGAGAAAAGAGCGCTGGGAGTGATGAGGAGGGGTGACCTGTTTGGGCGGAGGCTGTTGATGCTGCTGTTGGTGCAGCTGCTGGGGCAGGGGCTGCTGGTTGGAGGGGTTGGCAGCGGACACAGGCTGCGCCTTATTGGACATGCGTGCCTTCTCCTCCTGCTCCTTCTTCTCAAAGTGGTCCAGGTAGGCTGGCCGATACTTCTCCTTGCCACCTGTAGCTGTGCTGTGACCTGAGGGCAGAGAATCAGGCAGGTCAGCTTTCAGTACAGGAAACTATAAAGAACCAGCAGGTCAGCTTTCAGTACAGAAACTATAAAGAACCAGGCAGGTAGCTTTCAGTACAGGAAACTATAAAGAACCAGGCAGGTCAGCTTTCAGTACAGGAAACTATAAAGAACCAGGCAGGTCAGCTTTCAGTACAGGAAACTATAAAGAACCAGGCAGGTCAGCTTTCAGTACAGGAAACTATAAAGAACCAGGCAGGTCAGCTTTCAGTACAGGAAACTATAAAGAACCAGGCAGGTCAGCTTTCAGGACAGGAAACTATAAAGAACCAGGCAGGTCAGCTTTCAGTACAGGAAACTATAAAGAACCAGGCAGGTCAGCTTTCAGTACAGGAAACTATAAAGAACCAGGCAGGTCAGCTTTCAGTACAGGAAACTATAAAGAACCAGGCAGGTCAGCTTTCAGTACAGGAAACTATAAAGAACCAGGCAGGTCAGCTTTCAGTACAGGAAACTATAAAGAACCAGGCAGGTCAGCTTTCAGTACAGGAAACTATAAAGAACCAGGCAGGTCAGCTTTCAGTACAGGAAAAATATAAAGAACCAGGCAGGTCAGCTTTCAGTACAGGAAACTATAAAGAATCAGGCAGGGCGGCTTTCAGTACAGGAAACTATAAAGAACCAGGCAGGTCAGCTTTCAGTACAGGAAACTATAAAGAACCAGGCAGTCAGCTTTCAAGTATAGGAAACTATAAAGAATCAGGCAGGTCAGCTTTCAGTACAGGAAACTATAAAGAATCAGGCAGGTCAGCTTTCAGTGCAGGAAAAAAAAAACTATAAAGAATCAGGCAGGTCAGCTTTCAGTACAGGAAACTATAAAGAATCAGGCAGGTCAGCTTTCAGTACAGGAAACTAAAAGAATCAGGCAGGTCAGCTTTCAGTACAGGAAACTAAAAGAATCAGGCAGGACAGCTTTCAGTACAGGAAAAAACAAACTATAAAGAATCATGCAGGTCAGCTTTCAGTACAGGAAAAAAAAAAACTATAAAGAATCAGCAGGTCAGCTTTCAGTAAGGAAAAAAACAAACTATAAAGAAACAGGCAGGTCAGCTTTCAGTATAGGAAAAAAACAAACTATAAAGAATCAGGCAGGTCAGCTTTAAGTACAGGAAAAAAACAAACTAGTAAAGAATCAGGCAGGTCAGCTTTCAGTATAGGAAAAAACAAAACTATAACAGAATCAGGCAGGCAGTTTCAGTAAAAGAAAAAACAAACTATAAAGAATCAGGCAGGTCAGCTTTCACTAAGGAAAAAACAAACTATAAAGAATCAGGCAGGTCAGCTTTCAGTACAGGAAAAAAAAAACTATAAAGAATCAGGCAGGTCAGCTTTAAGTATAGGAAAAAAAAAACTATAAAGAATCAGGCAGGTCAGCTTTCAGTATAGGAGAAAAAAAAACTATAAAGAATCAGCAGGTCAGCTTTCAGTAAGGAAAAAAAAAAAAACTATAAAGAATCAGGCAGGTCAGCTTTCACTATAGCAAAAAAAAAACTATAAAGAATCATGCAGGTCAGCTTTCAGTACAGAAAAAAACAAACTATAAAGAATCAGCAGGTCAGCTTTCAGTATAGAAAAAAAAAAAACTATACAGAATCAGAGTCAGTTTCAGTACAGAAAACTTAAAATCAGAGGCAGGTGTTTCAGTACAGGAAAAAAACTATAAAGAATCAGGCAGGCCAGCTTTCAGTACAGGAAAAAAAAATAAAACTATAAAGAATCAGGCAGGTCAGCTTTCAGTATAGAAAAAAAAAAACTATAAAGAATCAGGCAGGCCAGCCTTCAGTATAGGAAAAAACACTATAAAGAATCAGGCAGGTCAGCTTTCAGTACAATTCCCGTAATTTATAACCATTTACCCCAGATAATCTAAACTTTATGCACATAGTGCCACCCATAGTTTCCTTTATCTGCCCCTCCCCCTCAAAAACAACAAACAAACAGAATTTACCCCCAGATAATCTAAACTTTATGCACATAGTGCCACCATAGTTTCCTTTATCTGCCCCTCCCCCTCAAAAACAACAAACAAACAGAAAGCACATCTAGAAAAAAAAAAAATTGCAAAAAAAAAATTAAGACTTTTAAATTGCTTCAAACTGCAAGAACTAACAAGGAGTGAATGAATCCTATTTAACCATGATTCATTTCCTGTCTCTCTACAACAGGTCACAGTACACAATAGAAGATATATAACCCCACATACATACATACATACATAAATGTACACACACACACATACACACAAACAGAAAAATCATCTATATATTTATTTTCTTTACGAGGGTTGACTGTCAGAACCCAGTATCTCACACACACATATATAAGGGACTACTGGGTTCTGGCAGGCAACCCTCGTCATATTATTAACCCCAGCCATCTCTGGAAATAGACAACTTTTAAAAAAGTGAAAAATTTCTAAAATCAATCAAGAGAATAGGAGGATACATGACAGGTTCAAAAACAAAAACAATCTGCAAGTTTTCGAAATCTTGCCCAAAACTTTTGAAATATTTCAACAATCACTCAGCGTTGGTAACACACCACATGAACAGGGAAAAATCAGCAAATCTGGCCAGGTTGCAAGTCTCTGGAGAAGACTCGGAAGAGATTCAACTATCAGAACCACCAATGCACTATCTACTCACGTTTCATTGTACCATCATCCTCCTCCTCCTCTTCCGAGTCCTGGTTGATGACCATGGTGCCCAGCTCAGACTGCAAGGTGCTTGCCGCACTGTTCACCACTAATGTGCCATCTGTTTCCGGTACCAGAGTACCTGGAACAGCACAAGCATTGCTCTGAGTGTTCTGTTCCGCAACGATTTACTCCTGTTAGGTTTAATATTTCAGACCAAGCGACCACACACTGCCACTTCAGGGCTGTTGCCACATAAGAAAAAGAAAAAGGCCTGCCCCGCAAACAAGAAGTTACTATTAAGAAATCATATGTTTTCAATTCATAACACATTCACTAATCTATAATCCATACTTTGATTAAAAAAAAAAAAGGTGGAGGGCGTCAAGTATTTTCATAATTTTGTTTTTGTTTTTTGCTGTCCCAACCTCTGCACCACCTGAGAGGCAGTGTACCCACACCGTCAAAAGGCAACCCACCGGAGGAGACACTGCACTGCTGCCGAGTCACTTCGGTGGTGTTCAGTCGCGGCTGTTCTGATCTAACATATGCATAGCTGCCAACCTCCCAGAGTCAGAAAGAGTAACACCTCACGGGGGGTGGGTTCGGGAGGGGGGCTGGCCCCCCTCCTGATCAGCGGGGGTCAGGGGGCTGTAGCCTTTTTCACTCTGACAGGCATATTTTTCATCTCCTGATAGGAAAACTAATCAAAAGCAAGCCTATTATTAAACCATATCAAAGCATGCATATTAGTATGTTGCATACAATGCAATATTTTGTGTAAAAAAAAGCCTCTTATGTAGGTAGCCACCATATTTTTTTCTATAGATTAATATACGAAACACACAAAATAAGACTTACCCAAACAGCTTTTTTATCTTCCATATTGATGTAGGATGAACATAAAAGATGCTCTGCCCTCCCAATCAACAGCACTCACAGTCCTGGGCTTCCATCAGCTACACCCACATTCTGCAGTTCAAGTTCCATCAACTTCACCCTTCTGCCCTTATGATCTCACAACTACACCCCATAGCATGTGAAGATTGACGGAGTGTTTTTGACGGCTGCCGATTCCTCAGCTTTGTTGTTTTTTTTTGTGCTTCGTGGTCTTCTCGTGATCGGCCAGATCATTTCTTCCCCCATGTGAAATATTCACCGGACATCGACACACGGTGCAGACAGCAAACTTTTCAACCTCTGAAGGGCAAGAAGTGACCCCTGGAAACTTGTCTTTATAAGCTGGCAGATACCGCTGGAATCGTTTAGGTTTTGTGGTTTTTTCCATGCTACCACTTTAAGACGCCATGTTGACTATTTGAACAGCAGCTATGCGCATGCGCGGAATGGGCCTAGTTATGCCCCTTTCATGCTGACTTCCGAGTTTACGATTTCTGTTCAGTCGGACCAGTTGCCAAACGCTCTTTTATTTCATTTTGGGCTTTTTTTTTTTTTTTTTTTTTTTTTTTGAAAACTCGTAAACCGGAATTTTTTCAGCAAACAACGAAAATAGGGACAAATATTTAAAAAACGATATGTCCCGGTTTTCCCGTAACAGTTGGCAGCTATGCATATGCAGGAGACCACCTACTAAGCCCCCTACTGATGACAATAATTGCTTAGTCGTGTAGCCGGCGTGAGTGAGCTCTCCCTCCGGAGGGCGCCACCACGTCCGTCCAACGACAGCCCCCATGGACTCGCCGATACCGGTGACCCCGACGGAATCAAACCAAGGCCACAGACGAAGAGAGGACATCGAAATTGAGGTCACCATGACAGCAGGGCATGAAGAACTTGAGACTTTTTTTTTATGCTGATCGATGAGAATGATTATGATTAAGATTATGCTACGAATTTCCATTTCGGTCTGAGACTATATGACAGGGCTGTACTCTACGCTTCCTTTCATAATATATCCTGGCGTCACCCAGGCCTGAGAGATACAGGCACCGGCAGTCTTGGTCAGGAAATTTGAGCAACACTCTCAGAAACGCATCCATTAAGTGGATGAAGCTCGACTGTGTGGTCCCAGTCTTCCCAAATGAGTCCGCAGCAAACTCAACTCTGGGTAGGAGCCGGTCGGGGCAGAAAAACCCAGGTGACTCTGATGGTATTCAAACCCACGACCTCCCAGCCGGGAATCCGCGACGCTAACCACTTCACCACGGTGGCTGGTATTTTCATAAATTTACCATCCTTTGTTTTTTCAAAGAAAGCAAAAAATCAATTAACAAAATAGTGGCATATACATACATACATATATATACACATTTATACACACACACACACACACATATATATATATATATAAGATATAGATAATAATACCTTCTGTGCATACAGACAAAGAATTAACTGCCGGTGTCCACACTGGACAGCAAGCATACTCTCACTACTTACTCGCCATACTTATAAAATCTGCAAGCGAAAGAAATGCAAAGAACATCAAGAACAAACACATGAGACTTGGCCGCAAAGGCATGACAATGCTGGATGACAGTAAAACCAGAGCAAATGACAATGCTGGATGACAGTAAAACCAGAGCAAATGACAATGCTGGATGACAGTAAAACCAGAGCAAATGACAATGCTGGATGACAGTAAAACCAGAGCAAATGACAATGCTGGATGACAGTAAAACCAGAGCAAATGACAATGCTGGATGACAGTAAAAGCAGAGCAAATGGAATGAAGAAATTACAAGCACTGAATTTCCAAAAGACGGGGATAAAATTGGAACTGAAAGAAGTTCAGGTATCCCTATGGAAACAAATTCACACCATGCCCACAGCGCAGTTCTTCTTTCTCTGCAAGACAATGAAGGGTTTTACATACTATTTCTGGACATATCAGCCCACTCATATGAGCATTCTGGATGGAGGGTCCTGATCAGGAATTTGGGAAAATCTAAATCTGTGTGATGACACCTCGGTGCTATGACCTAACAATACTATCATTGTGATGACACCTCAGTGCTATGACCAAACACTACCACTGTGATGACACCTCAGTGCTATGACCTAACAACACTACCACTGTGATGACACCTCAGTGCTATGACCTAACAACACTATCACTGTGATGATACCTCAGTGCTATGACCTAACATTACTATCACTGTGATGACACCTCAGTGCTATGACCTAACAACACTATCACTGTGACGACACCTCAGTGCTATGACCTAACAACACTACCACTGTGATGACACCTCAGTGCTATGACCTAACGATACTACCACTGTGATGACACCTCAGTCCTATGACCTAACAATACTACCAATGTGATGACACCTCAGTGTATGACCTAACAACACTACCACTGTGATGACACCTCAGTGCTATGACCTAACAACACTACCACTGTGATGACACCTCAGTGCTATGACCTAACATTACTACCACTGTGACGACACCTCAGTGCTATGACCTAACATTACTACCACTGTGATGACACCTCAGTGCTATGACCTAACAATACTGCCACTGTGATGACACCTCAGTGCTATGACCTAACGATACTACCACTGTGATGACACCTCAGTGCTATGACCTAACAATACAACCAATGTGATGACACCTCAGTGCTATGACCTAACAACACTACCACTGTGATGACACCTCAGTGCTATGACCTAACAACACTACCACTGTGATGACACCTCAGTGCTATGACCTAACATTACTACCACTGTGACGACACCTCAGTGCTATGACCTAACATTACTGCCACTGTGATGACACCTCAGTGCTATGACCTAACAATACTGCCACTG
The DNA here is from genome assembly GCA_018398815.1 of Conus ventricosus. Classification (NCBI taxonomy): domain Eukaryota; kingdom Metazoa; phylum Mollusca; class Gastropoda; order Neogastropoda; family Conidae; genus Conus; species Conus ventricosus. The sequence goes on along the minus strand of CM031622.1, from coordinate 14,265,810 downwards.
TGATGACACCTCAGTGCTATGACCTAACCATACTACCACCGTGATGACACCTCAGTGCTATGACCTAACAATACTGCCACTGTGATGACACCTCAGTGCTATGACCTAACAACACTACCACTGTGATGACACCTCAGTGCTATGACCTAACAATACTATCACTGTGATGACACCTCAGTGCTATGACCTAACAATACTATCACTGTGATGACACCTCCATGGATGAAACTGGAAAAAAAAAAATTTTTAATGAAAGGTTTGGTTTTTTTTTCTTTCTTTAAATATTTTTTTCATATTATTATGTCTCTCTCTCTCCTTTACATTCATCTTTGTGTGTGTGTGCGTGCGTGTGTGTGTGTGTCACTGGGGGAATGGTGGGCTGCTGAAAAAGATTTTACTGAAATTCTTACCTTCATGCTTTTGATATGGTCCGGACTTCTGGCATGCTTTGCTAGCCGAGATTTTCCATTGGATCCATACTTGAGGTCCGAGTTGCACACGCGGCAAAACACTACGCCAGGTTTGTTCGTTTTCAAACACCAAACACGATGTTGTTGTTTTTCATCATCTATTTCGTTCAGCCAAAACCATCGGCACTTATTAGTGATGCCAGCGTCGATCTCCTCAACTGAATCACCTTCTTTAAGATAGGACATTCTCACGGTTTCCAACAAACTCCAAACTCGAAATCTAGATTCCGGCAAATGGTGCTTTATCTTTGTTCCCTAAAATAAAGAGTACTTCCGATTTGGCACTTCTGTTTTATGGTAAGACGCACTCGATACGTAATTTGCACAAGTTTAGAGACTGTTTTGAAAAACTTTTTTTTCCCCAGATATACCAAGAACGGAAAATTCCGTCTCGAATAATTTCATAAAACGGATTCCGTCCTCAGACTGAAGAAGTTTCACCCATGCACCTCAGTGCTATGACCTAACATTACTACCACTGTAATGACACCTCAGTGCTATGACCTAACATTACTACCACTGTAATGACACCTCAGTGCTATGACCTAACATTACTACCACTGTAATGACACCTCAGTGCTATGACCTAACATTACTACCACTGTAATGACACCTCAGTGCTATGACCTAACATTACTACCACTGTGATGACACCTCAGTGCTATGACCTAACATTACTACCACTGTGATGACACCTCAGTGCTATGACCTAACATTACTACCACTGTAATGACACCTCAGTGCTATGACCTAACATTACTACCACTGTGATGACACCTCAGTGCTATGACCTAACATTACTACCACTGTGATGACACCTCAGTGCTATGACCTAACATTACTACCACTGTGATGACACCTCAGTGCTATGACCTAACCTTACTACCACTGTGATGACACCTCAGTGCTATGACCTAACATTACTACCACTGTGATGACACCTCAGTGCTATGACCTAACAACACTACCACTGTGATGACACCTCAGTGCTATGACCTAACATTACTACCACTGTGATGACACCTCAGTGCTATGACCTAACAATTCTATCACTGTCCTTCCAACTATCAATCACAACCAACCACCACAGACGTCCGTACTCAACAAGCAAATGACAAAGCTGTCCTTAGCCCAGCAGGCTGTGTGTTCTTTGTGAAGCTATTTTCATCCATCTCAACGGGAAAAAAAACTTTAAGATGAGAATGTTTGAACATGCAACTAATATTTTGTTTATGAAAAAAAAAAAGGATGACTATTTCTTTACATTTACTGTGACCCTTACAAGCAGACAGTGATTCAGTTCAGTTCATGTTATCTTTATCCAAGTCGAGAGCTTCTGATTCAAACTGGCGAACTATCCTCGTCTGAATGGTCTGAGCAGGCACCCGTCTGTTCCAATGTTTCTGTGTTAGCAAGCGAGATACTCATTCATAGGTACATGATAAATAGGCTAAATAGCACTTTTGATTTTTCACAGACTGAAGGCAACAAATCAATCTAAACTTTTGTGGTGCACATTCTAATTCATTTGTGCCACCACCAGTGGTGCAATGCTCGTATTGCTATCGATTTCATGTGTGATTTTCTGTACATCTTCTTCACAAACAACCTGAATGTTTCTAAAGTTGAAAATTCTCATCATCTAAAATCAAACAACTTTTTTTTTGGTGAAATTACAGTTCTCTGCTACTGATCTTAAGCATGGGCAGCACGTGGTGAGGATAGGGAGATAACTGATAGCTCTGAGCAAGTTCAAGCATTAGCAACCAGTGACTGGAAAATATCAAGGGTTGGACTGGCTACAATACCTGTTATGCATGACTGATGGCAGAGGTCTGTCGATATCCTTCAATGCTCATGCATGCATCATGGCTCTCTATGACTTACTGTTGTGAAGCAATCAACTGGAATGATCAATAATGTTACATTTTTTCTTACCTTCACTCTGTGCTTTCATAGTACCATCAGGTTCATCAGTCTTTTTCACCATTGTTCCATCTTTATCGTCGTCTTCTCCCTGAAATATGACAACAGAATTTCATTCAGAACTCTTTTAATGCATGCATATGCCTATGTGTGTACGTGTCTTCACCGTCAATCTCTGAGGGAACTCCACCCCTCCGAGAGTCCTCTGGATGGGGTTTTAAACACAGGTCCCGTTAATGTGTCTGGTTGTGCAATGCTTATATTACAAATAATTTTATGCCGCATTTCCTAACATCTTCTTCTGTTCAAGCCACTGATGAGATGGATCACACACAAAACCTATGTGCACACTGGTGATGTGCCTGAATGTCACCCCCCCCCCCCCCCCCCCCCCCCCCCCCCCCCCCCCCCCCCCTTACGACAGAATGTGGGAACCTTCAAATGAGTTTAAAACCAGGGGCATACGTAAAAATTTCATCCACAGTGGACCTTTCGAGTTTCTGGCATGAAACAGAATAAAAACAAACAAAGAAGATGACTTACGACTATTAATTCCTCATTCTCTGTGACTCATGTCACCAGTGTTAGACTCACCTCATCATCTATGTGGCCCTACTGTTTCCATGATAATGCAACAGCAATAAGCACAAGGTGACACATGCCAGTCATTCAAACTATAACCTGTCAAGTCTTGAGGCTTCAGCAAACAGCTAGCCTGCCCAACACTTCCGCTTTGTGAGGACAACCTATACTGCTAAACCCCTGTATGATGTTTGTTTCCAAAGTCGCACACTAAATTACTGATTTGCTTGTGCAAGCAATCTGAGATAGTATATTTAGATAAAGTGTTTAAAACCTGACCATTTTCCTTTTAATGCAATCTTAAGAGATAATAAGAATCAGTTTACAAAACAGAGGCAGAGTCGCATGTGAATCTACAAAATCGTTCTTCATAAAACTGAACAGTATCTAATTAAATTTTTTTTAAATGAATAAGTAAAAGTTTTCAAAAATCTTACCACCTCATCTCCATTGAACATGACTTGGTTCTGCATCTCTTGGATCTCTTTAGCTTCTCTGATCATTTCTTGTAAGATTTCACAGGACTCTGCTTTCTTGATGAAATCGTGCTGCAAACAACCAACAGAACAAGACCATGCTTCTTACATCATGTTACATCTGCTACTCTTCCACCATTTCTGCTTTCATATAAAGATATCCAAAAAAAATCAAAAGCAGAACATGACAAGACCCTACAAAAGTTCAACCTCAAAATCTAGGCAGGGTTCCAAAATCAAACAACAAATAATGACATCACCAGCCATGGTTATGAAATAAAAGCACACGAACTTCCCACATCTTCTGGTCATTTTCAGACATGTAAACCCAAAAGAAAAGGCAACAGACACTTTTACCATTTGGCTAGAAAAATAAGGACAAAACTGTTGCAAGGAAAACCTGTCATGTCTGCCGCTCCATCTCTAAGCAATGATCCATTCCATCATCGGAATCTTTGCAAAACCACAAATGATGAAGCAAAAGATCAGCAACAAACTGAAACAAAACTGCGCTTTGAACTGAGAGCGTTCATGTTCAGACAGTCTACTCATCATAAAAGAAGACACTTCCTGACTTGTGGCATCAGTAGGTAGGAAAATGTTCATCTGCATATTCTCTGAGAGCGTTCATGTTCAGACAGTCTACTCATCATAAAAGAAGACACTTCCTGACTTGTGGCATCAGTAGGTAGGAAAATGTTCATCTGCATATTCTCTGAGAGCGTTCATGTTCACACAGTCTACTCATCATAAAAGAAGACACTTCCTGACTTGTGGCATCAGTAGGTAGGAAAATGTTCATCTGCATATTCTCTGAGAGCGTTCATGTTCACACAGTCTACTCATCATAAAAGAAGACACTTCCTGACTTGTGGCATCAGTAGGTAGGAAAATGTTCATCTGCATATTCTCTGAGAGCGTTCATGTTCACACAGTCTACTCATCATAAAAGAAGACACTTCCTGACTTGTGGCATCAGTAGGTAGGAAAATGTTCATCTGCATATTCTCTGAGAGCGTTCATGTTCACACAGTCCACTCATCATAAAAGAAGACACTTCCTGACTTGTGGCATCAGTAGGTAGGAAAATGTTCATCTGCATATTCTCTGAGAGCGTTCATGTTCACACAGTCTACTCATCATAAAAGAAGACACTTCCTGACTTGTGGCATCAGTAGGTAGGAAAATGTTCATCTGCATATTCTCTGAGAGCGTTCATGTTCACACAGTCTACTCATCATAAAAGAAGACACTTCCTGACTTGTGGCATCAGTAGGTAGGAAAATGTTCATCTGCATATTCTCTGAGAGCGTTCATGTTCACACAGTCTACTCATCATAAAAGAAGACACTTCCTGACTTGTGGCATCAGTAGGTAGGAAAATGTTCATCTGCATATTCTTATACAAACAGTTTTACTCCTAGCTTGCAAGAATTTACAATCATTTTTGATAATTTTTTCATCAGAATGATCATTCTCTTCATTTCCAAGCCATCCTTTTTAAACAAAAACCCCAACAACAACAAAAACTGTAGCCCTCCTTTCCTTCCAGGGTTCATACAGATTTCTTGTCAAAAAATTCAAGGACTTTTCAAGCACATTTTTAATTCAAGGACTTACTTCAAGCAGGGTTCCTACAGACTCCAATAACAAAATTCAAGGAGTTTTCAAGGAGTGCCTTTTCTATTTCAAGGCTACAATACTTGCGTAAAAATTGAAAACAGAAATGGCAGTTTGATTTTTCTGTGTTAAGGTTGATGTAAAAAAAATTATTTAAAAACTATTTTTTTTTACAAAAAAAACAACAAAAAACTTTGTTTTTAAAGGAAATTTTTATTCTAAAATAACGTTTAATCTAACATACTTACCATGGCTCACTAATGCAATAAGCGGCAGCAATTTGTTTTTAAATAATTTTTTCATTAACCTGAACACAGAAAAATCAAACTGCCATTTCCTTTTTTCAGTTTTTATCAGAGTGAGTGTGCCAGTACACATAACAAACTCAGACTCTTTGTATTAAATGCCAAAACACTAAAATCAGCAAAAATATGTCCACTTGGAAGAGAACATACAGACTATGCATGGTGTGTAAGAGACTGGTTGGAGGAAAAAAAGTACAAAAAACAACCTAGTTAAGAAAAAAAAGTTTACAAACGTCGTCGCGAGCGTTAATACCAAGGGAGATAATTTGATCAAAATTGATGAAGTTAAAAATTACCTCCCTTGGTAATAGCAGACGGCAATCCAGGATCGCGACAATGTAAAAATTTGTTTTTAAAGAATTTTTTATTTGCCTCAACGCAGAAAAAATCAAACTGCCATTTCTTTTTGCCACATTAAAATTTTTTGGAGCTGATGGCTTGATTTTCAAAGGTTTTCAAGGAGGTTTGGTCAACAGAACCACATTTTATTGATTTTCAAAGGTTTTCAAGGTCTTGAAATTCACTGTCAGAATTCAAGGAGTTTCAAGGGGTTTCAAGCAGCGTATGAACCCTGCCTTCTCTTGCTGAGAGTACTGACCAGGCCTCACCTCGAACAATTCCACAGCAGTGCTCTGTTTTCAGGGTTCTTCACCAGACACTTGGACACAATGTAAAGTACTGACCAGGCCTCACCTTTAACAATTCCACAGCAGTCGCTCTGTTTTCAGGGTTCTTCACCAGACACTTGGACACAAAGTCGATAAACTCCGCCGACCATTTGTCTGGCTGTCTGAAGGATGGTGGGGGCTTGGTCGGGATCATGAAGATGGCCTTCAATGGAAATAGTAACAGATTTTTTTCCCCCATAAGCAATTAGGTGACAAGTTAACGATATGTACTCACATTCTCCCTGTAAGAATAGACTTTTTGCAACAAGGGACTATTCAAAGAGAATATATATTCTATAAATGAAACATTTCTTACAGTGAGCAGCCCTTCAAATATACCCCCATTCCATGAGTAAAACAAACTTACGGTAACAAGCCATTCACATGTTCCCACTCTCCAATTAAAACTTACTTAGTACTAGCCATTCAAACCGAGTTCCCATTCTCCCTGTAAAACCAAACTTATGACAAGCTATTCAATTTCAAAAGTATTCCTATTCTACCCCAAAAAAACAAAAGATTTCCTATGATGTTAATCAACTCAGATAAATTCCCATACTTCCAGTCAAATTTACGATGACAAGCCTTTCGAAAGGTCTCCCAAGCTTTTAATAAGTCACAATCATGGGTTTTCATTCTTCTAAACAAAATGTTAATGACAACCACTCAAATGGGTTCCCATTCCCCTGACTTCTGATGACAAGTAATTTTAATGGGGTCCCATTCTCCCCGACTTCTGATGACAAGTCATTTTAATGGTTTCCTATTCTCCCAGTAAAACAAACTTCTTCTTACAAAGTCAAGCCATGACAAAAATCAATGTAAGAGGTACCATTTTTAACCTGTTGTCAGATAATTTTCTTGTTTGTTTAATGTAGTTGTGGACATTCATCATGTAAGAATTACTGAATGTGTTTACATCAAAATGCATGAATGTTCATGGCAGCATGTGAGTGCGAGCATGTGCATGCACGCACGTCTATCAGCAGCATCTAGTCCACTGCCTTACCCGCATGGGATGGATATCTCCATAGGGCGGCTTGCCCTCAGCCATCTCCAGGGCAGTGATCCCTGCACAGAAACAACCACGGCTATTGGTAGAGTTGGGGGAGGGGGGGAGCTCACCATCCCTCATCAATCACCTGACCCACCTGTACAGAACATTGTCCAGCCAAGTCCGGCAAAGCCTGTAGCAATATTCTTTATCAATTTCTTCAGTTTGGACATCATTTTGTACTCTGCAAAATCATGGTGGTTCATGTTCCTTGCAATGATAAAATGTAGCACAAGCCAGATTGCTCCACGGAGGCCAACCAAAAGGTAGCTAAAAAAAACAACAACAGGAAAGGCACTTCACATGAACTATGATCCCTTCACAGTTATTGCGTTAGAAATTTTGCAAGCCGGTCTTGACACTGACTACCCCACAACTTCACTCCATAACCTGAGTCAGAACCAGCCCCAGGCAAATGAAAACCTCAGTCAGAGCCACAACAATGAACACACTGATCATGGGACCTCAACAAAACATAGAAGAAAACACTGAAACAGGGTTCCAGGATAGCCACACATCTTACCTGGATCTATTAAACTTGATGGGAGACTTGAACTTTTTACATCTTCCACATTGTCAGTAAGAGGAAAATCTTGATTTTTATCGACTTTTCAAACAGGCTCAGATCCAAGATATGGTAGATTCACTAACGGCTGACTGATTAGCCGTCTTTTTAGAGAATGAAGAGCAAGAATCTCTGATCCAGTGTCAGAACCTACAGCGTATGATGAAGCCTTAATGTGTGACACAACTTTCTGATCAGAAACTGTCCCTACAGTCACACACACACGGATGAATTTTAGATTTGATCTGAAGATGATGCACTGGCTACACGAAAACTATGTATAGATTTTTCGTTCTAGCATAACTTCTGTTCTTATACTGTGACTAGTCCCAGCAAAATAAAGCTGTCTTATGGATTGGTAGCTCAGGTGTTTGGTGCTCCATTTTTGAAAAGGTATTTTATTATCAACTACCGGGTCAGATGATTACTGCATTAATACCACTCTTACAAGGTCACTGTCAACGTTAATACGAAGCAGATTTTTGCCCATTTACTTCTTTGTATTTGACAAAACATGCATTTAAAAAGGTAATCACTCCCTATCTCACAGCACTGGGGAGAGAGAACTTTCTTTTTAAACAGCCAAACCTACACCTTCAAGTTGCTGAACAGAGCAAATAAAACAAACAAAAAAAACTAGGGCACCAACAAATAATTTGGTTCAAAATCAAAATAAACCGTGAGAAGGTTCAGATAAACAAGGAAGCTCTGTCCATACAAAACAGTTTGTAGCCGACACATAATTCTCATAACCAACTTCTGAGGTGAAGAGGCTCCATGATGGATACCACGTGATGACCCACTCACGATCAAACACAAGTAGAGTACTGGAACTAACAAGACATTCATCACAGAGCAGTACACTCCATGGAGACCCTCTTTGTGGACGTTCCACCAGACATGAATTTTTCTTTATTTCTAAAAGGAACATTTTTTATTTCATTTGAGACTTTGTAGAAAGCTGATCTAGTTTTAGGGCGTTTTCAAACAAACCATTTCATCAATATCAATTTTCTCTTCTCAAGGCCAGCTGGGATATAAACATCATGAATTTCATGGAACTCATTCAACTTTTGGTTTACACATTCTAATTTATTACAATAATGTTTTATTACTTGAATAAGTGAAGCAAGTATATGGGCACAAAATTAATCCCAGTTTTTCAACTTCTCTTCCTTCAAAAAGAACAGTGGTCTCCCTTCCCTTACTACAAAGCTGAAGTTAAAAAGGTCAGCTATGTGATAAATGGACAGGAAAAAAACAGAGAAAAAGAGAGGGAGGGAGGGAGGGAGAGAGAGGGAGAGAGAGTGAGAGAGAGAGAGGGAGAGGGAGAGAGAGAGAGAGGGAGGGAGGAGAGAGAGAGAGAGAGAGAGAGAGAGGGAGAGAGAGAGAGAGAGAGAGAGAGAGAGAGAGAGAGAGAGAGAGGGAGGGAGAGAGAGAGGGAGAGAGAGAGAGAGAGAGAGGGAGGGAGGGAGGGAGAGAGAGAACACGGGATTTCCTGCAGGACTCTCATGAAAATTAGTGTTTGCCAAACTCAAAACGGTGAGGAAGTGCCAACCAAGCGAACTGACTCATCCCAAATTCACCATCACACTGACACACTTTCCTTTGTGCATGTGTGCGTGTTCTATGGCATCTCGGCGGCATCACTCTCATACTGCTCATTTCTGCTTCCTGATACCCAGCCACCCTCAAGCTTGTCCTGTTGCAGCCTCAGCACAGCCAGTGCACAGGTAGCATTATTAGCGTCAGACTGTCGTCAGGCAACCCACCAAAAGAGGCCCTGCACCTGTGCCATGGCTCATTCCCAGTGGTAGTGCACAGGTAGCATTATTAGCATCAGACTGTCGTCAGGCAACCCACCAAAAGAGGCCCTGCACCTGTGCCATGGCTCATTCCCAGTGGTAGTGCACAGGTAGCATTATTAGCATCAGACTGTCGTCAGGCAACCCACCAAAGGTGACACTGCACCTGTGCCATGGCTCATTTCCAGTGGTAGTGCACAGGTAGCATTATTAGCATCAGACTGTCGTCAGGCAACCCACCAAAAGAGGCCCTGCACCTGTGCCATGGCTCATTCCCAGTGGTAGTGCACAGGTAGCATTATTAGCATCAGACTGTCGTCAGGCAACCCACCAAAGGTGACACTGCACCTGTGCCATGGCTCATTTCCAGTGGTAGTGCACAGGTAGCATTATTAGCATCAGACTGTCGTCAGGCAACCCACCAAAGGTGACACTGCACCTGTGCCATGGCTCATTTCCAGTGGTAGTGCACAGGTAGCATTATTAGCATCAGACTGTCGTCAGGCAACCCACCAAAGGTGACACTGCACCTGTGCCATGGCTCATTTCCAGTGGTAGTGCACAGGTAGGATTATTAGCATCAGACTGTCGTCAGGCAACCCACCAAAGGTGACACTGCACCTGTGCCATGGCTCATTTCCAGTGGTAGTGCACAGGTAGCATTATTAGCATCAGACTGTCGTCAGGCAACCCACCAAAGGTGACACTGCACCTGTGCCATGGCTCATTTCCAATGGTACCCATTAGACCATCATTAGGTCCTTCAAATACATGTCATATGTATGTTCCTTCAAATACATGTCATATGTATGTATGTATGTATGTGTATGTATACATATAGACAGATCGACAGGCAGATAGATATAGGTAGACAGATAAATATGGATAGGTATGTAGATAGATATAGATACACATACAACATACATATCTGTGTACACACACACACACACACACACGCTGGTAGCCGTTTGACCATGAACAGATCCTTCAATTACACCATAGCAGACAGATAATTAGACAGATAGACAGACAGACTGACAGGTGGACAGACAGACAGATAGATAAATAGACAGATAGATAAATAGGTAGATAGACACAAGACACAGAGACAGACAGACCGACTGACTGACCAATCAGCAGACAGACAGACAGATAGATAAATAGATAGATAACAACACTTCAACAAATAGATAACACTTCAATACTGAGCCTATGTGCATGCTGAATGCCAAGGAAGAGTGACAGGCTCTCTACTTAGTCCCTAGAGATCATGATAACCAGCAGCGCCTTAGACTATTATCATAAAATGAAACAGAAGTGTTCTGAGTTTATACTACATATTATATACAGAGAGAAAAGTCAATTTGGCACACATACAAAAAACTGTGATGCATAACATTTATAAGAAATTACATAACTGTGATATTTGTGAACAAAAAGCTGACACAGTACTACACTGCAATAAGTAATAAACATTATCTGGGCACTGAAATACAAACATTGCAATGAGCGAGGTTGATATGTCATGCTCTTCTCACCACCATCCTGAAGTAAAATATTCACTAAAGCTCAGTTTTTATCCACTTTTATTGCACATGCACGTACACACACACACACACACACACACACACGCACACACACACGCACACACACACACACACACGCACACACACACACACACGCACACACACACACATACACACACACGCACACACACTCTACACTGGATGTGAACAAGCATTGTTTAGACATAAAAATGCACTTGTGTCCCTTACACTGTTGAACAACAAAGTCCATGGTGATGTCCCTAAGTGTCAGTCAGGGTAAGGCACACAGACTGCCATGCTTACCCCCAAGTCAGGCTCAGGGAAAGGCTGTAAAGGGGTTCATACTATTCATCTTTAACTGACCTTCATTCTACAAAAACTGAAATGTGTTGACTCTGTTTCCAGACATTAATAAAACATATGCATGGATACACACTCATGCACTCATTGACGACAGGCAGACACTTGACATACACAGACACCCCTGACCCACTGACCTAAGCTCCATATATCAGCCACACAGTCATAACCGATCTCCTGTATCACTTCGGGGGCCATCCAGTAGGGTGTGCCTATCACAGTGTTCCGCTTTGCCATCGTGTCCTGCCACCCAACACAAAGCCATGATTAAACACCATCATCACCTTGACATGAACGTAACCAACAAAGGTGCACTGATAATGACACATGCCCAGAGAAAGAAAGAACACTTTATTTTTTATTCAAAGGTACAGCATACCCACATACAACCAATCATAAACTAAATTACACATTACTGAAAACGGGACAGCTTCAAAACTCACCTTCTAACACAGCTCTGGCGTGCAATAAGCAAAGAAAACATAAGAAATGTTCACTGTCTCTGACGTAAGCCTACATTACCCTTTGACTATTAATCAGCCAGTCCACTGTTTCCTTTCACTTTCAATCTGTCGACTGATGAGGGCCACTGCATTTTGTTTCAATTGGGTTATTTTGGAAAGACTGAGCATTCAGATACGCCTGTTTGAACAGGCAGTTTAGTTGGCACCATTTGCATGGTGCTTCAAATGAGCACGTAAGTTTCAAACAATATTATTTCAACACTAAATCATGTGCAACAGGCAAAAACAGTAACTGACAGTGACAGTGGATGGTCCATTGTGAATGACATGGTGGCCCACGCACTTTTAAATTTGCACTGACAACTCAGACATCAGTGCAGATGATATGGACGACTTTAGAACTGATTCAAACTTAAGCAGCATCGTCTTAGATGATGTTCAGATCTTCATATTGCAGAGTGACCACAATGTTCAGGGTAAACATCAAAAACAAACATACAGACACAAACATCCACTAATATTTCTTCTTTTATTTTCAATTTCAAGTGCATTTCATACCCACAGATATTTCTGTACTGGTTTATAAAACAGTACCCGGTTTCATAAATAAGTCCTCTGGCACTCTAGAAAATAACCGGTAATTTGGTGGAAAATTAACTGGTAATTTGGTATAAGGGACATTATAAAATGCAAACAAAACCCTAAGTAGTTAATAGGCTAAACCCATTGAATCTAAATTCTAAATGCAAACAGGTTTAGGTAGCAAATCATTCACTGCGTCCACTGAAAAGTGCTTGTCACCTTTGTAACCCATTACAACCATTCCACAAGTCACAGCAGCTTACCGTCAACTGTCCGGCAACACCGAAATCTGCCAGCTTGGCGTGGCCTTCGTTGTTCAGGAGGATGTTGCCAGCCTTGATGTCTCTGTGGATTTTGCGCCGGGAGTGGAGGTACTCTAGGCCTTTCAGTGTGTAGTACAGGATTGTTGCTATCTCTCGCTCAATCAGCTGCAAGGAAAGTTGCCCATAAGCTTTAGACCACAAGTCACGCTATTCTCTATGTAAACTGAGTTTTGAGTAACCAGTTGAATAAAAGCTATGAAGATTTAGTACAAAATGAATTGTTATCCTTGTCTTAATAGTTACTCAGAATCTTAACGCTAGACATACATGGCATTAGTGTGGCCGTAACAATCACATCTACATCAGAAACAAAAGAACTGAATTAAACTCCAAAAGATCAAACTATCATGAAAAGATCCTCTCATGATGCAAAATCCTATACACTGAAGCATGTGAATAAAACTTAATCAACCAATGATCAATTTATCTAACAAAACAAACAAGCAAACAAACACAGGGCTTAAATATCTTGCTACTTACTGATGAGGTGCTGACATCATAAAATCATTCATTTCATGATCAACCCAGCAAAACATATTTTCTTTTTGGGTCTTCCTTTTGTTGTTGTTTCGAATTCACAATTTAGAGCAGGGATTATACCTGGAGTTAAACCAGAACCACTGACACTAAGCTGCTAAACCTTCTCATCACCAGCTCAGCTTCTGTAATCTTGTATTTCAAAGCTTTCAACCAGAATCTCACTAAGTTTCTACTACTTCTATCAATTCAAGAAAATCACCATGCCAATCTCTTTGACAGACCATTAAACTGCCTGAGAAGAAAAAAATATCCTGTGTCCAGCAAATGACCAAACCAGTGACCTAACTTTCCTACTTTTGTTGACTGAATTGGGCAAACTAAACACCCTAAGAAATAAGCAATGAGTAGAGAAGATAACATCTGCTCTCAAAGCGGGACGCACACTTACTGTCAAACACATACAGCTTGCAGTACCCACTCTTTCACAATGGAATCAAAATCACTTATCCAGAGCTGCCAAGGCCTCAGGAACACACAGGGTAACATTCTGTAAGTGTAGCATTTCAAATAACATGTAGCACACATATGCAATTTTCGCTGGTTTCAAACTCTCTGTAGTGTCCCCAAAGTCTGACAAGTCCAAATGAACTGCATGTTCAATAGCATACTTCTCTACCCAAAAATTGTCTATGGTGTCCTTTCTCACATAAACAGGTGGTTTTTTTGTTTTGTTTTGTTTTTTTTTTGGTGGGGAGGGGAGGGGAGGGGGGGGGGTGGGGGGCAAAAAGTGTACTTTATTTTCGTTTTGAAGCAGTCTCAATAAATACTCAAATCCAATATTTCATCAGTTTAGTCACATTCGGTAATGTTATGTTTACTTTCCATACCAATATTAAGCAATGTCCAATGCAGTGTACAAAAAGAAACTTCGTTAGAATTTTTGCTTGGCGTGTCTTCCATTTGAGTGTGTTTTGTCATATTCTGTGTAAAATGACATACAAAACACGCCAAAAGCATATGGACAGGCAGGTCTGCGGAAGCATTTTCTTTGCACACACCATGATGGCAGACTAACAAGACAGAAATGTCACTCATTACCGCACGGTTCTGACTTGACATACAAAAAAATCAAAATACCCAACAACAAAACCAATCAATACAGCAGCAAAATCACCATTGTCTTTAAAGACTTTTCTTCCGCTCTGGCTTCCTCTCCTTATACAGCTGTACTTGGTCATTTTTTATGAGAGAGTCTACAGTCTCAAGATCTATGTTATTTCAGTTCTGTTTCAGCTGCCACTGCATCCACCAAGCTTTTTCTTTTTTCTGTGTGTGTTTTCGTTTTTTTGTTTTGTTTTTGTTTTTGCATAGCATTTCTCATCACAAAGTATAGCACTGTAGCACTGTCAAGGAAATCATGACATGCTACATAGCCGAAGGTGTAGCACTTCAATGCTCTGCTTTCCTTGTTCATTGCTTGCTACTCACATCTCCATGACCAGAGGCAAAACTTCATCGAGGACAAGTTATTCTGCTTTGACTTTATTTCACTGTGCCTGTCGTTTCAGTCAAGCAAGACTGCAAATTTCAGATGCAAAAGCTGCATAAAAGCATACAACTTCAACATAAATGCCCAGCACTTTACCTATAACCTTCATTTTAGTAAACGGCTATTTCAGACTATTTCAGTGAAGAATGGGCAAGTTCTCTTCCCGTAACAAACCCTCAGCTTGCCAGTCAAAGACTAAAGCTACCTCTGTGCAAGTTGCTTGCAGCCAACAGCAGTTACTTACAATATAAAGTTTTCATGTGAGAGTGACCTACAGGTTAACCAACAGTTATTGTTTTTCCACCATAAAAAAAAGTAAAGAAAAAGCAACATGCACCTCCCCCTTCAACATCATCCCCAATACTTTCCTCCCTCTTATCTTACCTCAACCTTCCTCCTCCCCCACAAAAGTGCAGCACACATATGCACTTCGTGATGACCCCAAGCCAATGAAGCATGAAACTCACCGTTTTGTTGCGTAACCTCATGATGTCCGACACTGACCCTGCCCCACAATACTCCATCACAATCTGTCAACAAACAACACATACTGTTCCATGCTCTTACCATTCCCTACATGCCACAATTATTCTAAGGTTCAATCACTGACACAAAAATAAAACATACACAGAAAAACGAGCAAAAAAAAAGGAAAAAACCCTCTGAATCCTTTTGTTCTGTGTTAAAAAAACACTGAATCCTACCCCCAAATTAACAAATTTACGTAGTTGTATTAAAAAAACAACACTGAATCATACCCCTAAAATACCAAAGTTACGTAGTTTTCTGTATTCACAAAAAAACATTGAATCATACACCCTAAATAACAAATTTACATAGTTTTCTGTATCTAAAAAAAAAAAAAAAAAATTAAGTCCTTGTGCTTGTTCCAGCAGTTTTTTTTTTTACTTTTGTGACTCATTATCATTGACATGCGCACACCTAATAAACAATAATATACCCTCTTCTTCTTTTCCCAGACAAAATAACATAAAATTGTTGATGATGTATGATATATGTTTTACGTAGGAGATAAGATAATGTTGCTTATAGCCCAGCCGACCGCAAAGGCCACATCAGGGCTGATGTTTTACGTAAACTGTCAAGTTACCACCATGAAAATAAGAAGACAACTGAGAAGAACTCGGACATCCACGAAATCAAATGAATTTCAGAATGGAACTGCCCTTCGAGTCAGTCCTTGAGTGAATGGGGAAGATCGTAGTTGGTAAGGACTGAAGGTGATATGTCTTGCAGAAGCGTTTTCAGCTGTCTATTTTTTTTTTTAAAGCAAAAATGAGAAACAAAAAATGTCAACATTAGCATCACAAGAAAGTTTTCATATTCCGTGAAAATGTGTTACTTTGCAGATATCAATCCTAACAGTAACTTCAAAGCGTTCATCATGAGTGGAAAATTTGTAATTATCAACTGTATGAAAATACTTTAAAACCACCATGAGATCCAGTTCCAGACCTGTTTACCCCAATTTCGTGTACCTGTAATGTCTCATAAAAAAACCTGTAATTTCAGAAAAAAAACCTGTAATTTTCATAATCGCAATATTTAGCGACTTTTGCACTTACACATGTATATCAAATGTAAAGCATTTATACCATAATAACAAGACTTTGGTTAATTATACAATTATAGTATTTAATTTTTAATAACACTTTACTTACCAGTTACCTTCAAATTGTTCAGCTACCAGGCACTCTCAAGTCTGTTTCATGCTTGAACTTGTAAACACCACAACTGGGAGTGGGAGTATCCTTGTATTTCATACACACAAATCACTTTATGATGAAGAAGCCACTCTTGAATACTGTTTATAAGTATACTAATGTTGCAAGTCACTATATGTTGTTCAGCTAGCAGGCACTCTGAAGTCAAGTTCATGCTTCTTGAACTTGGAAACACCACAATGATAACATCAGACACAGACAATGGCACGTTCATTTTCACCAAGGTTTCCGTTACCATTGCTTCTGCCCTTATGACAGACAAATCATCGAACTCCTTTTTGGTATTCTTCTTTTCAGTCGTGAAAAACGATGTCAGTTTCTGTGAAGACTCGGCATCTTTCTTCGTTCAACGTAGATCTACTTCAGGTGTTTTTTCGTTTTGCAGTGTAACTCTATGTCATACTGGCCTGAATGCGCGATAGAAAAATCCGATGAACAGTAACCACAGAAGGCATACTCTTCGCCAAGTGACGATCTCTGTATTCCAGGCGTCTTCAGGTATGATTCACGGAACTGTTGCCGAACTTTTGCAACTTTTGAACATTTGGATGAACCAGCCGTGGGCGCGCGTGTTCGCTTCGTCGCCATCTTTGCAAAGGATAAGACGCAAGGCACGCTGGGAAACGCTTCAATGCTGTTTGCCTTTTGACCGGAATCGTAGCAAAAGAAACTTTGCGTTTAAGATTTTTTTTTTTTTTTTCCCCGTGATAATTTTTTTTTGGCCGTAATTCCCGTAATTTCGATTTTTTCCCGTAAAAATTACGGCAAAATCGTAAGAGTAAACAGGTCTGCAGTTCTGCGGCACAACTGAATAGGATCATCCCTGGGCCAAGATCCATCTTTCAGTAAAGTTCCATTAAAATTGGAGCAAGTTTAGTTCTTGATTAAAGTTGCAGTAATCCTCATGACAATCCTGGATCCACCGTCCGATCCAGATCCACACCGCGGATCCACACAAAAATGGAACTGGTTCATCCCTGGGTCACTCTCCATGTTTTGACTTAATTTGCATGACAAAGGTTCATTGTACATGATGCCTCTGTTGATATTTTTCTTGATTTTTTGTTTATTTTATTTTCCATTCAGCTCGTTTTCATTCACCGCCCATCATCGCTTGTTCTTCGCTATCACTGTCCTGAATGTTGTTTACCTCACCTGAAGAGGACCTAGGGGGTCGAATGGTGGGGTTGAAATGCATCATGATTTGTTCTGTAATTTGTTTGTCCATGCTGAACAGCAGATTCACTTAGAATTGTTTTTAAAGAATAGGTTCACTGGTTTTTACCTAATTCAGCTGAAAAACACAAATTATCAAACAGATGAAAACATCACTTCCTTAGCTAGGTATCACCTTACGGAATACCACTACAGCTGCAGTCCTCAAGAATGAATCAACTGATACTGGAAGCCGGAATAGTTCAGCTGGCAGAGCACTGGACTTAAATTCCCAGTGATCTGGGGGTTTGGGTTCAAACCACAGCTGGACCATTTTGGTACAGGGGAATTTTTCTCTTAACCATCTTGCATTTGTTTTGCCCCTTATCCGTCCACTCTGTTTGCCTCCCCTGGTGTTCATTACAGCCGTAACTGGCCGCATTACTTTCCCTTACACACTGCAGCCTTGTTTTATGTCAAGGCTGGCCAAAATATATAGGCACCCCTGAGAGGTGTCCAATGAAATCTTAACAGTAGTATGGGGAGTGGGAAATGATTCATTCAAAAGACTAGGGTCATGAACTGACCGCATTCCACTGATTTCTCAAAAAATGTTAATACTAGGAGCAGTTTGGGGCTGGAAAATGCAAATGCAAGAGGATTAAGTTCACTTTGGATCTGACTTGATTTGCCGAAACCCCCTTCAAATCACACCATAAACCAAGGTTCTGTATGTGAAGGCATGCATGAAATCTTGCACGCTTGTAAAATCCCATCATCAACTTTTGGAAGAGAAAAAAAGGCCAGTTTCAACGTTGATGTGGATGACAACTTACACACAGCACTTAAACTGCAGGAAAAATCCGAAGAATGAAGGTTGAAAACTGAGCGACTGATATTGACTGGATGACACGAGAAATAACAGAATGTAGTTCCAGCAGGCAGCTCTTCAGTTCGCTCTACCCAGACAGGCAGCCCGTTGTGTGAAAGAGAGCTTGCCAAGGATTGGCACCATATAAGTGCTCCTAATAATAACAATTATCATAATACCATGCCAATAGAACAATGAACATGAAACAGATAGTCTGACTCTAGAAGAAGTGATTTTCATATTCAATTTGCTTATTCATATGAAGAACTGACATAACCATACACCAGTCAAGATAAATACTATTCAGCTTTTCATCTGTGGCAACATCAACCTACAGACAGGTTTCTTTGTCTAAGGTCGATTAACTCATTGCCGCCTCGTACAGACACGTCACCCGCCAGGTGATCGACGATTTACTCGAATTTTCACATGCGGCTGTGCGGTCTACGGGAAACAATCGTGGTATCTACAGAAAGCTGAGGATCTCCTCTATTAGGTGGTGCTCTCCTATGGTGTATATCTCGCGTTTGATTCTACTTTTTCGCTCATATTATGGGATAGCTGGAGATAACTCTGGCTGCCCATGTTCATCATGTTGTCGGCACCGACGCGTCAGCGAGTCGTAGCGAACAGAAACATCGTATTTCAAGAAGTAATTGAAAGAATAATGGAAGAATGATCAAATGAAGAACTGGAACTGTTTTCCGAACTTGTCGAACTTTTCCGAACTGTTTTCCGAACTTGCCGAATCGGACAGAGAGGATATGAGTGACGATGGTGAGTTGCACATACCAAATGATGATGAAATTTTTGCATTTTTTTGTCAAATATGTGACAGCAGCTCTCTGTTTGAGGTTTAGACCATGCACACAGCTGTGTGTGTGAAAGATACATTGTTTTTATGTTATTGATTTTTCATCCATACCTACGTGGAGAAAAAGTTTTTGCTGATAGCTGTTTTCCTACACTTTTCAAACCAGTGGTGAGTGAAGTGTGTACTGAACACAGGACTGTAGTATTTTTTTTCCAAAAGAACATGATTTGAAGTTTTCAAAAACATAATATTTATTGTTGTATTCGGTTTGGTTCTGCCTGTATATTTTTTGTAAAAATACCGAAAATAGTGCGTCTCAGCGTGTCACGGTTGTGGCAGAAAGTTACGTCTGCATTAAGTTAAAACATGCACTGCATTTGAGATAACTGATTGAACCTAAGATTTATTTTTCCTTCTCCAATATTTGAAGACCTACCAAAGACCTTTTTTTCACGTTGCATATTTGATCTTAGCATCTCTTCAAAATCACATTCTCTTTAATTTCCTGCCAGTGAAGGTTCACTCACCCAGAGATCTGTGTTCTTGAAGTAGCTGCCATAGTACTTGACAATGTACTTGCTGTCACACTGCTGCATGATGGAGATCTCCTTGATGATCTCCTGCAGGTCCGTATCGACAGGGACCTGTTTGATGGCCAACACCTGGCCTGTCTCTTTGTGCAGAGACTTGAAAACGCTGCCATACGACCTGGTCACACCACACAGTTAGGTTCATCCATACCATCTGATTGACACTGCATAACATTTTCATGCTTGAGTAACAATAAATGGAAACAAATCACCACCAATTCAAGGTACCTCAACTGACATTTTTAAACAAAAAGGCACATGTTGGTATCGTCAATATTGCCTAGTATGTGAAAAAAACAAACTTTACTTATCCCTCAACAAACACAAACACTCATACATATAAAAAATTTAAAAAAAACTATTCACCCCTCTCAACATACACTCATACATTTAAAGTTAAAAGAGTCCAAAAGCCTGTTGTCTGTAGGTTTAGGAAACAGAGATTCATGGAGTCTACAGCACAGCATTATAGAAGGTGAAGCCGGACCCTCTCCTGTCATCTTAACCTTCCCCAAACTGAATCAGAGATCCATCTAGTACTCAGTGAACAGACAGGATTGTCAAACCATAGAAATTCAGCCCCATGACCTACCCCCAACTCCAGTTCCTAGCACACTGATTAATGATTGTAAAACAGTTTTCAAGAAAAACTCTTAAACTAAAAAGTTAAACTCAGTACTCTCTCTCTCTCTCTCTCTCTCTCTCACACACACACACACACACACACACACACACACACACACACACACACACAAATATCTATTCAAGGCACTCCTGTGGCAAGAAAAATAGTCATGGTACAACAATTCAATGCACTATGTGCATGTACATATGCATGCACGCACACACACATACACACGCACGCCCACACACTAACAAAAATAAATAGCAACCAAAAAATAAAAGGAGGTATGGACGAAAGAGAAAGTATCATGTTCATACCACTTGTAGTTGTGTCTGAAATAGCATGCTTGATTAAAAACAGAACACTAACAATTAACAAAGAAAATGAATACAAAAGTATTAATTCAAAGACTGGAACATTGGTAGAAATGAAACAATTTGAAGTATATGTTAGCTCAACTATGCACTACTGAGTTAATGAAAAGACAGCACAGTGCAAAGAAGTTGAAAATGGTGACACAGTTCTGCTGATAACAAAGTCATTCCACATTAAGAAGATATATCTCCTAAGTGAGGAAATGCTTATGTTTCAAACTGTTATTTCAAAGAAATAGCCCGCAATGAAATGGTTATTACAGTATCATGATTACTGCTGAACTCTCTCTTGATTGGCTGAACTTACTTGTGGATGTATGACATTATGATAGAGGAGTATGATGATTAACTTTTTGTATTTATTTTCAGATATTCTGCTTAGAATTGATCATGGTGCTGCTGGAATTATAATAAACAATAAAGTAGGTATAATCACATTCAACTCACCTTTCCCTGCCCACTTTTTAACCATCCCTCCACTCTTCCTCCAGCTCTGATGTACATCACATTAAATCTAACTGAAGCCATGTGTTGGAACACAACAGACATGTTTTAGGTGTTTCACTGTCTTAATAAATGTTTCATTTTATGATGAGAGATGGGAGGACAACAGTGATGATGCAGACCTCTACGCTGGTTTAAACTAACTGATGGTTCTGTGCTGTACATTCCTCTCATGTGTTCTTCTCAATGACCATGGAGACATCCAACTTACAGGACTATGCAGATTCAACCAGACTTAACCGTCATAAAAATTCTAATCTGTGTGTGTGTGTGTGTGTGTGTGTGTGTGTGTGTGTGTGTGTGTGTGTGTGTGTGTGTGTGTGTGTGTGTGTGTGTACTATGCATGAGAACAATAAATGAATATCTTTTTTGAACATCAGACATATACTGCATCTAGTGTTTACAGCTACTGATAACAGAACTCACATTGCATCTCTCTCTCACTCTCTCTCTCTCTCTTATACTGACAGCATTTTCAAGTTCTGATCAGAGTGAAGGTGTTTAAGCATCAATTCTCTTTATCTCTGAATATTTAGCATGGTACAACAATTAAATAAATGGGCACAATCTTAAGTCATGCTGATTCTTTTCTTTTTTTTTAGGGGGGGGGGGGGGGGGGGGGGGGGGGGGGATTTACAGGAAGGCAATGGTTGAACTAAAGCTTTCTGTTATCACTACACTTTTTTTTCTTGTTTTTTTTTTTTTAGTTCTGATATGCACTGGAAAAGCTTGGAACAAATAACTTTCCATAATCATCAGTATTATCTTGAAAGAATAAATCAAAGAGTACCTTATACTGTTATATTCTGTTTTGGCTCACCAATATTTTTTTAAAAAGTGAAACATTTAAATACAACAGCTAATACTTCAGTGAAAAATGAAATATGTTTACAATTGTAACAGTATTGAATATTCACATTAAAACAACTAAAAAACCAACAGAAGCCAAACTTCCTCATGCATACAGCACATCAAGACAACTCCATCTTAAAGAAAACATTGCTGAAATAAGTTATTCTTATACTGAACAAATGTGGGTTTTTTTTTTTAAAACACCACAGTTCATAAACACCAATCAGCTGGCACACCACATCACCACTGCTTAATATGAAAAGAACATGCAAAATGACAAAAATCAAAATACAATTAAGATGACTGTCATCACTGACAAAATGCAAACAGTCTGATCTGACCAGCACGGGTCAGCTCGGGTGTATCCTTACCCTTCGCCCAACTTTCCCAAAATGTCGAAGACCTCCTCAGGGGGTCGGGTTAAGCTTTCCTCACTTAGGCGCCATATCTCATTGTCATTTCTAGCACAGGAAAACAAAATGCAAGCAGACCATCTCATACAAGCATGCCCACCATGGAGAAAGCACCAGACCCACTGAAGGGGGGAAACAGCAAGACCAATACTGTCAAAGTCAAAGGCAATGTATGTATGTGTGTGTGTGCGTGCATGTGCGCGTGCGTATACTATGCATATGCATGTGTGTGTGTGTGCATATTGTGTGTATGCGTGCACGTGCGTGAGTACATGTGTGCGTCTGCATGCACTACTGCCACTAGACTAGTTGCTGTAAAAACGCTGCTTCAGGGATCCACAAAAAGAAAAAGATGAAAACCAATAAGAAAGAAAGAAATGTCAATTACAAAGAATGCGTTGAACAGTGGAATCAAATCAACGAAATCTATCGCTTGTCGCCTTTTTCACTTCATAAAAAGTAAAAAATTGATCATGAACAGAAGCACACACACAAAAAAAAAAGTTTTTGAAAAAACTAAAAAGTACATTAGATACAAACACAATGCTTATTCAGTTTACAATCAATGCAAAAGATTTTATGCACATGTGACTCTTGGTCTTTTTCTTAAACAATGAGTTGTTTTGTTTTTTTAACTGTGCTGTTAAACATATTCAAATAAATATTGTCTCAGAACTTTATCAATATATAATTTATAAATCAGAAACAGATAAAAAAAAAAAAATTACTTGGATTTTCTTTTCATTCATTCCTCATTAGCACAAGAACCAGACCTAGTTCATCAGCTTAAATTTTTAACTCAAGACATAATTTCCCAATGCTACGGACATTGACTCAAAGTTTTCAGGCTTTGATTCCACTGTGCAATGAATAACGGCCACTGAAACAGCTGTAATAAACTGTCTCATCAATTACACTCATCACTGATGACAAAAGAACACAGCCCACACTGTACAAACATGCCATGCACAATGCAACACAATGCAAACAATTTCATTTCTGAGGCATACATCTATAGGAAGTTTTTGTTTGGGATCATACAGTATAAATTCCTAACCTTCTTTCTTTTTTTATATGTTTCATCAGTTACATAATATCACTAATAAGCAACATAAACTAATACTTTTAAAAACGTCTGAATTATCATCCTTTCAAAATTTGATATGCAAAGATCATCGTGGTCGAATCGCCATGTGTTTTTTCATTTGAACTGAATAGATAAAGTAAGAAGGAAACACTTTGGACAACATGTTCTCAGAACACTGGATAAAATATGAAAATTACATTCTGATAACTAATCTTTCTATGATAGTACTCAACTTACTGGGGAAGTCTAATCTTATAATAAACATAATAATGGTGACCAAAGAGCCTGACATGAGCTAAGCAGAAGTACAGATCTACGGACTTCAGAATTATCGTAATGCATTTTCTTCCTTTTCATCTTCAATTCTGTTATAGTAAAATCCACACTCCCTGGCCCCCTCCCCCTCAGTGCTCACAATTTTGATTAGTTGATGAGCTGTAATCTCATACAGATGTACACTTTTGAAAGAGTCTCCAAATCCTACAACCCTAACAGTGGACTTGAAAAGGAAAAAACTATGCCAACAGCAAAGGCGAAGGAAACTTCAGCAAAGAAAAAGAAAAGGATTTTGCCATGACTAAGCTCCTTTTTGAATCTGAAGAACAAAACCAGTCACCAAGCACATTCTCCGGCTATGAAAAACCAGACATTTTCCAAGATAAGATAAGATAATGTTGCTTATAGCCCAGCCGACCGTGAAGGGCCACATCAGGGCTGTCACCACGTTAAAATCAACTCACCAGTCATTAAAAAAAAAAAAAAAACAACTTTCACACATCTCATTAAATGACATCGTCTACAAACGCACCAGAAACTTTGTTAAAAATCTTTCTGCCGTAAAATCTTAAATCAGATGAAAAATGTTAATCTCTCTCAAAAACTCAAGGATCATGTCAGGCGGGACATCCCTGAACAGGATCTTCATGGACTCCGCTGTAAAATGTTTGTGTCTCACATCGTGCAAGTCCCAGACATTTTCCAAAAGATATTTTGATTAATATATCAAAGTATATTTTGTTATGGTTTCCCACACTTCAACAAAAATAACAAGGCCCACGTAACCAGCGCAAGTCTATTAAAAGAAAAATCAATTCCACTTAATTTTTTAACCCTTTTCTTCACTCAAACATTGCTACCCAATGCCATCTCCACCTTTTACATTTTTCTCTTCTTAAACCATATAACACCCTGAACACCATTATCTTGAACTAAAGCAAACGAGTTAAAAAGCTATGTTCAGAAATCAAATTTTATCAATTTGTGAGCTTTTCATGATAGTGATGGCAGTGATACCTTATCATATCTACATAGGTAAATATCTGGTTTTTCAAAATCTAGAAAAAAAAAAAAGGCCAACTGTAACATCAACAACAACAAAAGGGGAAGATTAAAACCAAGCTTGACAGCACAATGCGCAGGCAGGCAAAGTCTTGATGAGCCAGACGACACTGGCAGATCTTACCCTCTTCCTATTTTACAAATAATGTCAAACACTTCATCAGGCTGCTTGGCAAGGTTTTCGTCGCTCAGTTTCTTCAGCTCACTGGAAAGTCACAAATTGATCACAAACACAATATTTTTTTCTTTTTCTTTTTTTTTTACACACAAGTAGACATATTTCTTTACATGATGACCCTTTTTCCCCTTCAGTTTTTGTTTAGTCGTTCACAAAATGAGTCAATATAAAAACAACCAGACTGAATAAATGTCATGAACATTTGCAATTCAAATATGAAAAAACATCAATATAAACCTTAAAAGCAGTATTTTCTTTCATTCATTTTTTCCAATGTGATGACATTTTGTGATCAGATTTCACACTAGAAATATTAGAATGCTGCGGGAGGGGGGAGGGGGAGGGAACAATATAAAGCTGTAAACACATAAGTGCAGTAACTCACATTTTTTTATGCAGAAGTTATTCTTAAAAAAATAAACACATTTATGTAAAAACAGACAAATCCAAACCCTGTCACTTACCCATATTAAAAAGTGTACCTGATAAAAAAATTTCACTCCAAGGTCAAACTGGTTCCAAGTTTGTCAAAAAGAATGAGGACAGCTGTCTCAAATTTCAAAAATTAACTGTCACTAGTGTCAGAGGCAAACACTAAACAGTCAGATAGTGGATACATGAATAGTGACTTAAAACAAAAAAAGAAGGCAGCAAAGCACACACATTTTCCTTCAACACCAAACAAACAAAAAACACATCTTTGCTAGAAAACACACTCGCAGTCTCTCTCTCTTTTCTCTCTCTCTCTCTCTCTCACCACACACCACACACACACACACACACACACACACACGGAACAGAGACGCTGTAGCCTTCTGACCAAACATATTTTCTGGGTTAGAAAGAGAGGAAGGGAAGGATGTGGAGAAGAGTGAGAGAGGAGAGAGCAAGAAAGTGAAATTTTGTCATTAGACTGCTGATGTACCATGGCAGAAAAGTGATATATGCCCAAGATTTGACTGAAATCCAACACCTCTACATTACTCCATGTTGGATCAAAGAGACAAGGATGACCTCAAATCTATTCGTTAGCTACATTCTGATGCATATGGTATCGTCAGGATTTTCCAAAGAATCACTTACAACTCTTAATGTTTAGGGCAATCCATCCATAAGTATTCACAAAAGCAAAACATTTGCCTCTTGATGTGGATGAAATGAATATGACTGATGAACAGCATTAGTGACTGTGCTTCCATTTCAGCTGATCATTTCTGATATTCTGTACATTTCCACAAAACTTTTTTTCAAAGACTGATTTGGCATAAATGTGTTCACGCGCGCGCGACACACACACACGCACACACACACACACACACACACACACACAGATACATAGACAGACAGATAAATAGATGTATATAAAACCACTGCATGACAGTGACTGAATGAGGCAGTAAGTATATTTAGCATTTATCAGTCTGTCTCAAATTTCCAATATAGCATTAAAAATGCATTATTATGCAGTCAACACCTACCAATTAATAGATCAAACAAAACCAAGATTTTCTGAAACCATGCAATATCAATCAACACATTATAAACAATTCATGACGTGATACTACTCATTAGTATTAGCCTACATGAGAAAATTCCTCAAAATAAACTGAAGCAATATAAAAGAAAAACTGTTAAAAACTAAAACCATATTTTCCAAACCTCATAGCATACAAATTAAAGTTAAATAAATAAATGGGAAGACAAGAATAACTGCTCTGCCTGAGAAAATATGAAAGTCATGATAAACATACATAGATCTGCGAATGCACATTATACCTTCGATATTTTGGGGAGGAAAAAAAAATTGAGTAACTGCCAGCAAGCACTCCAGATCTTGCCAAAATTACAATAGCTGTGTCATACACCATCACAAATTTGTTCTTCAGGCCTGTATTTTTAAAATGATATGATGACACATTCTAACTGGAACAAAATTGGGATTTTGTTTGAACTTAGAAAACTGAACACCTTCACAAAATGAAATACAGTTTAGAACTCTTTTCTTTCCATTTGAAATATGCTTAGTTTCTGCTTATCTCTTTTCTTACATATAATCTTACTAGCTATAGTATAATCATAAATGCATCATGTGTCACCACTATGGTCAGAATGCATGTTAGGCTTTACTACATTTATGTAGTTGGAGCATGTCAATCCACTTTTTCAGTCTACATGACTTAGTTTAATCATGTTTTTGTAACGATAGATCTAAACAGCATTAAACAGAAACTGTTTCTAACATGTTCATTTTCAAATTATAAAATGTCTTTAAATAGTTTTACTTAATTTTTATAAATTCTATAAAATCAATGATAAGCATCTGACCCACTTCCAGACCAGTTATATCTCTAAAATTACTCTCCTTTTCATTATATATATAAAAAAAAATGTTAAAGATGAAAGATTAAAGTTCCCACAGCCTATTGGCCATAAGGACAATGAAAACAAAATTTCAGAGGTTCATTGAGTCTAGGGCACAGCATGATGGAAGGTGGAGCCCATTCCCCTCCTTCAGCCCCTTTTTAACTTTCCATGTGCTGAATCAGGTACCCAGTTACTACCGCATGGAAAAAAGTGGTTTTCAAAGCGAAAAAGTCTGACCCCACCTGTGGTTTGAGCTTACAACCCATCAGCTCCACAGGCAAAGGCTCTATTTAACTACAGCCCCTCCAGAAAAGGAAAATAATAGTGTAGCACTAAATTTGCATGGTCCTGCCTAATTTATTTTAAATAGATAATGTTTAATGCTGTTTAGATCTATCATCTATCATAACAGCTCTGCTCCTGGTGCTTAGATCTGCCAGTATCATACTTGTCAGCAAATGTCACTTGTTATGTACTATTTGTTTATTTTGTAACAATATCCAATGGTCACAATGAAAATGTTTCTGTTTTCTAGACTGTTATAACAAGTAATTCTTATTTTGTAACAAAAATCATAATTTGTTTGAATTTCATATTGAGACAAGAATTAATAATTCTTATTTTGTAACAAGAATCATAATTTGTTTGAATTTCATATTAAGACAGATACCTTCTAAGTCAGTGAGTAGAATGACAATTTTGATACTGCCACCACAGACCTGACCATATATCACAAAAGCAGGCTTTGTCACTGTGTATCACAAGCTGTGTCTGAAAATATATTGAGTATTCATTAATTTTTAATGACTCACTCACTTAGCTCTTTTGTGATCGTCTTTAGAGCATGACGCAAATTCACTTGTTTAATCACACTCCAATTTCTCTCAAGACACATGAAGCTTTGAGGTGCCTGTGCCTTGTGGCTTGTGAAAGTCAACATTCATCACCTATGGCCTCTTTCTTTTGAACACCTGACTCTGCAATTACATGCCTTAGACACATGTATTTTCTCTGGGTGAAATTCAGTAGCTTTCTTCTTCTTTTTCGTTTATAATATCAGAACTTTCTTCTCTAATGTAGAATGATAGGCCTACACCTTTTGTATCAGCTATTTTCTTTCTTTAAAATTCTTTCTGATGGTGGAGATTTTATTTGATCTTTTTGTTGGCTGTTTGAATATTGTCACATGCCTAGAATTCAGACCCTGTTCTTAAGGTTTGTCTTTACGTGACACTCCTCTTCCAAACTTCAATCCTATTGGCAGGAAGTGCTCAGATTGTCATGATTTGGGCATCACATAGTTAACCACATTAATGAACAGCCCATATTACCATCGATTATCAACACTAAATGTGACATTAAAATACTCAACATAAAATTTCACTAAATTAAGACAAGTTTGGGGGGGGGGCACTGGCGATTAGCACGGTGGATTGAGGTCCTTGGCCGCAGGACAGGGGTAAAAAGCAGACGAACGTCCCGAGAAGTGAAATATAAAAGGTTTCAACCCAACTGTACGTGTAAAATTGAATATTTCTATCAAGCATACAACTATCAATATTTCCAGTGTTATACCTCTGTGTCTCCATGTTGCTCGTTACAATGTGCAGATGTACAAACAACAAAAAAATGCTTGTCAGGAAAGCGAAAACATCCTGACAGAAGGTCTTGAAAACCGGAAATCGCGTTCTATCGCGATACTTCTTTTTTGTTGTT
Source organism: Conus ventricosus (assembly GCA_018398815.1). Taxonomy (NCBI): domain Eukaryota; kingdom Metazoa; phylum Mollusca; class Gastropoda; order Neogastropoda; family Conidae; genus Conus; species Conus ventricosus. The sequence continues at coordinate 14,236,408 of CM031622.1, read as the reverse complement.
TTGTTTTAAACAATATAACAAACATTATTTACGATCACCATTCTCGTTTTTCTAGAGAGTTTTGAAATTTTTAGCTGCAATTCAATAATGCGAAGCAGTCCGAATACAGACTCTCGTCGAATTATCACATGGCCCTCAGCAGACGATAGTTTTAAAGGTGAACATGGCTGCCGCTGTGATACCGAAAATTGAGCAACTCTCAAGTCGAGTTATCCGTATTCTAGGCTGCAATCCTGGCCCTCACACCCTGCAGGGAACCAACACGTATTTGGTTGGAACTGGGAAAAGGCAATGAATTGAACGTCGTTGTGATTTTCTTGTGTTACAAAGAAAAACCTTTGAACCAATTTTTCTAAAGTGAAATAGTAGACTTTGACCCCGACTCTCATTTTGAGTTGAAAGTGAAAGTTGTTTAATTCGAAAGGATTGGCTTGAAGGGATCGGAAGGAAGATGTAGGGCAATGGAGATGGAGGGGATATACTGGTGGATGTGGATTGAAATTAGTGTATCCATTTTATGAATGAAACGGGTTAATCCTGAATTAATCCTAAAACCAGACAGTTCAAGTGTAAACTTCAGGGTCACGAGGTTGTACCAAAATTGATAGCAAAGACCAAATATAGAAACTCACCTTTCTGTAAGCATCATTTTTAAGGGCTGTGGTGGTCACCCAAGACTGTTTCACACCAATCATGCACAGAAATTGGCACTCGTGCTCACAGAATCATGCAAAAGAAGAAAAAAAAGAGGATATATACATACAGAAGGGGCGTAAAAAGCCTAAATAGGCTAAGTTGTGTTTGATACAACGCCCCTGATCCTGATCCTGAAGAAGACAGAGGAATCTCTTCACCACCAGCATCCAGTTTTGGTTTTTCAATAAAGACTTGTTTAGTATACTCAGGAATTAGAATATCAATGCTGGAGAGAGGGCAGAAGAAAAAAAGAAGAGGGGAAGTGAGGATAGCAAAGGGATGGCAACACAATCCACATATTAATCACTTTCCTCCACCACTGGAGAGGTGTGGGGATAGGGGAAGGGGGGGGGGGGGTGCAATAAGAGTAGCCACCAAAGGGGTGCTACATAATGTCTGTTTGGTAGCCCCAACCGACCCTACCTCAGCCCCCTCACTCCCACCCCCTACCCCCAACCGTTTTTTTTTTTAACACTGATCTAGACCGCAAAAACTACGCTCTTGTTCCTGTGCACGTAAACCTGTTGACAAATGTATGTGTCACAACACAAAAAACTTCTGAACATACAGTTCACTTAAAGTTAAAAATGAAACCAGTTAGATTTTATGACATTCTGTTAAATTAAAGTCAGAGTGCATGACATTAATCAATCAACAAGCAAAAACTTTATTTTTACCTTAAAAGAAAAGCCAGAACATAGTACACTAGGGTATCATCAGAGTATTATGTGTGTGTGTGTGTGTGTGCTGAAAATGGCCAGAGAATTCAGAATTAACAATCTACTTTTTAAATAACATTTTCTAGTAATGTAAAAGTAGTGTAGACTTACAATTGTTTATAAGGAAAATGAGTGCTGAATGAAAAGCAAATCGTTATTAACGCAGTATCATATTGGTACACATTGTATTTAACATATACATCAAAAGTAAATATAAATGAGGCAGGGAACAGTAAAAATAAACATGTAGGGTAACTTGCCCTATATCAAGGCATTACAGATGCATTTGCCTTAAAATCATTATATGTGCACAGCCAGTAACCAGTTCAGACTCACTGTATCAGTTATGGATTTTTTTTTTTTTCCCAGTGTTTAAGCATCCTTTGTAAATTTCCCTTTCTGCATTTTGAACTGTCCTGTCATTTGGTATACAAGTCTCTTCATACCAGTTTATCAGGTACAGTAAAACTGAAACACAACATATCACAGCTTTGTTACCTAATCCAAGAACGTTTTGTTGGAAAAGTGCTAATCTATGATTGTGCTGTCAACAGACGTATCTTGGTGGACACGGGCAATGCTGAGGTACCAAGTACATTGTCTTCTGAGGTCTACCTGGAGAAGTTCTGTGCATCTCTGCAGGAGATCGTGGTCACTCACTGGCACCCAGATCACGTGGGAGGGGTGGATGATATCTGTCGGCTTTTTCAGAAAGTAATCTCAGTGTCCTTGTTTGCTACTCTCTGTTGTCTGTCTCTGTTTCTATCTGTCTGTTTCTCCTCTCTCTCTCTCTCTCTCTCTCTTCTCTCTCTCTCTCTCTCTCATCTTCTCTTCTCTCTCTCTCTCTCTCATCTGTCTGTCTGTCCTCTGTCTCTCTCTCCTTCTTTCTCTGTCTCTCTCCCAAAGGTGATCAAGAAAATATGCACCAGTACTGAAAACAATATCAAGCCTCTGATATATCAATGCAGTAAATGAAACGGCACATGCAGAAGCGCTGAAAAATTTTGTAATGGAACTTAATATTCTCATACTTCTGTGTCTTTTTCCTTTCCTCATCCATCCTGCCTCCTCGCTTCAGTGAAATGACTGTAAAGGGATGCATGGTTTGCTTCACTTTGTAAACATGGTGCCTGCTTTCATAACTTTACCCAAGACAGTATGTCTTTCCACACCCACAAATTATGTAGGAGTATGGTGTGTTTTGCTAAGGATGTATGTCCCAATATATGCTCAGCATAACATTGTCAGGGTTTTCCATCAAATTACTCAAATTCCAAAGGAAATAAAGGTAGAGAAAATGTGGGAGAAGGGGGAAGGAGGGGACGGAGATTGTCACACCCCTACTTACAAATAATTAAGTTGATCTGCCTCAAGGAGTAGTGGCTAGCACTTTGGAGGTTGTGGTTCAAAGTCCCGTCACAGACATTTCTTCATTATATCCATCCCTAGTGAATTCACATCAAGGTTGTTTGTGCCAGCCAGGTCATGGGCATTAATGGCATGTGTCAGCCAGTCATGGCATTGTCATGGGCATTAATGGCAGTATCAGCCAAGGATCATGGGCATGTCATGGGCATTAATGGCAGGTATCAGCCAGGTATGGGCATTAATGGCAGGTATCAGCCAGGTCATGGGCATTAATGGCATGCATCAGCCAGGTCATGGGCATTAATGGCAGGTATCAGCCAGGTCCATGGGCATTAATGGCAGGTATCAGCCAGGTCATGGGCATTAATGGCATGTGTCACCAGGTCATGGGCATTAATGGCATGTGTCAGCCAGGTCATGGGACATTAATGGCATGTGTCAGCCAGGTCATGGGCATTAATGGACATGTATCAGCCAGGTCATGGGCATTAATGGCATGTATCAGCCAGGTCATGGGCATTAATGGCATGTATCAGCCAGGTCACAGGCATTAATGGCAGTATCAGCCAGGTCATGGGCATTAATGGCATGTATCAGCCAGGTCATGGGCATTAATGGCATGTATCAGCCAGGTCATGGGCATTAATGGCATGTGTCAGCCAGGTCATGGGCATTAATGGCATGTGTCAGCCAGGTCATGGGCATTAATGCAGTATCAACCAGGCCATGGCATTAATGGCATGTATCAGCCAGGTCATGGGCATTAATGGCATGTATCAGCCAGGTCACAGGCATTAATGGCATGTACAGCCAGGTCATGGGCATTAATGGCATGTATCAGCCAGGTCATGGCATTAATGGCATGTATCAGCCAGGTCATGGGCATTAATGGCATGTATCAGCCAGGTCATGGGCATTAATGGCATGTATCAGCCAGGTCCATGGCATTAATGGCATGTATCAGCCAGGTGCATGGGCATTAATGGCATGTATCAGCCAGGTCACAGGCATTAATGGCATGTATCAGCCAGGTCAGAGGCATTAATGGTCATGGCATTAATGGCATGTATCAGCCAGGTCATGGGCATTAATGGCATGTATCAGCCAGGTCAGGCATTAATGGCATGTATCAGCAGGTCATGGGCATTAATGGCAGTATCAGCCAGGTCATGGCATTAATGGCATGTATCACCAGGTCACAGGCATTAATGGCATGTATACAGTCAGGTCATGGGCATTAATGGCAGGTATCAGCCAGGTCATGGGCATTAATGGCATGTGTCAGCCAGGTCATGGCATTAATGGCATGTGTCAGCCAGGTCATAGGCATTAATGGCAGGTATCAGCCAGGTCATGGGCATTAATGGCATGTATCAGCCAGGTCACAGGCATTAAATGGCATATGCCAGCCAGGTCATAGGCATTAATGGCATGGTATCAGCCAGGTCATGGGCATTAATGGCATGTATCAACCAGGTCATGGGCATTAATGGCATGTATCAGCCAGGTCATGGGCATTGTCATGGGCATTAATGGCATGTATCAGCCAGGTCACAGGCATTAATGCCATGTGTCAGCCAGGTCACGGGCATTAATGGCATGTGTCAGCCAGGTCATGGGCATTAATGGCATGTATCAGTCAGGTCATAGGCATTGTCATGGGCATTAATGGCATGTATCAGCCAGGTCATGGGCATTGTCATGGGCATTAATGGCATGTGTCAGCCAGGTCATGGACATTAATGGCAGGTATCAGCCAGGTCATGGGCATTAATGGCAGGTATCAGCCAGGTCATGGACATTAATGGCAGGTATCAGCCAGGTGATGGACATTAATGGCATGTGTCAGCCAGGTCATGGGCATTAATGGCATGTGTCAGCCAGGTCATGGGCATTAATGGCAGGTATCAGCCAGGTCACAGGCATTGTCATGGACATTAATGGCAGGTATCAGCCAGGTCATGGACATTAATGGCATGTATCAGCCAGGTCATGGGCATTAATGGCATGTATCAACCAGGTCATGGACATTAATGGCAGGTATCAGCCAGGTCATGGGCATTAATGGCAGGTATCAGCCAGGTCATGGGCATTAATGGCATGTGTCAGCCAGGTCATGGGCATTAATGGCAGGTATCAGCCAGGTCATGGACATTAATGGCAGGTATCAGCCAGGTCATGGGCATTAATGGCATGTATCAGCCAGGTCATGGACATTAATGGCATGTATCAGCCAGGTCATGGGCATTAATGGCATGTATCAGCCAGGTCATGGGCATTGTCATGGACATTAATGGCATGTGTCAGCCAGGTCATGGACATTAATGGCATGTATCAGCCAGGTCATGGACATTAATGGCATGTATCAGCCAGGTCATGGACATTAATGGCAGGTACCAGCCAGGTCATGGGCATTAATGGCATGTCAGCCAGGTCATGGACATTAATGGCATGTGTCAGCCAGGTCATGGGCATTAATGGCATGTGTCAGCCAGGTCATGGGCATTAATGACATGTATCATCCAGGTCATGGGCATTAATGGCATGTATCAACCAGGTCACAGGCATTAATGGCATGTGTCCGCCAGGTCATGGGCATTAATGACATGTATCAGCCAGGTCATGGACATTTATGGCATGTATCAGCCAGGTCATGGACATTAATGGCATGTGTCAGCCAGGTCATGGGCATTAATGGCATGTGTCAGCCAGGTCATGGACATTAATGGCATGTGTCAGCCAGGTCATGGGCATTAATGGCATGGATGTGGTGTCACCCTCAGGAGGGAGGTACTCACTCTTGCTGGCTTTATTTCTATATGTATTTAACTTTGCCTGCAAGGGGCTTGGTAGATGGTAACCTACAAATGGTGGGTCAAAAAAGGCACCACTGAATACAACTAAAGTAATAAGTAGCAATACCTTTCTCCTCTGTTGTGTTGCCCAGTGAAAATCTGATGTTGAATACACCCTGTTGATTTTGTATAGCTGTGAATGAGGTGGTTGAAATAATCAACATGGCAGAAATGCCACCACAGGATCACAAGATGACACAGCCAAGAAAAACAAGAAAAGGAGGAGACGGAGTTGCAACCAAACAAAATTCAAAGGTGTCAGTGTTTTTTATTTTGAAAAAAGATCAACATTCTCTTCCAACAGAATATCTCCTAGGCATTCACTGAATGGCTGAATAAATGATTTCCACTTAAGATAGAAAAGAAAAACGCTCTTTAGGCCCATCATCTGAGCCAAAGTAAAATTGAAACATTGATTGTTTTGTCACTTGCGTGACAGGTGTTATGAATTCACTTGCTTCCATTTTTTTTTCTTCCTTTTTTTTCTTTTCTTTTTTTTTTGTGGGGGGGGGGGGGGGGAGGGAGGGAGGGGGGGTGCTTATCTGTCATCAAGGTTACACACCGACCATTGGATCCAGTAAAATGTCATCTATGGCTAAAGGTTAAACTTCCCATTGCCTATCGGCCATAGGGGCAGTCAACTGTCAAGAGATTGACCATGTCTAGGGCAGGGTTTGATGGAAGGCAAGGCCTTCCCTTTCCTTCCACCTGGCTTAACTTTCCCTGAACTAAATCATGTACCCTTTTACTGCTGGGTAGACAGAAAAACCTCCAGCTTCAAAGGTAAACGCTCTGAGCATTTGATCATGGGCCTGAGGACAGACTGTGAAATGTTGACCATGGGCCTGAGGACAAACTGTGAAATGTTGACCATGGGCCTGAGGACAGACTGTAAAATGTTGACCATGGGCCTGAGGACAGACTGTGAAATGTTGACCATGGGCCTGAGGACAGACTGTGAAATGTTGACCATGGGCCTGAGAACAGACTGTGAAATGTTGACCATGGGCCTGAGGACAGACTGTGAAATGTTGACCATGGGCCTGAGAACAGACTGTGAAATGTTGACCATGGGCCTGAGGACAGACTGTAAAATGTTGACCATGGGCCTGAGGACAGACTGTGAAATGCTGACCATGGGCCTGAGGACAGACTGTGAAATGTTGATGTGGATCAGTGGCGCAGGGCCTGGAACAGTCCAGCAAGACTGTTACAAATGCTGTTAAGCTAAAGACTAAAGACTTACAAATGCTGTTAAGCTAAAGACTAAAGACTGTTACAAATGCTGTTAAGCTAAAGACTAAAGACTGTTACAAATGCTGTTAAGCTAAAGTCTAAAGACTGTTACAAATGCTGTTAAGCTAAAGACTAATGTACTGGTTTTACCAAACATTAAAGGAAATATGGAATGTGACCTATGAATGAACCTATCAAATTTTAGGTCAGATCCAAAGTAAAGATCCAGATTGAATGACAGATCCTGTATTCATTTAGCAAGATTGTCACAGATTTTTCACTGAACATGAAAACTGTGAAGTCACTTTTGCAGTTTGGTGACTGCGTAAGAAGTAATATGTTTTCATGAAATTGTAACATTTGTAGAGATATAACCATAAACATTCCATATCTTATAAAATGAAGAAGTATGTGGGAAGTAACTGTTTCAGTCCATACCAGCTATTACTTCCCCTGGCAGGAACAGAATTTTGGTTTTCTCTTATGATCTGACTCAGAGGGCTAGTCCAGGATCTTTTCGACATTTGCAGAGGTCTGCACTGCCCCCAAGTGTCCTTGCAGTCTTTCCTGTGATACCTTTTGGCGTATCTTCAATTGAAAGTAGTCCTTTTAGCCAGATAGCTTGCTGGCTGGTGCTTTCCATATAGCCAAATCTGTACTGTGTTTTCCATAGAGCCAAATCTGTGCTGTGCTTTCCATACCGCCAAATGTGCTTTCCATACCGCCAAATCTGTACAGTGCTTTCCATACCACCAAATCTGTACTGTGCTTTCCATACCCCTAAATCTGCTTTCCATGCAGCCAAATCTTATCTGACTTAAGGATGTCAGTAAACCAACTACTGTTAGTATGTATATGATATCATGGTTGCTTGTTACTTTATCATGACATGACTTTCTTTCCTTTGTCAAGGTGTGGTCTTTTATCTTCAGGTTGACTGTCCTGAAAAGGCCTTGTGTGGTCTCTCAGGTTACAGTACTAAAAACTACAGACTGCTGCAAATGAAGCATGTGTTAATAACCTGTGATTCTGTTTCTGTACATTTCCACGCCCTTGCATGCCTTTCCTGTTCAGTGCCATGTCTGTGTGTTTTCTGAACATTATCCATGGTAATGAAACGATCCTTTTCCGTCAACAGAATTTCCAGTGTCCAAAATAAAGCGGTTGTCAGTTGAGGATGTCCCACTGCAAGAAACCAGCTACATGTTTGTCAAGGACCAGCATGTCTTTCACACAGAGGGGGCCACTCTTAAGTAAGCCATTTTTTGTCATTGCCTGAGGAAGTGCATATACTAGTGACTGCACATATTTGTTTAATGTAAAGCAAGTAGTATATACTATGGTCTTTCTGTGTTCTGTCCGTCTGTCTGTCTGACTGTCTGTCTGTCTGACTGTCCTCTCTCTCTCTGTCTCTCTCTCTCTTGTCTCTCTCTCTCTCTCTGTCTCTCTCTCTTATTTTCTCTCTGTGTGTCCCCATGAAAGTTAGAAGAAGTTGCTTCTCTTCTGGTACTTGGTTTAGGTGTTGGTAACAGTTGCTTCTGATCAGTTACTTGATCTAGGTAATGGTAACTATTTCTTGTGATCTAGGTAATGGTAACTATTTCTTGTGATCTTTTCATGACTCCACTCTAACTCTTAAACTTTAAGAACACTCAAAAGTATAGACATTCTTCTACCCAAGACAATTATTGAAGAACACTTAATTTTTTATCCGTTATAATCTGAAATGTCAGTTTCAGAAAGCCATTTTCATGATAAAATTATGAACAAACTCACACCACATTACCTTTGCAGGAAAATTCCGTCAGTACTCTGCAGAATGAAACCAAATTGTTCACTCCCCAACCAAGAACAGATTCATCCAAGGTTTCTCTTTCCAATTCAGGTGGATAATCCTGAGATGATATCCCTGACCAGGAAATAAAAACAGCTTGGCATGATTCAAATTAGCACAGATATTTAATGGAATATTTACTAACAGCCAACACAGTTTGATGTCATTTTGAATCTTGAGTATGCTGCAAATGAAAATATATTTCTATGCATCTTTCACTCACTGTCTGCCTGCCTGTCTGTCTCCCTCTCCCTTCCCCCTCCCCCCCCCCCTCTCTCTCTCCTCTCTCTCTCTCCCTCTCTCTCTCTCTCCTCTCTCTCCTCTCTCTCTCTAGCTCACTTTCTCACCCATTGTGTTTGCTTCTAACCCTGTCTCTCATCCATTTCATACCTCTGTCTTGATGTCTGTGTTTGCTTCCATCCCCTCCCATCTCTCTCCTCTCTCTCTCCCCTCTCTCTCTCTCTCTGTGTCTCTGTCCTGTCATCGTAGGAGGACTTGTATGCATGTGCTGAGTGGTATCGGGATTAGTTTTCTCAAACCTAGGTTTTACTCTAACCTGCCATGGCGAAGTATTAGGTTCACCTGTTGGGAGTGTGGTATGCATCGGATTGGATTTTCTCACCATGACTTATTTCTACAGCCATGGAAGTACACGTCGTTTCATCCCTGAGCTCTCGAGTGTTG
>CM031622.1:14185312-14226016 GCA_018398815.1 Conus ventricosus | reverse complement strand
CAAGTCCGGTCTTATAAATCCCTAGTGATTCACATCAGTTGTTTGTGCCAGCCAGTCATGGGCATTAATGATTGCAGCAGTCATGGCATTGTCAGGGCATAATGGCAGGTATCAGCCAGGTCATGGGCATTGTCATGGGCATTAATGGCAGGTATCAGCCAGGTCATGGGCATTAATGGCAGGTATCAGCCAGGTCATGGGCATTAATGGCAGGCATCAGCCAGGTCATGGGCATTAATGGCAGGTATCAGCCAGGTCATGGGCATTAATGGCAGGTATCAGCCAGGTCATGGGCATTAATGGCATGTGTCAGCCAGGTCATGGGCATTAATGGCATGTGTCAGCCAGGTCATGGACATTAATGGCATGTGTCAGCCAGGTCATGGGCATTAATGACATGTATCAGCCAGGTCATGGGCATTAATGGCATGTATCAGCCAGGTCATGGGCATTAATGGCATGTATCAGCCAGGTCACAGGCATTAATGGCATGTATCAGCCAGGTCATGGCATTAATGGCATGTATCAGCCAGGTCATGGGCATTAATGGCATGTATCAGCCAGGTCATGGGCATCAATGGCATGTGTCAGCCAGGCCATGGGCATTAATGGCATGTGTCAGCCAGGTCATGGGCATTAATGGCATGTATCAACCAGGCCATAGGCATTAATGGCATGTATCAGCCAGGTCATGGGCATTAATGGCATGTATCAGCCAGGTCACAGGCATTAATGGCATATGACAGCCAGGTCATGGGCATTAATGGCATGTATCCGCCAGGTCATGGGCATTAATGGCATGTATCAGCCAGGTCATGGGCATTAATGGCATGTATCAGCCAGGTCATGGGCATTAATGGCATGTATCAGCCAGGTCACAGGCATTAATGGCATGTATCAGCCAGGTCATGAGCATTGTCATGGACATTAATGGCATGTATCAGCCAGGTCACAGGCATTAATGGCATGTATCAGCCAGTCACAGGCATTAATGGCATGTATCAGTCAGGTCATGGGCATTAATGGCAGGTATCAGCCAGGTCATGGGCATTAATGGCATGTATCAGCCAGGTCACAGGCATTAATGGCATGTATCAGTCAGGTCATGGGCATTAATGGCAGGTATCAGCCAGGTCATGGGCATTAATGGCATGTGTCAGCCAGGTCATGGGCATTAATGGCATGTGTCAGCCAGGTCATAGGCATTAATGGCAGGTATCAGCCAGGTCATGGGCATTAATGGCATGTATCAGCCAGGTCACAGGCATTAATGGCATATGCCAGCCAGGTCATAGGCATTAATGGCAGGTATCAGCCAGGTCATGGGCATTAATGGCATGTATCAACCAGGTCATGGGCATTAATGGCATGTATCAGCCAGGTCATGGGCATTGTCATGGGCATTAATGGCATGTATCAGCCAGGTCACAGGCATTAATGCCATGTGTCAGCCAGGTCACGGGCATTAATGGCATGTGTCAGCCAGGTCATGGGCATTAATGGCATGTATCAGTCAGGTCATAGGCATTGTCATGGGCATTAATGGCATGTATCAGCCAGGTCATGGGCATTGTCATGGGCATTAATGGCATGTGTCAGCCAGGTCATGGACATTAATGGCAGGTATCAGCCAGGTCATGGGCATTAATGGCAGGTATCAGCCAGGTCATGGACATTAATGGCAGGTATCAGCCAGGTGATGGACATTAATGGCATGTGTCAGCCAGGTCATGGGCATTAATGGCATGTGTCAGCCAGGTCATGGGCATTAATGGCAGGTATCAGCCAGGTCACAGGCATTGTCATGGACATTAATGGCAGGTATCAGCCAGGTCATGGACATTAATGGCATGTATCAGCCAGGTCATGGGCATTAATGGCATGTATCAACCAGGTCATGGACATTAATGGCAGGTATCAGCCAGGTCATGGGCATTAATGGCAGGTATCAGCCAGGTCATGGGCATTAATGGCATGTGTCAGCCAGGTCATGGGCATTAATGGCAGGTATCAGCCAGGTCATGGACATTAATGGCAGTATCAGCCAGGTCATGGGCATTAATGGCATGTATCAGCCAGGTCATGGACATTAATGGCATGTATCAGCCAGGTCATGGGCATTAATGGCATGTATCAGCCAGGTCATGGGCATTGTCATGGACATTAATGGCATGTGTCAGCCAGGTCATGGACATTAATGGCATGTATCAGCCAGGTCATGGACATTAATGGCATGTATCAGCCAGGTCATGGACATTAATGGCAGGTACCAGCCAGGTCATGGGCATTAATGGCATGTCAGCCAGGTCATGGACATTAATGGCATGTGTCAGCCAGGTCATGGGCATTAATGGCATGTGTCAGCCAGTCATGGGCATTAATGACATGTATCATCCAGGTCATGGGCATTAATGGCATGTATCAACCAGGTCACAGGCATTAATGGCATGTGTCCGCCAGGTCATGGGCATTAATGACATGTATCAGCCAGGTCATGGACATTTATGGCATGTATCAGCCAGGTCATGGACATTAATGGCATGTGTCAGCCAGGTCATGGGCATTAATGGCATGTGTCAGCCAGGTCATGGACATTAATGGCATGTGTCAGCCAGGTCATGGGCATTAATGGCATGGATGTGGTGTCACCCCAGGGGGGAGGTACTCACTCTTGCTGGCTTTATTTCTATATGTATTTAACTTTGCCTGCAAGGGGCTTGGTAGAGGTAACCTACAAATGTGGGTCAAAAAGGCACCACTGAATACAACTAAAGTAATAAGTAGCAATACCTTTCTCCTCTGTTGTGTTGCCCTGAAAATCTGATGTTAAATACACCCTGTGTTTTTTGAAATAGCTGTGAATGAGGTGGTTAAATAATCAACATGGCAGAAATGCCACCACAGGATCAAAAAGATGACACAGCCAAGAAAAACAAAAAGGAGGAGACGGAGTTGCAACCAAAAAAAATTCAAAGGTGTCAGTGTTTTTAATTTTAAAAAAAGATCAACATTCTCTTCCAACAGAATATCTCCTAGGCATCACTGAAGGGCTGAATAAATGATTTCCACTTAAGATAGAAAAGAAAAACGCTCTTTGGGCCCCATCATCTGAGCCAAAGTAAAATTGAAACATTGATTGTTTTGTCACTTGCGTGACGGGTTTTTATGAATTCACTTGCTTCCATTTTTTTTTCTTCCTTTTTTTTCTTTTCTTTTTTTTTTGTGGGGGGGGGGTGGGGGGGAGGGAGGGGGGGGGGTGCTTATCTGTCATCAAGGTTACACACCGACCATTGGATCCAGTAAAATGCATCTATGGCTAAAGGTTAAACTTCCCATTGCCTATCGGCCATAGGGGCAGCCAACTGTCAAGAGATTGACCATGTCTAGGGCAGGGTTTGATGGAAGGCAAGGCCTTCCCTTTCCTTCCACCGGGCCCTTAACTTTCCCCTGAACTAAATAAAGTAACCCTTTTACTGCTGGGTAGACAGAAAAACCTCCACTCAAAGGTAAACGCTCTGAGCATTTGATCATGGCCTGAGGACAGACTGTGAAATGTTTGACCATGGCCTGAGGACAAACTGGAAATGTTGACCATGGGCCTGAGGACAGACTGTAAAATTTTGACCAGGGGCCTGAGGACAGACTGTGAAATGTTGACCATGGCCTGAGGACAGACTGTGAAATGTTTGACCATGGGCCTGAAACAGACTGTGAAATGTTGACCAGGGGCCTGAGGACAGATGTGAAATGTTGACCATGGGCCTGAGAACAGACTGTGAAATGTTGCCCATGGGCCTGAGGACAGACGTAAAATGTTGACCATGGCCTGAGGACAGACTGGAAATGCGACCATGGCCTGAGGACAGACTGTGAAATGTTGATGTGGATCATGGCGCAGGGCCTGGAACATCCAGCAAGACTGTTCCCAAATGCTGTTAACTACAGACTAAAGACTTACAAATGCTGTTAACTAAAGACTAAAGACTGTTACAAATGCTGTTAAGCTAAAGACAAAAAGACTGTTACAAATGCTGTTAAAGCTAAAGTCTAAAGACTGTTACAAATGCTGTTAAAGCAAAAGACTAATGAAACTGGTTTACCAAACAAAAGGAAATATGGAATGTGACCTATAAATGAACCTATCAAATTTAGGTCAGATCCAAAGTAAAGATCCAGTTGAATGACAGATCCTGTATTAAATTAGCAAGATTGTCACAGATTTTTCACTAACATGAAAACTGTGAAGTCACTTTTGGCAGTTTGGTGACTGCGTAAGAAGTAAAAATGTTTTCATGAAATTGTAACATTTGTAGAGATATAACCAAAAACATTTCCATATCTTATAAAATGAAGAAGTATTTTGGAAGTAACTGTTTCAGTCCATACCAGCTATTACTTCCCCTGGCAGGAACGAATTTGGTTTTCTCTTATGATCTGACTCAGAGGGCTAGTCCGGGATCTTTCGACATTTGCAGAGGTCTGCACTTGCCCCCAAGTGCCCTTTGCAGTCTTTCCTGTGATACCTTTTGGCGAATCTTCAATTGAAAGTAGTCCTTTTAGGCCAATAGCTTGCTGGCTGGTGCTTCCATATAGCCAAATCTGTACTGTGTTTTCCATAGAGCCAAATCTGTGCTGTGCTTTCCATACCGCCAAATGTTTCTTTCCATACCGGGCCCAAAACTGTACAGTGCTTTCCATACCACCAAATCTGTACTGGGGCTTTCCATACCCCTAAATCTGCTTTCCATGCAGCCAAATCTTATCTGACTTAAAGGATGTCAGTAAACCAACTACTTTGTGTATGTATATGAAATCATGGTTGCTTGTTACTTTTAAACATGACATGACTTTCTTTCCTTTGTCAAGGTGTGGTCTTTTTATCTTCAGGTTGACTGTCCTGAAAAGGCCTTGGTGGTCTCTCAGGTTACAGTACTAAAAACTACAGACTGCTGCAAATGAACATGTGTTAATAACCTGTGATACTGTTTCTGTACATTTCCACGCCCCTTGCATGCCTTTCCTGTTCAGTGCCATGTCTGTGTGTTTTCTGAACATTACCCCTGGTAATGAAACATCCTTTTCCCGTCAACAGAATTCCCGTGTCCAAATAAAAAACGGTTGTCCCGTTGAGGATGTCCCACTGCAAAAACCAGCTACATGTTTGTCAAGGACCAGCATGTCTTTCACACAGAGGGGCCACTCTTAATAAGCCATTTTTTGTCATTGCCTGAGGAATGCATATACTAGTGACTGCACATATTTGTTTTAATGTAAAGCAAGTAGTATATACTAAAGGGCTTTCTGTGTTCTGGTCCGTCTGCTGTCTGACTGTCTGTCTGTCTGACTGTCTCTCTCTCTCTCTGTCTCTCTCCCCTCCTTTTCTCCTCCTCTCCCCTGTCTCTCTCCTTAATTTTTTCTCTGTGGGCCCCATGAAAGTTAGAAGAAGTTGCTTCTCTTCTGGTACATGGTTAAAGGGGTTTGGTAACAGTTGCTTTTGATCAGTTACTTGATCTAGGTAATGGAAAATATTTCTTGTATCTAGGTAATGGTAACTATTTCTTGTGGATCTTTTCATGACTCCACTCTAACTCTTAAACTTTAAGAACACTCAAAAGTATAGACATTCTTCTACCCAAGACAATTATTGAAGAACACTTTAAATTTTTTATCCGTTTATAATCTGAAATGTCAGTTTCAAAAGCCATTTCATGATAAATTATGAACAAACTCACAACCACATTACCTTTGCAGGAAAATTCCGTCAGTACTCTGCAGAAGAAACCAATTGTTCACTCCCCCAACCAAGAACAGATTTTATCCAAGGTTTCTCTTTTCCAATTTAGGTGGATAATCCTGAGATGATATCCCTGACCAGGAAATAAAAACAGCTTGGCATGATTCAAATTAGCACAGATATTTAATGGAATATTTACTAAACAGCCAACACAGTTTGATGTCATTTTGAATCTTAGTATGCTGCAAATGAAAAATATTCTATGCATCTTTCACTCACTGTCTGCCTGCCTGTCTGTCTCCCTCCCCTCCCCCCCCCCCCCTCTCTCTCTCCTCCTCCCTCTCTCTCTCCTCTCTCTCTCCTCCTTTTCTCTCTCTCTCTCCTTCTCCTCTTTGACCCCATGGTTTGCTTCTAACCCGTCCTCATCCATTCATACCTCTTCTTGAGTCTGTGTTGCTTCCTCCCCTCCCATCTTCTCTCACTCTCTCTTTCTTCCCTCTCTCTCCTCTCTGGTCCTTCCTTATCGTATGAGGACTTGTTTTGCATGTGCTGAGTTTTGTATCGGGGATTAGTTTCTCAACCTAGGTTTTACTCTAAGAACCACTGCCATGGCAAGTGTTAGTGTTACACTCCTGGTTGGAGGTTGTGGGCTTTATTGCCATCAGATCATGTGGGAATTTTTCCCGCCCAGACCAGCTTTCCCACCCAGACTTGAGTTTGCTCAAGCTCATTTAAAGGCGGACCACACAGTCGAGTTTCATCCACTTAATGGATCGTCTCGTGGGTTTGCCAAATCCTGACCAACCTGCAGGTGTTCTCCGGCCGGTTGGCCAGATAATTTGAAGAAGCACGAGACACCCGGGCATGAGTCTCAGACCGAATGGAATCGTAGCATCATCTCATTACCTCATTTTTATCGAAGCAAAAGAAAATTAAGTCTCAAATTCTGTACCCTCATGCCCTGCTGTCATGGGACCTCATTTTCAAATGCCTCCCACATCTGTGGCCCTTCATGCCCTGCTCTCAGGTGACCTCATTTTCAATGTCCCTCTCACATCTGGGCCCTTCATTCCCCGCTCTCATGTGACCTCAGTTTTAATGTCCTCCACATCTGTGGCCCTTCATGCCCTGCTGTCATGGTGACCTCATTTCAGTGTCCTCCCCAATCTGTGGCCCCTTTATGGGCCCCGCCTCATGGGGACCTCAGTTTCAATGTCCTCTCCACATCTGTGGCCCTTTATGGCCCCCGCTCTCATGGGGACCTCAGTTTCAATATCCTCTCCACATCTGTGGCCATTCACGCCCTGCCTTTCCATGATGACCTCAGTTTCAATGTCCTCTCCACATCTGGGGGCTTGGTTTGATTCTGTTGGGGCACCGTATCGCGAGTCCATGGGCTGCATTGGATGGACCGTGTGCGCCCTCTGGAGGGAAAGTTCACTCACACCGGCTCCGAGACTAAGCAATTATTGTCATCATAGGGCTTTGTAGGTGGTGTCCTGTGTATGCGGATCAGAATAGGGCCGCTGAACACCACCGAAGTGACTTGGCAGCAGTGCAGTGTCTCCTCCGGTGGGTTGCCTCTTAACAACTTGACATTGCTGCTCCCTGTGGATTGCTTGTGCCGGGGTTGCAGCAGGACGGGCTGTGGCTGTGGACGGGTGTCGGAATGAGGGGCGTGGGTGCAACTGCCACTCAGATGGCACAGAAGATGGGACAGCTGAAAAAAAAAAGTTTTGCTCTAAGAACTTTTAAGGGGGCAAAGAATGCTTTGTTTTTATGTAATAAGGATTGAATGCTTTGAATTATAATTGCCAAGTTGTTTCAGAAAATTCACAAGTGCTATTTTGATGTGTGAGTGACTGAAATTTTGAGTTTAGATAGAGCGATCATTGCTCATTGTGAGGCTTTTATCTATTTACTTGAAGAGGTTTCTGTGCTTGGATAAGCATTTTTTCTTATTTTTTTTTGTATGGTAAGATATACATTGCTTATTGTTCCATTAAAAGATGTGTTTAATATTCGTTAAAGCTTTTACATCCCAGATATTTGCAAAGTGCCTCATGGGTCATATAACCAATACTTCCAATTTGTTTGAAAGGGAAAGTGAATCCAGTTTCAAATTGTGTCGATTTTTGTGCCAGCAAAGGATTCTGGATGTTTGGCCGACTCAAGTTGTTGGGGAAAGGGAGAATCATTCATATGCTTTCTGACAGAGGCTGGTTGTCTGTAGATGGCAAATGTGGGACCATCATACCAAGCTAGTGAGTTTTATGATTACACAGAAATGTATTGGTTTTTTTGGGTTTTTTTTTTTTTATTGTATTCAACATTGCATATTTTTATTCAAGATTCAGTTTAGACATGACATTTTTGAAAAGACTGTTCACTTAGATTTGGTGTTTTTGAAATAAGAACTCATGACTCATGAACCGCATAAAACAGAATGACTTACTGTCCATTTGCAAAGCCGAGGGAGGAAAATGAAGCACATTTTTGTTTCTTTGTCCAGGTCTTAAGATATTAGCCAAAAATGTATACCACAGAAATATAGGTGGCATGTACATTTCATTTATATCCCTGTTTAGTTCTCACAGATGTAAAGTTATTAACGAATTTAGGTAGTTTTTGTGTGAGATGCGTAATAAAGATAAATACCGACGTCTTTGTCGCTGTTTTTTTCCCGATGAATGATTTTTCAACTTGCATGTGAACATGTATGCTTGTTCCATAGGCCAGTGCCTAAGAAAATGTAAATCTGAAAACCCTCCTCTCTTTCTCTCTCTCTCTCTTCTCTCTCTCTTCTCTCTCTCTCTCTATATATATATATATATATATATATTGAATTATAAACAAAGCCTGCTCTTATGTCTTAGATTGAAGAATAGGGGGAGATACGCATTCATATCGCAGTGGTAGATGATTCTGCCTAACTAACAGTATGTGCTTGAGTGGGTGAATGGGAAAAAAAAAAAAAAAAAAGCTTCTCAAATGAGCCTTCAGCAAGCTTATATTCTCCAAGGGGGAGACATCCTCCATAGGGAGGGAAACTCACTAACATATAACTCCTGGTCATATACCGATATTTCGAAACTTGGTGGTTCTCCTCAGTGACCGCGAAAGTGGTAATTTGACTCCTCTGCCTTTTCAGTTTTAAGAAGAATGCAATCCCAGAAAAGGTTGGTGTGCAATACCGTAGTATGTTTGTTGAGTTTTCAAAAAACCAACCAAGGTGCCATCTAAGAAGCAAAAGAAAATCATAAAAAGCAAAACAAGCTACATTTTCTTGTGAAAAGTAGAAAATATAAAAAGATATCCTCTAAGACACAAGTGCTGAGGGCCAGTTCTTGGAATGAATCCGCAAGGGACTAAAATACAACAAACTAATAAATTCCAAGGATAAGTACCGCACCATTCCAGCAACTTACAGAGCAGCTTGGTGTTGCAATGACTGCAAAAATATTGAATTATAACAAAGCCTGCTCTTATGTCTTAGATTGAAGAAATAGGGGGAGATACGCATTCATATCTGCAGTGGTAGATGATTCTGCTAACTAACAGTATGTGCTTGAGTGGGTGAATGGGAAAAAAAAAAAAAAAAAAAACTTCTCAAAATGAGCCTTCAGCAAGCTTATATTCTCCAAGGGGGAGACATCCTCCAATAGGGAGGGAAACTCATAACAAGTAACATTTAACTCCTGGTCATATACCGATATTTCGAAACTTGGTGGTTTCTCCTCAGTGACCGCGGAAAGTGGAAATTTGACTCCCTCTGCCTTTTCAGTTTTAGAAGAATCCCAATCCCAGAAAAGGTTGGTGTGCAATTTAACCGTAGTATGTTTGTTGAGTTTTCAAAAAACCAACCAAAGGTGCCATCTAAGAAGCAAAAGAAAATCATAAAAGAGCAAAACAAGCTACATTTTCTTGTGAAAAGTAGAAAATATAAAAAGATATCCTCTAAGACACAAGTGCTGAGGGCCAGTTCTTGGAATGAATCCGCAAGGGACTAAAATACAACAAACTAATAAATTCCAAGGGATAAGTACCGCACCGTTCCAGCAACTTACAGAGCAGCTTGGTGTTGCAATGACTGCAAGAATATTGATTAAACACAAAGCCTGCTCTTATGTCTTAGATTGAAGAAATAGGGGGAGATACGCATTCATATCTGCAGTGGTAGATGATTCTGCCTAACTAACAGTATGTGCTTGAGTGGGTGAATGGGAAAAAAAAAAAAAAAAGCTTCTCAAAATGAGCCTTCAGCAAGCTTATATTCTCCAAGGGGAGACATCCTCCAATAGGGAGGGAAACTCACTAACATATAACTCCTGGTCATATACCGATATTTCGAAACTTGGTGGTTTCTCCTCAGTGACCGCGGAAAGTGGTAATTTGATCCTCTGCCTTTTCAGTTTTAAGAAGAATGCAATCCCAGAAAAGGTTGGTGTGTAAGAACTGGCCCTCAGCACTTGTGTCTTAGAGGATATTTTTTTATATTTTCTACTTTTCACAAGAAAAAGTGGCTTGTTTTTCTCTTTTTGATTTTCTTTTGCTTCTTAGATGGGACCCTTTTGGGTTTGGTTTTTTGAAAACTCAACAAAAATACCGGGATTGCACACCCAACCCCTTTTTTGGGATTGATTCTTCTTAAAAAATGAAAAGGCAGAGGAGTCAAATTACCCCTTTCCGCGGTCACTGAGGAGAAACCACCCAATTTCGAAATATCGGTATATGACCAGGAGTTATTGTTAGTGATTTCCCTCCCTTTTGGAGGAGTCCCCCCCTTGGGAGATAATAAGCTGCTGAAGTTCATTTTGAAACTTTTTTTTTTTTTTTTTCCCTTTTCACCCACTCAACACATACTGTTGTTGGGAAAAACACTACCCACTGCAGATAGAATGCGTATCCCCCCCTATTTCTTCAATCTAAGACATAAGAGCAGGCTTTGTTTAAATTTTAATATTTTTGCAGTATTGCAACACCAAGTCCCTCTGAAGTTGCTGGAACGGTGGGGGTACTTATCCTTGGAATTTATTAGTTTGTTGTATTTTAGCCCCTTGCGGATTCTTCCAAGAACGGCCCTCACACTTGTGTCTTAGGGGATATCTTTTTATTTTTTACTTTTCACAAGAAATGTAGTTGTTTGTTTTTTAGATTTTCTTTTGTTTCTTAGAGGGCACCTTTTTTTTGGTTTTTGAAAACTCAACAAAATACTACGGTTTGCACACCAACCTTTTTCGGGGTTTGTTCTTCTTAAAACGAAAAGGCGAGGAGTAAAATTTAAATTTTTTTACCGCGGCACTGGGGAGAAACCACCAAAAGTTTCAAAATATCGGTTTTTGACCAGGATTATATGTTTACTTGTATGAGTTTCCTCCTTTGGGGGTTCTCCCCCTTGGGAATATAAGTTGCTAAAGGCTTTTGAGAAGTTTTTTTTTTTTTTTTTTTCCCTTTCACCCCACTAACCCAATCTGTTAGTTAGGCAGAATCATCTACCACTGCAGATATGAATGCGTATCTCCCCCTATTTCTTCAATCTAAGACATAAGAGCAGGCTTTGTTTATAATTCAATATTTCTTGCAGTCATTGCAACACCAAGCTGCTCTGTAAGTTGCTGGAACGGTGCGGTACTTATCCTTGGAATTTATTAGTTTGTTATATATATATATATATATATATTATATATATATATCTGTTTATCTCACTCTCTCACTCTCTCAGAATATTTCTCTCTCCCAGTCTTGAATACCTGGGCACTGGTATGGTTCCCATCAACTCATGGTAAATAATAACATAAAGAGCTTATGAGTGCTCTGGTCTTGTACCTGGTTTGTTTTTCAGTCCTTGAGCCAGTCATTCCACCACTGAGTCAGTCAGTCTGTCCATTAGCAGAGCAGTAAAATGTAGCGCATAGCAACACACGAGTGCTGATGCCTTGTCTGTTCTGCAGGGTGCTGTTCAACCCAGGTCACACAGAAGATCACTTCATCCTTCATCTGCTGGAGGACAACATTGTGTTCAGTGGAGACACCATCCTGGGAGGAACAACTACTGTAAGTACCAAGTATCCAGGGAGGATTGAAAACAAACAAACAAAAACCACGCCAGCACTCCAGTAGCAATTGGGCTTCCAGCTAGGCGAAATCTGGTTGCCCAGATGTTTTTTATCCGATAGCGTCAAATATTCCTTGTGGTGCTCGTCATCAGAGTCATGTGGGATTTTTCTGCCCCGAGTCATGTGGGATTTTCTGCCGCCTCCCTCTCTTTGTGTCAGTTCTTTGTTGGCTGGGCTTCTTCTCTTTTTTTTTTTTTCAAATACTTGGCTTGATTTTCTCAGCTTTTTATCCAGCAGCCCGTCCACACCTGAATAAATCTTCACATGGTTGTTGATGTACGTGAAGCAGATGTTATTCCTGATTTTTTTTAACCAAGGTCATTTCGGCCAGGACATACACAGCAGACAAATGAAATAGCAGAAGTTACGCTCACATCTGCTCACTCTGATATGGTACTTGCAGTTAACTCATGTTGCAGGTTTATTTAATTCTGAAAATGTCTCTAGCCATTTGGTCTACAAGAAATTAGACTCCTGCTTGCTTGTTTACAAATCTGGTCACGTTTGGCAACATGTCATTGATTCCATCCCTTATTTGAACAATGATAGTTCACCAGAATACTTGGCCATGCTGTTAATAAATTACCTCCACAGCCATTCATAAACTACTTGTCTATGCAGGTAATAAATTACCTCCATAGGTACCTGTGGAACATCTGTACATACAGGTAATAGAAGATCTCCATAGCTACATGCAGAACACATGTCCATGAAGGTAAGGGAAGACCTCCATAGCTACATGAGACCACATGTCCACACAGGTAACAAAGGATCTCCATAGTACATATAGAAGACATGTCCATGCAGATGACAAAGGATCTCCATAGCTACATGTAGAACACATGTCCATGCAGGTAATAGAGGACCTCCATAGCTACAGGTAGAACACTTGTCCATGCAGGTAATAGAGGACCTCCATAGCTATAGGGAGAACACTTGTCCATGCAGGTAATAGAGAACTTCCATAGCTACATGTAGAACACTTGTCCATGCAGGTAATAGAGGACCTCAATAGCTATAGGGAGAACACTTGTCCATGCAGGTAATAAGAGGACCTCCATAGCCACATGTAGAACACTTGTCCATGCAGGTAATAGAGGACCTCCATAGCTACAGGTACAACACTTGTCCATGCAGGTAATAGAGGACCTCCATAGCTACATGAAATCCCTGACGACATTCTGAAGATTAATCCAGCCCTGATCTACCCTGGCCATGGCTATGTCATCGACAGTCCACAGGAGACAGTGCAAGGCTTCATCAACCATCGCCAGATGAGGGAAGAGCAGATAGTCCAGTGTCTGATCGCCAACAAGGATAAGCCCATGGAGCCTATGGACATCGTCAAAATTGTCTATGTTGTAAGTACAACCAAAAAGATGCCAGACCCAGGCAACTTTAATCAGCGTTAAATATAGACACACAAGTAAGAAAAAGGCCTCAGACAGATGTAGTTAAGATTTCAAATACTGAATAATGCAATCCCTCTATCTAGCAACAAACCAGCAGACACATGAAAACATGAATGGGAAAAAACTGCAATCATGTACAACACCTATTCCATTGCACTTATTTCTTTAATTCATGTGTTTTTCATTTGATGTTTTGCTAGAGGGCTTGGCTGGCATTGTGTTTATAGTGTCGACTTGCTGTAAGATCCAGGGTTCGAATCTCACCGGACATGGCCAGGCTGGTAGAGAATTTCTGTTGAGAGTTAATCATCTGTGCTAACTCAGTTCCTCACCCAGTCCTTTGGACGAGATTTTGAAGCAAGGTCCAGCATGCACAAAAGATCTCCACCTTCTGGATAAGAGTAGGCCGACCTGTGCTGGTGGAATGGACGACACAAAACACAGACTCATGCATACTGGTGTCAACTTCAGACATCATCCTCAGAATGTGGAATGTGTCTATCTTGATATTAGGATTGAAAATGGCTGTGTATGAAAAAATCTCCCTAACAGTGAACCATTGAATTTTAGACGATGAACGAACAGAGATGTTTTGCTTGAAAAGTGAGGAAAAACAAAGGGGGGAAATGCTGTTTAAAAAGAAATGTTTCCTGTGAAGTGAGGCCAGTGATTTTTCAAACACAAAACCAAATGAAAGAAAAATAGAGAAAAGAAAAAGATGCTGTGCCATCCATATTCACCTGAAGCCCCCCTCCCCACCCTAAAAAAGAAAAACCTACAAAGTTATCTTTCAGCAATTGTTTTTTTTAAACCAGAACAGGTATGTTCAGTTTTGTGTGGTGACCTTTTGGATGAACAAGAAAACTGGACGCTCATGAAAGATATGCAGGTAAAACTTCAGGCTCTCAAGGCTCAGTAGAACAGTGTTTTACAAGGCTTTTGTGCATCCCACAGAGCGTTAACATGAAAGACAAATGACCGTTTCTGGTAGCAACTGACACGTAGTCCGACAGGCAAGAACCTCCGAGACGCTGCAAGCCTGAAGGGTATCTCACCTTGCCACCTTTTCGGAGACCATCCTACAGGTAACGGTGGAAAGCAGACATCCCCTAGGCAGACTGAAGAAATCCTGGTCAGGTGACTTGAAGGAGTAGACTGGTTTCAGTGCCCCTGTGCTGCCGGGCATTGCTGAGGACAGGGCACTTCCGATGGATAACTTAACCTTTCTCACATGTCGAGGGTCTGACATGACTCACAGTCATCATCTTCACTTGATAACTGGGTACATCTTTAAGCCATCTCCACCAAATGTTATGGATTTGTCAGCAAACCATGGCCCTACATCTGTACCAAAAATTGTATTGAAGAGTACATTGCGTGCAAAATTATGGTACATAATTATTATTTATAATGTCGAATCCAGAATCCAGAAACCTATATTCTTATTTATGGTACATAATGATTTTGTTGTCAATCGGACACCGTATAGGAATTTTTTTTAGTTGATTTAAGTGGAAAAAAACAACAACAAAACACATATGTATTAGTTGATTTAAGCGGAAGAAAAACAAAAACCAAAAACATATGTATTTGATAAATTACTTTTAAAAAACCCAGAAAACTTTACATATGACAGGTATTGTAATTTGGCGGTTTCCATGGGGACAATGTGTTTCAGGCCCAAAGTAGACATCTGTAAGCCATTTAGTCCCTCTCATTATGGTTTAATCCCACCTTCATTTGCTTCTATCCGATGTCATTGAGTTGACTGGAAAAAATATCTTCATATATCTGCCTTTGAAGAAAAAAAAAAAGGTTGTGCGTTTTACATGTAAACTTGTTTAATTGTTAACCATTTGCATACTAGGGTCAGCTTTTTTTCATTTATGTTTTCTTCTTCTTCATCTTTTGTTTTCATTTACATTGTTGCAAGTTGTAACAAATACTGTGTGTACGTATTTTTGTGTCCTGCAGGTGTGTGTCGCTTATGTAGTGAAATCTCTGTGCACTGTCCTCTTTTGGTGCGTCTGTAATTTCTCATCTTGTTTGATTAAAACTTGATATAGGGAAGCAAAAACTGTGCTGAAAGTTTGTAAGCATGAGTGCCGTTCACTCATCTTGTACATCCTATTTTCTTTTTGACAGACACACAGTTGTGGACTGACAACCATACATGTGAACAGAAGGACATCGCACCATGAACATATAATTATATGGAGTGTGCATTTGCATTGTATCAACATTGTGCACATTCTGAATGTAGAGAGTAATGAGTATTGCCATTTTTTAGATGTTGAAACAAATATGTCTGTGGCTAAATCATTGAATGTTCAACCAGATAGTGTTGAGAACGAAAGGGATATTGACTGTGACTTGCAATATGATCTTGAATTTTTAAATGCACCAATAAGTGACAAAGACGTTGAAAAAGCTGTACAGCAACTTAAGAATGGAAAGGCTTGTGGGATAGGTAAAATACGAAATGAATATATAAAAGAAAGCATTCCAGTTCTCAAAACAAGTTATTGTAAACTTTTCAATAAAGTTCTTGATACAGGGACCATACCAGAAGAATGGTTAACTGGACTTATTCTGCCAGTATACAAAAGAAAAGATAGTAAATTGGACTGTAACAATTATAGGGGTATAACACTTCTGAGTTGTGTTGGAAAACTGTTTCTTTCCCCCTGCATCTTTGCCAGATTTCCTCTGTTTTTGCTTTCATCGAGCTTCACACCTGATACTGCTGGAGTGTGTGTGTGTGTGTGCGTGTGTGTGTGTGTGTGTGTGTGTGTGTGTGTGTGTGTGTGTGTGTGTGTGTGTGTGTGTGTTGTGTGTGTGTGTGTGTGTGTGTGTGTGTGTGTGTGTGTGTGTGTGTGTGTGTGTGTGGTGTGTGTGATGTGTGTGTGTGAATGTTGTATGTGTGTGTGTGTTGTGTGTGTGTGTGTGTGTGTGTGGTGTGTGTGTGTGTGTGTGTGTGTGTGAATGTGTGTGTGTGTGTGTGTGTGTGTGTGTGTGTGTGTGTGTGTGTGTGTGTGTGTGTGTGTTTTCATACATACTTGCTTTCATTTCCATATGTAGGGAGTGCCAGAGACTCTTCACATGAGTGCTGCTGTAAATGTCCGCCAGCACCTGTTGAAACTGCAGAAAGAGAGAAGAGCAGGTGAGTCAGCTGCCAGCTTAGGAGGCAGTTTTCCTTACAGTGCTAAACAAAGTTAGCTTGCGTCTTGGTGAAATTCTCATCTTCGTTTCCTGTATTACTGTTGTAGGTATGTGTGCTCTTGAGTTTTAGTGAACCGACTTTGCCCTCTGTTGGCTGTGCTCTCCAGAACAAAATTGTTAATGCTTAAAAAAATCTGCATTTCCAAGTTGGTGTTGCTATATGTTATTTTCACATTCAGTCACTTTACTTTTTTTAAAAATAATTTCTGTCCCATTGTCTATGCAACCTCAGTAGCATTGCACCCCCCCGCTCATTCCAACGCCTGTCCACAGCAACAGCCTGGCCCTGCCCACCACAGCCCTGGCACAGGCAATCCACGGGGAGCAGTCAATGTCAAGTCGTCTAGAGATTACCCAACAGAACTACCACCACACCGATGGTGCATGCTGTTCATCATACATGGAACAGTTATAACCACTTTGAGGACATGAATGGGCTATATGGGCCACAGATTGAACTTTGTTGGCCACAATATCCGTCAGAGAGCATGAATGATGGCATGTCTGACAGTAAATAGTCACAAGCATGCGTTGAGACTGCGATGCTACAGAAAAGCTGAGACTGCTGCAACTACTCACTTTCATGATATATCCTGAAATCAGCCAGGCCAGAAAGAGATGATCAGGAAATTTGAGCAGCACTCAGAGATGCACCCAATAAGTGGATGAAGCTCAGCAATGTGGTCCAGGTCTTCCCAGTTGAGGGTCATGGCAAACTCGGCTATGGGTAGGAGCTGGTTAGGGCAGAAAAATCCTACAAATAAATGGCTGTGATGGGAATCAAACCCATGATCTCCCAGTTGGGAGTCCGTGACACTGCCCACTTCGGCATGGCAGCTGCTGTCATTTTATGTATAATTTTTCATGTTTTTTAAGCAAAAATAAGTAGTTTTTGTATTTTTAAAATTCTATCATTTTAGCATACTATTGGATAGATTTTGCAATAAACACATAGGATATAAATGATTTGAGGGTTTCTTTAACACTGTGTCAAAGCATATGGCATACGACTTTGTGCTGAGGTACTTAAGATATAAATATATATATTCTATCAAACACAGTAATGTATTATAATGTAGTTTGCCATGCAATAACATTTCTGTGCAATGAAGCTGCGTTCAAATCTGAATCAAAGTGAAATGCTATGTTTGCACATGACTACTATTCTGTGTTGGTAAGGAAAAAGATTTGGGACTGCAGCCACATTTCTTCACTCTTCTCCCTGAGAATCACTTACTGCTGCTGTATTTCATCACTCCCCCCCCCCCCCCCCCCCCCCTCCAACTCCCAGATCACAGACTAAAGGATATGTTTCTTCATTCTGAAACCACACCCCACCCAAAAAATCATCTGTTATTTCACAAAGTGCATGTTCACTTCCTTATCTCTTTGTCTCCGCAGTCACAGACTGTATGGTATTCCTTACTTCTCCCAAGTCACACACTCCTAGCACAACCAAAACTCTTATTTTCCTCCTCATTACACTGCAAGGGATATCTTTTTTTTCCCCAAATTACACACTGCAGGGTATTTCCTCTTTCTCCCCCCCCCCCCCCCCCCCTTCCCCAAAGTCATGCACTATTCCTTAACTGTTTTGTGCAAATGGCAGACTCTGAAGTATCTGTCCCAGTGTTTTTTTTATCCAAATCACAGCAGCTGATTTTGATTTTGTGCCTTTGTCCAAATCACAGATTGCAGGATAGATGACAATTCTTTTTCTCCCCTTTTCCTCAAATAACAGATTGCTGGATGATGACAATTCTTTATTCTCCCCTTTTTTGCCCAAATCACAGATTGCAGGTAGTGACGATTCTATTTTCCCCCTTTTTTGCCTCAAATCAAAGATTGCAGGGTCGTTACTCTTTTTCCCCACATCACATGAGGGTTGTAGTTCTTTAACACCGCCCCTCCCCCGCATCCAAGATGTTGTAGTTCTTAACACACATTCCCTCCCCAATCACATAATTTTGTAGTTCTTACACACATTCCCTCCCCCACATCACATGATGTTGTAGTTCTTAACACACACTTCCTCCCAATCACGATGTTGTAGTTCTTAACACACTCCCTCCCCCACATCACATATTGTTGTAGTTCTTAAACACCTCCCTACCCCACATCAGATATGTTGATTTAGTTCTTCACACACTGCCTCCACCACATCACATGATGTGTAGTTCTTAAACAACTGCCCTCTCCCATCACGACTGTTGTAGTTCTTAACACACATTCCCTCCCCCCATCACATTATGTTGTAGTTCTTAACACACACTCCCTCCCCCACATCACATACTGTTGTAGTTCTTAACACACACTTCCCTCCCCCACATCACATAATGTTGTAGTTCTTAACACACACTCCCTCCCCCACATCACATAATGTTTGTAGTTTCTTAACACACATCCCTCCCCCACATCACATAATGTTGTAGTTCTTAACACATCATTCCCTCCCCCACATCACATAATGTTTAGTTCTTAACACTCATTCCCTCCCCCACATCAATTGTTGTAGTTTTAACACACATTCCCTCCCCCACATCACATACTGTTGGATTTCTTAACACACATTCCCTCCACCACATCACATAATGTTGTAGTTCTTAACACTCACTTCCCTCCCCCACATCACATGATGTTGTAGTTCTTAACACACACTCCCTCCCCCATCACGACTGTTGTAGTTCTTAACACTCATTCCCTCCCCCACATCACATATGTTGTAGTTCTTAACACACATTCCCTCCCCCACATCACATACTGTTGTAGTTCTTAACACTCATTCCCTCCCCCACATCACATGATGTTGTAGTTCTTAACACACATCCCTCCCCCACATCACATACTGTTGTAGTTCTTAACACACATTCCCTCCCCCACATCACATATGTTGTAGTTCTTAACACACACACCTCCCCCACATC
Source organism: Conus ventricosus (assembly GCA_018398815.1). NCBI lineage: Eukaryota > Metazoa > Mollusca > Gastropoda > Neogastropoda > Conidae > Conus > Conus ventricosus. Next base: position 14,206,608 of record CM031622.1, on the reverse strand, counting down.
ACATACTGTTGTAGTTCTTAACACACACTCCCTCCCCCACATCACATATGTTGTAGTTCTTAACACACACTACCTTCCCCCACATCACATATGTTGTAGTTCTTAACACAACATTCCCTCCCCCACATCACATGATGTTGTAGTTCTTAACACACAATCCCTCCCCCATCACATGATGTTGTAGTTCTTAACACACATTCCCTCCCCCACATCACATATGTTGTAGTTCTTAACACACATTCCCTCCCCCACATCACATGATGTTGTAGTTCTTAACACAACTCCCTCCCCCACATCACATACTGTTGTAGTTCTTAACACACACTCCTTCCCCCACATCACATGATGTTGTAGTTCTTAACACACACTCCCTCCCCCACATCACATGCTGTTGTAGTTCTTAACACACATTCCCTCCTCCACATCACATGATGTTGTAGTTCTTACACACACTCCTCCCCCACATCACATACTGTTATAGTTCTTAACACACATCCCTCCCCCACATCACATGATGTTGTAGTTCTTAACACACACTCCCTCCCCCACATCACATACTGTTGTAGTTCTTAACACACACTCCCTCCCCACATCACATGATGTTGTAGTTCTTAACACACACTCCCTCCCCCACATCACATACTGTTGTAGTTCTTAACACACACTCCCTCCCCCACATCACATGATGTTGTAGTTCTTAACACACACTCCCTCCCCCACATCACATGATGTTGTAGTTCTTAACACACACTCCCCCCCCCCCCCCCACATCACCTACTATGTGTAGTTCTTAACACACACTCCCTCCCCCACATCACTACTGTTGTAGTTCTTAACACACACTCCCTCCCCCACATCACATACTGTTGTAGTTCTTAACACACACACTCCCTCCCCCACATCACATGATGTTGTAGTTCTTAACACACACTCCCTCCCCCACATCACATACTGTTGTAGTTCTTAACACACACTCCCTCCCCCATCACTACAGTGTGTAGTTCTTAACACACACTCCCTCCCCCACATCACATACTGTTGTAGTTCTTAACACACACTCCCTCCCCCACATCACGTATGATGTTGTAGTTCTTAACACACACTCCCTCCCCCACATCACATACTGTTGTAGTTCTTAACACACACCTCCCTCCCCCAATCACATACTGTTGTAGTTCTTAACACCATTCCCTCCCCCACATCACATGATGTTGTAGTTCTTAATACACACTCCTCCCCCCCACATCACATGCTGTTGTAGTTCTTAACACACACTCCCTCCCCCATATCACATGATGTTGTAGTTCTTAACACATACTCCCTCCCCCACATCACATGATGTTGTAGTTCTTAACACACACTCCCTCCCCCCCAATCACATGTGTTGTAGTTCTTAACACACACTCCTTCCCCCACATCACATGATGTTGTAGTTCTTAACACACACTCCCTCCCCCTCATCACATGATGTTGTAGTTCTTAACACACACTCCCTCCCCCACATCACATACTGTTGTAGTTCTTAACACACATTCCCTCCCCCACATCACATGATGTTGTAGTTCTTAACACACACTCCCTCCCCCACATCACATACTGTTGTAGTTATTAACACACACTCCCTCCCCCACATCACATGATGTTGTAGTTCTTAACACACACTCCCTCCCCCACATCACATACTGTTGTAGTTCTTAACACACACTCCCCCCCCCCCACATCACATGCTGTTGTAGTTCTTAACACACACCTCCCTCCCCCACATCACATACTGTTGTAGTTCTTAACACACACTCCCTCCCCCATCACGTACTGTTGTAGTTCTTAACACACACTCCCTCCCACCACATCACATACTGTTGTAGTTCTTAACACACACTCCCTCCCCCACATCACATACTGTTGTAGTTCTTAACACACACTCCCTCCCCCAACATCACATACTGTTGTAGTTCTTAACACACACTCCCTCCCCACATCACATACTGTTGTAGTTCTTAACACACACTCCCTCCCCCATATCACATACTGTTGTAGTTCTTAACACTCATTCCCCTCCCCCACATCACATACTGTTGTCGTTCTTAACACACACTCCCTCCCCCACATCACATAATGTTGTAGTTCTTAACACACACTCCCTCCCCCACATCACATACTGTTGTAGTTCTTAACACACACTCCTCCCCCACATCACATGCTGTTGTAGTTCTTAACACACACTCCCTCCCCCACATCACATACTGTTGTAGTTCTTAACACACACTCCCTCCCCCCACATCACATACTGTTGTAGTTCTTAACACACACTCCCTCCCCCACTCACTCCGGCTTCTCCTCAGTTCACAGGTTCCTGGGTATTTCTCAACTCTTTCCCTTCTCTGTGTGCATTTCCAGAGTCTCAGGGATGTCCCGCCTGACGTGATCCTTGAGTTTTTGAGAGAGATTTAACATTTTTTATCCGATTTAGATTTTACGGAAGAAAGATTTTTAACTGAGTTTCTGGTGGGTTTCTGGACGATGTCATTTAAAGAGATGTGTGAAAGGTTGTGGTTTTTTATTTTTTATTTATTTTTTATTTTTTTTAAATGACTGGTGAGTTGATTTTAACGTGGTGACAGCCCTAATGTGGCCCTTTGCGGTCGGCTGGGTTATAAGCAACATTATCTTATCTATCTTATTTCCAGAGTCACCTGACGGTCAGAAATGGAAGATGGTCATGGCAGACTCCTCCCTGTGATCCTGCTGAGACAGATCAGGAAAATAAGAGTTATCACTTCCACTGTCTACCGGTGGAACAACGTTCAGCTGAAGTTAGTATTTGATCACGGCTTGTCTACCTTGATTTACTGTTGAAAGAATCTGCTAAGGCTCCAAGCTGGAGTGAATAGCCAAGGTGAATTATGTGTATTAGACAATGCAGAAGAATGTTTTCTTAATTACCGATTCCAGAGTCTTAAAGCATCTTCATTTTCTTGCTTGGATAGAATTACATTTTGTTTGTTTTTCTGTCCATTTGTGGAATTGTTAAGCAGGTGGGAGGAGGGAGGGGTGCTTCAGACCATGATTTATTTGTCCTTTTTCAGTTATCAAATCAATGCATTGTATTAACACAGCTTCAAATGCTTGCATAACATCACCATTCCTTTAAACAGATTTTGGAAGTATTGCATGGCACTGTGTGTGTGTGTGTGTGTGTGTGTGTGTGTGTGTGTGTGTGCGTGTGTGTGTGTGTGTGTGTGTGTGTGTTTACATGGCAATGACTTAGCTGACTTTTATGCAATGCTAGAAATGAATCTGATGTTTTGAATTGTGATATCCTTCTTTCTTCATCTGAAGTTATCCACATTCTGACAAGTTCAATCTGGAACGTAAGACAGAAACAATACCTTGAAGATTCAGCTCGGACGCACAAATAGGATATGACTAAACCAACAAGAAAATGTTGTACCCCAGGGCCAATCCCAAATCGTAACCTTGTACTTAGGCTGTGGGTTAATGGTTGGTTAGGCGTTTTTTTTAAAAACCGGCACCTGCTTGTGCATGTGGTCAGACTCTTGATATCCCTCATTTTTTATTTGACTATACTAGTACAAGAACTCTCTTTCAGCCTCTTCATGATAAGATGAAGTCCTTCAAGCTTTCGCTGACTATGTCTAGTGTTTTCAATCCCAGTTATGAGAATGGTTGGAGGCTGGCAATGTTGGCTGTTTATCTTGTTAAATCTCATCCACTTGGAAGATATTTTAAACTCCTCCACCACCCCACCCCCTCCTCACTGCCTCCCTCCCCCCTAACAGGTTTTTTTTTTTCCAATTCGCAAATTTTTGAAATGTTAAAATCTTATTCTAGGCATATACCATATCAGTATGGTTCAGCATCTAATTTGCACGTAGAGCAAGGCTTTTTCATTCCCCACCCACTCTCTTCCTCCCTTTCTCCCCTTCCCCAATCATACACACCCATAAGCTGTTCGACTCTTTCGAGTAATACGTCAGCCAATCCTTGACTCCCATGTATTGGATATACATGTGGTCATACAGAATTGATGTTTCTGGATATCAGTATGTATAGGCCCTTAGTGTGTGTGTGTGTGTGTGTGTGTGTGTGTGTGTGTGTGTGTGTGTGTGTGTGCGTGTGTGTGTGTGTGTGTAGAAATATTTCATCTATATGCTTATTGCATTGATGTTTGGACGAACGAACGAACGAACAAAGTTTAATGCTATTAGGCTGTAAAGCCTATTAATCAAATCGGCGTGATGTACAACAACAAAACGCGACTCTATTTCGATTTCATTGACATGGAAACCACAGCAAAATCCTTTTCTTTCACTTTACATGACGAAATCGAGAACGAGAAAATGTCACTGGTATTCACTGTCAGTTCTGTAGACGACAGTCACCCCAGGTAAAACTGGATCAGTCCGTGGACAGCTTGCAGCCGCCGTAGAGCATGTGCTTTTGGGTCTCTGCATGCTTTGTGTTGCCGATACGTCTTCCTTTCTGAAGGCAGGCCAGTTTAACACATTCCTCGATGACATGCGTCTTTCTTCCTGCTTGTCAAACCAGAATAAGCAATCATCTTCTGAACACGGATCGCAGGAATATTCTAGAACGAAGTCGTCTGATTCACACAGCAGCACACCCACATTTCGGTTGGATGGAACACGACCTTCCGAAATGGTTGATTTCTGTGCGGATCTCGCAATCGTCTCTGCACCTGTTGCACTGTCAGAGTAGCGACATAACCCTTAACCACTCCCATGTCACAACCAGCGACAGTTTTGTCTATAGCTTGCTCCAGACTTGTGTCGATGTCCGACGGGTGGATTTCTGGCTCCCTGCTATTACACTCCGACAGATCGGAATGCAAACACAGAAGCATATCCTGAATATGCGACGTGTCATCATCATCTCGAGTCAGCTTGATGTGTTCCTTCTCTGCTGTGTACTGTGTTCATCTGATTCGGTGTCAGGCATGGCCAGTTCATTCGCAACACAAGTGGTACCGAGACCAGCACCAACCTGTTCATGTCGTCTGTTCTGCTGCTTCGATCTCTCTTGATCCCGTCGCACCTGGCTGGGGGGCTTCTTCCTGTAGTAATGAACTTGCGTTCTCCGGTTCAGCACAGGATCCGCCATTGTTGTTGACACTGGGCTGACCGGCTTCAGTCGCAGAACGACCACTGTGTTGCTGCCTTCACCAGTAATGTTCCAGCTTGAAACACAGTTGTCAGTCAGCAGGGCGTTTAGGGCTGACTCCGCAGTCGCTGGAAGTCCAGTAACTGGCATTGTCACAGGAAAATAGAAAACAATTGCCGCAGCTGAAATAAATAGCGCCCTGTCGCTTCGTGTCAAATCACATGACCCCCCTTTGATGTTTGAAGAGGGAGAGAGAGATGATGGCAAAGGCACAAAGGGATACAAGATTATATATAATGGGCAGAATTCTTTTTTATAATTTTTTTTAATGTTTTTTTTCTCTGTGTGTGTGAGTGTGTGTGTGTGTGTGTGTGTGTGGGTGTGTTTGCCTTAACTAGGCTGACCCTGGAGAAAGGTCCAGTGACGGTGAGGAAAGACCCACTGACCACAGGGAAAGTCCTGTTGACAGTGGGAAAGACTACAACTTTGGATTCTCTCTTGAGGGCACATAAGACCGTATGGCGAAAGCTTGGCTGTGTCTGGAGTGGCACCGTCTTCATCTGTCCGTGGGCAGGGGTGGTTGGGTCTGTGGGGTGTGCTCGGCAGCTGGAGGGTGGTGTTTTTCGCCGGTGGGCTCTGCAGTCATGAAATACGGGCTGGTACACCCATGGGGATGCTACTTTAAGGCTGTTATGAGCTGCAACCTGTAGTCTAATTTACCTCTGTTCAGGAGCAGTTATGTCCCTTGATATCTTAATGGAGTGTCCTGCGCGTGCCTGTACCCATCGTCAACACAGCGCAGGCCTCCAAGGGTGGTACAGGACTGCTCTAAAGGCAGGTGAGGACGGTGCTTCTCTGGGTCCTCCCCAGCACCTTCGGGTGTTTCTTTTTCTTTTAATGTTTTTTTTTCTCTGTGTGTGTGAGTGTGTGTGTGTGTGTGTGTGTGTTGGGGTGGGTGCGCGCGCGTATGTGTGCGTGTATGCATGAGAGTGAGTGCATGTGCGTACGAGTGCTCGAGTATGAGTGTGTGTGTGTGTGTGTGCACGCACGCGTGCATGTGTGTGTGTGTAGGGTAGTATGGTGTGGTGGGGTGTGGGTGTGTGTGTGTGTGTGTGTGTGTGTGTGTGTGTGTGTGTGTGTGTGTGTGTGGGGTGTGTATGTTTGTGTGTGTGAGTGTGTAAGTTTGAGTGTATGTGAGGGTATGGGTGTGTTCGTATTGAGATGTGTGTATTTGTGTATGTGGGCGTGTTTGTGTGTGTGTGTTGTGCGCGCGTGCGCATACGTATGTGTGTGTGTATGTGCATGTGCTCACGCGCGCGCGCGCGCGTGTGTGTGTGTGTGTGTGTGTGTGTGTGTGTGTGTGTGTGTGTGTGTGTGTGTGTGTGCGCGCACGCGTATTTTTGTGTGTTAATTATGCTCCTTTTCTTTGAATGAAAAACTTTGATATTCTGCTCATAATGTTTTCTTAAATGTCAGTACAACTATGAGTTAATCTGACAATAAATTGGTTTCAGTCAGTCAGTGTGTGTGTGTGTGTGTGTGTGTGTGTGTGTCAGACCTGCCTACCCTTCCGTAATCGTCCGTAATTTTACGGAAATTAACCCCCCATTACGGAGGTACGATTTTCCGTGCGAAATTACGGAAAAGAAAATTGAAAAACTACGCAAATTTCAGACTCGAAAAATTGTCGACTGCTAGACCTTTCCGAGACCGCAGAGTAACTTCCCTTGACTCAAGCCGAAACCACAGATGGTTCGGAACTTGCGATTGGTCAATGTAGTGCTGTGGGCCAACACGACACGCCATCACATCTGTGCGCGCCATTCGAAGCTTTTTGTTCAGCCATTGTAAGACAAAGTTTCAACCGATTTTTTGCCGGCGATTGTGAAAATGGCGGAGAAATCTTCTAAACGTTTGCATGAAACCGATGACGAGGGTTCGAAAACCACTGTGCCACAACGGAAGAAGGCGAAGAAGCAAGTGTTCCGAAGTAAATACACGCGGACTTGGCCTTGTCATGGACCTGGATTTGTATACTCATTTCTGCTCGGTGTGCAATTCAGACTTCTCCATCGGACATGGGGGAGCAATGACTGCAAGCGCCATATCTCGGGGAAAATGCACAAAGAGACAGCTGCGAGTGCCTCCAGTCAGAAGATCACATCGTTGTTTACGAAATCCAGCAGAGAGCAGCGTCAGACCCACCACGGAAGATCACCAACGCAGAAAGACTGTTGTGTGAGTGATGGGGGGGGTTTGGGTGTTAATTTTATTTGGGGGTATGGTTTTGTTTTTTGGATTGGATTTTTTATTCCTTTTTGGTTGGTGTGCCCGGCTCTTTAAGATGGGGGTATGGGGCATTTGCTAGCCGGCGCTGCGGTGTTGTGGTTGTGTTTGTTGGGTGGGTGGGGTGGGGGGGTTGTGTGGCGACGCGATTTTGGTGTGTTAATTACCCCCCAAAATGAAAAACTTTTATTTCCCATATTTTCAAAGTCGACAAACATTTAAATTTTAAAAAATTTTTTTGTTGGGGGGGGGTGGGGGGGGGGGGGGGTGGGGTTAGTGGGGGGGGGGGGAAAATGGGGGTGGGGGGGGGGGGGGGGTGGGGGGGGAAAGGTTTGGGGGGGGGGGGGGGGGGGGGGGTTTTGGGGGGGGGGGGGGGGTGGGGGGGGGGGGGGGGGGGGGGGGGGGGGTTGGGGGGGGGGGGGGGGGGGGTGGGGGGGGGGGTGGGGGGGGGGGGGGGGGGGGGGGGGGGTTTTGGGGGGGGGGGGGGGGGGGGGGGGGGGCCCCAGGGGGGGTTTTTTTTTTTTTTTTTGGGGGGGGGGGGGGGGGGGGGGGGGGTTTGTACATTATTCTTCATCGTGGTGTCATCTGTGGGACGCTTGAAGTTAAAAACTGTCAATTATCCCCTTAAATTTTGCCTGAAATCCTGTCCTGGTCCGTCATTGCCATCATCCCCAAGGTTTTTAAAATTCTGCTTTGTTGTTTTTTTTCCCTTTTTTTTATGTTTATATTTTTTTTTAAAAATTTTAAAAAATGTTTTTGGAGTTTTGTACACATTATTTTTTCAATTTTAAAAATGATTTGGGTTTTGACCATTATTTGTCAAAAACGCTTTTTATTACGGTCGGGGAATTACTGGGGAAATTGCAAAATACAAAAAATCTCTGTGGTTATTCTATGGCACAACATGAGGTAGGAGGTTGTGTGTGGTGTGTTGTGTGGATTATGTAAATTTGCATGTATTGTAAATGGAATGTTGCCCCCCAACCCTTTTGTTTTTTTGGTGCTTTTGTTTTTTGGGAAGATATGCTTGATACTCCTTGTCCAAAGAAGCTGAAAAGTGTTTTACAGTAAATTTTTATTGTGAAATGGAACAGTTTGCTCCTTTTTTTTTTTTTTTTGGGTTTTTGGGGTTTACCTTTTTTATTTCACAGAAAAAGTTGATTTCAAAACTGACGAGCTCTAACAGTTATTTGAAAAATTGATGACATAAAATCAACTTCTTTTCAGTGATAAAAAGTTGCTTTTTTTAAAAACAATCAATGAAAAAGAAACCAAAGAACACCAACCCTTATTTTTCATTTGAAAAAATTCCCCCAGCGAAAATTTAAAGTACTATGGTCTCTTAGGAAAACGAACAAAAGTTTTTGTAAAAATTTTTTTCCCCTTACAATTGGTGACTGTTTGAGTGGGCTCTCGAAATGGTGAGGTAAAAATGAAAAGGGGCTCAGACAGTGGAGTGTATTTCCTGCACCCCCGATTGTGTCCCCTGTGGTGGGGGTCCCGTCCCAGAGGGAGAGTTGTGAGGGGAAAGGGGGGGGGAAAAGGGGGGGGGGGGGGGGGGGGGGTGGGGGGGGTTTTGGGGGACCATCATTTCTGATTCCAAAACGAAAAAAAATACAACTCGCGGGGCTCGGTTTGACAGTGTCCTGCATTATGGACGTGCGAAACCACCTGATTGCAGGCATTTTGCAGTGTCTTCTCCCGGGGTTTTTGCCTAAAAACACCCAGACATTAAGCCCCCCTTTGGCGCTGAAAGCTAGGCTGAGGACCTGGGGTGTCCGTGTAAGACAGGTTGGGGTGTGTACAGGGGGAAAGTGCCACAGAGATCTATGATCATGGAGGCAAACAGAACTTTTTTTTTCAACTGTTCTTCGTGAACAAAACACCAAAAAGGTTAATTTTTTCTCTTTTCCGTTTTGTTTTGTGTGTGTGTTTGTATTTTACAAGCTTCCCGCTCTGTAACATCGGTTTTTATCCCCTCCCGTTTTTGGGACAAGGTTTGGTGAAAGTTTGTTGGGAAAAGGGTCTCAAGGGTCTGTTTCACAGGATTTTTGTGACCCGCCACCCAAAACCTTTAACCCGCGGGGGTTATTCCCCGGCTAAGCAAAAAATGGGGTTATTACCTGGGCATTTTGACTTTTTGAAATGTTTTTCCTAACCCTAAAATTTTCCTTTGGCCCCCCCATTTCTCCAAAAAAAACCAATAAATTGTTAAAATTGAGATTTGGCCTCCCGGTTTCTTGTTTCTTTTATTAAAATGAATTTTCCTTGTAAAAAATTTTAAAGCAATTTTAGAACCCCCTTTGTTAAAAACCTTTCCCGGAAACATTAAAGCCTTCCCCCGTTTTTTTGGGGGCCAAAAATAAGAGGGTAAAAAGTAAGTGCCCGTGCTAAAAAAATTTTAAGATTGTTTAGAAGCCTTTTTTTCTCAAAATGGGTTGAAAACCTATTAATTTGAAAAATTTTCATTTTTTGTTTTTAGGTTCATTTTTTCTTTCGAAAATTTCTTTTTTTATATTTATTTTTACTTCAAAAATCGAATTTTTTTTTATGGAGGTAATTTTTAATTCCATTTTTTTATGGCTTGAATATCAACAAGGCAGTGATCAAAGGCAAAACATCGATTGCTGGCTCATTTTTAAAAATGTGGGGAAAGGATGATTTTGTTGCCATGTGTGAATTTTTTCAGTCATTGAACAATACTCCCCTCCTTGGGGGGATCCGTCTGTCTCGAAGAGACAAGGGTTGCGGCGGGATCATCAGTTTGGGTTGCAGCCCCTGTGTGGTGAAGAGCCCTTTCCCCATCAACAGACTTTTGCATTTGCTGTAGGGAATTTCCCCGTCGGGAGGGGGTGGGGTGACGACGCCCATTCTTTGCATCTGCGGTGCCCCCGTTCTTCCCACGGGGCCTCTCTCCCGGCCTTGATGGTGGACTGCCAGCTGACTCGGTCTGAAAGTGCTGTCTCCGGTTGCTGGGTTGAGGCTGTGCCCTCGGGGATAAAATGGGCTTGGGGGCCGCCTGTGGGTCGGGACCCTTTAGCCAGTTGCCCACACCTTTCCTTTGGTCGGGGCCTTAGCCGCTTGCCACACAGTTTTCCTTTGGTTGGGCTGTAGCCGTTTGCCCACAGAATGCCCCCTTTGGTCTGGGCGTAGCCAGCTTGCCACCAGATGTCCTTTGGGTTGGACCCTGTAGCCGCTTCCCAAACAGCTGTCCTTTGGTCTGGACCCCTGTACCCAGTTGCCCAAGATGTCCTTTGTTGGAGCTGAGCCGTTGCCACACAGCATGTCCTTTGGGTCTGGGCCCCTGTGCCGCTTGCCACACCCCTCCCCTTTGGGGTGCCACTGTTGCCTTTGCGGCGACATGGCCAAGCCAGGCGTCATCTCTGTGTCGGGGCACCCCTGACTGGCCAGCCAGTGCAGTCACTCTGTGTCGGATCCCTGCAGGCCCAAGCCTTTGCAGCATCTCTGTGTCGGACCCGACATGGCCAAGCCGTGCCATCTCTGGTCGGCATCCCTGACTGGAAAGCCGTGAGTACTCTGTGTCGGAAACCCTGACATGGCCAAGGGGTTTGCGTATCTCTGGCAGCATCCCTGTGAAGGGGAAAGAATGCCCCAGCGGGAATGGCCAACCCTGCGTCACTCTGTGCGGTTTCCCTGTGAAAGGGGAAAAAATTTCCCTGCCTGACAGGCCAAGCCAGTGCGTCATCTCTTGTCGGCCCCCTGTGGGGGCCCCCCTGCGGTGACGGGCCCAAAACCCGTGCAGTCATCTTGTGTCGGGTCCTGGAAGGGGGGAACGAATGTCCTGGGCTGAAGGGAAGCCAGTGAGTCATCTCTGGGGGAATCCCTGTGAAAAGGGGAACAGAAGTCCCTGCGGCTGCTGGCCAGCCATGCAGTCATCTTGGTCGGCATCCCCTGTGAAAAGGGAAAAAGAATTCCTCCCTGACTTGGCCCCAAGCCGTGCAGTCATCTCTGTGTGGGCCCACCCCCGTAAAAAAGGGGAAAACGAATGCCTGGGGTTTACTGGCCAAGCCGGTGCGTAACCTTGTCGGATCCCGTGAAAAGGGGAACAGAAGGGGCCCCTGCGGCTGAAGGGCCCAAAAGCCAGTGCAGCATTTCTTGCGGCCCCCCTGAAAAAGGGGAAACAGAAATGTCCTGGGGGTGACGGCCAAGCCGTGCGTCATCTCTGTGTGGCCCCCTGTGAAAGGGGAAAACCGTGTCCCTGCGGCTGAATGGCCAAGCAGTGCAGTCATTCTGGTGGGGCACCTGTGAAAGGGAAAAAGCCCCTGCGGCGACGGGCCAGCCAGTGCAGCTCTCTGTGTCGGCTCCCTTGAAAAGGGGAAAACGAATGTCCTGCGGGACTTCCCCCAGGGGGTGCAGTCATCTCTGTGTGGCACCCCCTGTAAAAAGGGGAAAACAATGCCCCTGCGGTACAGGGCCCAACCAGTGCAGATTCTGGTCGGCATCCTGTAAAAGGGGAAAGAATGTCAAAGTAAAAAATTTTTGTCACTGTTGTTTGGTCTTTTAAGGGTTTTTGTGAAGTATTGTTTTGTTTTAGTTTGCATCGATTTTACACAATTTAAGATTTGAAAGAACAGAGCATTTTTAGCTGGCGGGTTTGGAATATGAATTAAAACACCATACTGTAAAAATGTTTGTCATTGAAGGCGGGTACTCACTAGCCCCATATATATTTTGTACAAATATATTAAACCCCAAACAGGTGTGTGTGTGTTGATGAGTGTAAGTGGCGTGGTGTGCAAAACAACCTTTTGTTTGCGATTTTGTTATGTGTGTTGCATGCCACGTGGTGTGTGGGGGCTTGCGCACGCTGTGTTGGGCCCATTTTGATTCTTTTATGTTTTTTTTCATCAGGTATTTCCTTTCCTTGCCTAAATGCATGAGGCTTTTTTTAAAGATAAAAACAACTGAAAATAGCTGTGGGCTGTCTTGATTTATAGTCTTTCAAGAGCAATTTTGGTAGTGTTTAAGCTATATGGGTTTTTTAGAACCCTTTTTTTAAATTCAATATTCTTTGTGTTCGAAAAAAAAAAAGGGGCCCTCGCTGTTTCCCAGTGTATTTCCCTTGCCTCTTACAAGTTTTTTAAAATGAAAGGACATTTTTTTGTTTTTTGTTGCTTCGTGTTTTCATGGGCACATGGGCCTGGGAAAGTGTTGGAAAATTTCCACAGAGATGATGGGTGCAGTCGAAAGGCTGTGTGGAAAAAATTTTTGTGAAAAGCCTGTAAAGGAAACAGGGGTGGGGTACAAAGCGCCCCCCAGTCTTCAGATTTATTCACAACTTTACACCGTAGCACAAGAGGAAGGTGGAAACTTTCATTAAAATTTTCCCCCCAATTTTCCAGACCCGTTTAACTTTTTCCCTACATTTACCGACCCGTTTTTCTTTTTTCCCCACATTTTCCAGACCTGTTTAACTTTTCCCACATTTACAGACCTGTTTTTTTTTTCCCCCCCATTTACCAGACCTTTTTTCTTTTCCGCTACATTTACCAGATTTTTTAACTTTTCCCAATTACCAGAACTGTTATCTTTTCCCAAAAATTTACCGACCTGTTTTTCTTTTCCCCTACATTACCAGACCTTTTTCTTTTCCGCTACATTTACCGACCTGTTTAATTTCCCCTACATTTCGACCTGTTTATTTTTTTCCCCTACATTTTCCAGACCTGTCTTTTCCCCCCATTTTCCGACCCGTTTATCTTTTCCCTCATTTACCAACCTGTTTTCTTTTCCCTCATTACCGATTTTTTTTCTTTTCCCACATTTTCCAGACCCCTTTTTCCACACGATTTTACTTTTTTGTACACTGTTCGGCGAAAATTTTTGAATACAATGGAGGAGAAAAACAAATCTTGTGAAACACATTCACTCAAAGTTTTTCACAGTAGTTGCACCCGCAAAGCGTAATCGTTGTGTTTTGGTTAAAAGGACAAAAATGGCAAAATCTCTTGTTTAAATGGCACATGAATTTCGCACTGGATGGTGTGGACAAAAGTCAGAATACAGGCCGAAACATTTAAAAAAAAAAAAAAAAAACCTGACGAAAAGCCTGAAATTTTCCAGAGTATGCTGATGAAAAAAATCTTGAAAAAATTTTCATTGAGAAACCTTTTTTCTGGTGGGACGTAACAGCGGTATCCCCTACTAGTTTCCCACACTAGGGAAGCCACTAAGGGAACCCCAAAATAGTAGCCCCCTACTGGTTCCCACACAGGTAGCCATACTAGGTAAAAACCCCAATAGGGAGCCTACTACTGGTAGCCCCCAGGAAAACCACACAGGTAACCCCCAACTAGGTAGCCCACTATAGGTTTTGCCCCCCTACTAGGGGAGCCCACTACTAGGTAAACCACTCTAGGTACCCCTACTAGGTGCTCCATAGGTAACCCCACTCGTCTACCCTTTGCCCTTTTGAAGCTTAGATGAAAAAGAAATCCCTTCTTCCCCCCTCCTTTTTGAAAAAATTTGGAAGATGTTCACATATTTTTTTTGAAAATACGTTTTTTTAATTGAAAATCACCAACGCCCTTGTAGGGTGACAGGGTGGTATACCATGGACCCCGGTTTCTCTTGTACTCACTGTTTACGTTTAGGGTGAACAGGGTGGTAACCAAAGGGCCCGGCTTTCTCGTGACTGAAATTTTTCATTGTAGGGTGGGGGCGGTAACTGTGGAGCCGCTTTTCTGTGTAAGCACTGTTCCAGTTGTGGGTTTAACGGGCGGTATACCCTGGAGCCCCGGCTTTTTCTTGGGTTCAGCATTTCACATTGTAGGGGGCGGGGGGGGTATACCCCGGGGGCCCCGGGTTTCCTGTGCCCCTGCCTGTTCCCGTTGTAGGGGGAACAGGGGTGGTAAACCGATGGGGCCGGCTTTCTCGTGCAATGCCGTTCCAGTTTTAGGGTGACAGGGTGGTATACCCTGGAGCCCGGTTTCTCTGTGCACATGCAAGTTTTACGTTGTAGGGTGAACGGGGCTGGTTAACCCTGGAGCCTGGTTTCCGTGTAATCACTGTTTCCCGTTTTTAGGGTGAAGGGGTGGGATACCGATGGGGCCAGGCTTTTTTCTGTCACATGCATGTTCACAGTTGTAAGGGGAACAGGGTGGATACCGTGGAGCCCCTTTCCTTTTGTACATGCATGTTCCGTTGTGGGGAACAGGGTGGTTTTACCCCGGGCCAGGGTTTTCGTGTTCATGCATGTTCCAGTTGTAGGTGAACCGGGCTGGTACCGTTGGAGCCCCGGGTTTCCTGTGTACACGCATGTTACAGTTGTGGGTGAACAGGGTGGTTAGATGGAGCCCGGCTTTCTCTGGTACACGCCTGTTCCAGTTGTAGGGGGAAAAAGGGGTGGGGTACCCTGGAGCCCCGGCTTTCTCTGTGTGCATGCATGTCACAGTTGTGGGTGAACGGGGCTGGTAAACCGATGGGCCTGGCTTTCCATGGTAATGCACTGTTCACAGTTTTAGGGGAAAAAGGGCTGGGATACCGATGGGGGCCGGGTTTCTCTGGCACAGCATGTTCCGTTGTAAGGGGGAACAGGGTGGTATACCCAGGAGCCCGGTTTTTTTTTTGGTAAATCATGTTCCCGTTGTTGGGTGCAGGGGTGGTATACCGATGGGCCGGTTTCTCGTGTACATGTGTTCCAGTTGAGGGAACAGGGTGGTAAAGTTGGGCCCGGCTTTCTCTGTGTACACGCACGTTTACAGTTGAGGGTGACAGGGTGGTATACCGATGGAGCCCGGCTTTCTTGGTAAGCACTGTTAATTGTGGGTGAACAGGGGTGGTAACCCATGGAGCCCCGGGTTTTTTGTGTGCATGCATGTTCACAGGTAGGGGAACAGGGCTGGTATACCGATGGTCCCCGGGTTTTTCTTGTACAGCACTGTTACAGTGGCGAACTATTGCTCATGTGCATGTTCACATTTGCTCACTTTTTTTTTTTTTTCCCCTTTCAACCTCCCCCATAAACTGCTTTGTAGGGGAAGAAAATGGTGGAAAGTGCACTCCCAGGAATTGGAAGGGATGGGATCGGGGGAACAGGAAGGAAAACCCAAACAAGCTTTCGCCGTAGGCTGTCATCATTTGTTTTGTAAGACACATTTGGATATTTAGATGTGTTTAGATTTAAAATTAAAAAAGGGAAAAAAAGGTTTAGAGTTGCTGTCAGTCAGACGTGGCATGCTTATGGGTAGCTGTAGTGCGCAGTCGAAGGGGGAAAAATTCAAAAAGTTCCCTTCCCCCCTCCCTACCCTTCACCTCCCCCCTCTTTCTCCCTCTCCCTACAGAAAAGAAATTCGGATCATTTTAAAACTCCCCAAAAATACAGTTGTCAGCAATGGCAGTAGCAGCTGGGTTTGATGAAGGCTTGTGAATTTAGCTACACACACTGTATTGTTACAGTTTTACATGTTGTGGTTGTGATGTGGAGTGTGTTATGTGAATTGCACATAATTTCTGATCATTCTGAGGAAAAGAAAGACTTGCAGTGGTCAAAAGGAAATAGCAAGCATGCCCCAGGTGGTTGAATGTGGTGATTTTGAAAGATAAGATAAGATAAGATAATGTTGCTTATAGCCCAGCCGACCGCAAAGGGCCACATCAAGGCTGTCACCACGTTAAAATCAACTCACAAGTCAGTGATTTTGAAAAGAATCGGATACAGTTACACTGAATTATGTATCTCAATCATGTCAGTCAGTATGGTTGAATGTGGTGATTTTGAACTCAATAGAATTGGATGCAGTTGCACAGAATCATGTGTGTGCAGCTGTAAAAAGCTAATAAAGATTTCTCAGCACTCAACCAAATTGTTGTGGTGTTCCTTTTTGTCAGGTTGCTAATGCAGACTTGTTCCAATGTTATAACTAAAGGTAATGATGGTTCACATCAATTGGTTTATTTCACTCTTTATTGGTGTATTAATATATGTGTGTATATATTCTCTCTCTCCTCTCTCTCTCTCTCTCTCTCTCTCTCTCTCTCTCTCTCTCTCTCTCTTTAACTAGCGGTCTCTTCCTCTCTCTCCTGTTATATATATATATATATATATATATATATAATAAGGAAAACAACAGTCTTTTCGTGTCTCAGACTTGTACTTTGTACAATCGCTGTTAAAAATACAAGTCTGAGAAATTAAAAGACTTGTTTTTATTCTTGTATTTTACCGTCTCCGGTTTTTACCTCAGTCTATTCTACAAGGTGCGGAGCTCAGGACAACAAGAGAGCATTATTTTAAAATATATATATATATATATATTGAATTATAAACAAAGCTTGCTCTTATGTCTTAGATTGTAGAAATAGGGGGAGATAAGCATTCATATCTGCCGTGGTAGATAATTCTGCCTAACTAACAGTATGTGCTTGAGTGGGTGAATGGGGAAAAATAAAATAAATGCTTCTCAAAATGAGCCTTCAGCAAGCTTATAGTCTCCAGTGTCTTAAGAGGTTATCTTTTTATATTTTCTACTTTTCACAAGAAAATGTAGCTTGTTTTGCTCTTTCATGATTTTCTTTTGCTTCTTAGGTGGTACCTTTGGTTGGTTTTTTGAAAACTCAACAAACATACTACGGTATTGCACACCAGCCTTTTCTGGGATAGTATTCTTCTTAAAACTGAAAAGGCAGAGGAGTCAAATTACCAACTTTCCGCGGTCACTGAGGAGAAACAATCGGGTTTTGAAATATCGGCATCTGACCAGGAGTTATATGCTAGTGAGTTTCCCTCCCTATTGGAGCTTGTCTCCCCCTTGGAGACTATAAGCTTGCTGAAGGCTCATTTTGAGAAGCATTTATTTTATTTTTCCCCATTCACCCACTCAAGCACATACTGTTAATTAGGCAGAATTATCTATCACTGCAGATATGAATGCTTATCTCCCCCTATTTCTACAATCTAAGACATAAGAGCAAGCTTTGTTTATAATTCAATATTTCTTGCAGTCATTGCAACACCAAGCTGCTCTGTAAGTTGCTGGAATGGTGCTCGGTACTTATCCTTGGAATTTATTTTTTAGTTTGTTATATATATATATATATATATATATATATATATATTTATATAGTATAAGAGAGAGAGACAAAATTTTCCCCAATATTTCAATGTTTGTGGGTCTTCCTCGGGACACATATATGTCATACCGAATTAATAAAATTGCCAAGTTCATAGCAAAGGCAAAGCTTTTGCGGATTTTACGTAATGGGGCAAGTGACTACCTATTCTACAAAACAGGCACTCAATGTATGTAAGAGATGGAAAGGTTGCCTGTTTCATGGAATCAGCAACTCATTTCACAAAAGCGGCAGCTGATTACATGGATTCAGCAATTTTGTTTAGTATGTGGAATCAGCAACAATAGTACATTACAAATGTATATAGAGGCGCTAAGCATTAGCATTAGTCTATAGCCCTATAAAGATCATGAATAATATTCTGGAATACCAGAGTATGTACTATGGTATGCTGAATAATGTGTCATAACAGAAAGGTGTGTGAAGCTTGCAGAACAGTATTCACCCAATGTAAACACAGCTCACGTTCCTAGGAGTGTTGCAGCATTGCTCCTGGCTGCTTGGTTCGGCTACTGGGGTCAGTAGTTCTCTAGGTTCCACCGACATCTTCGGGTGTGTCGTTTTGCATTGTTGTTGTTGTTGCTGTTGTTGTTGTTTTTGTCTACCTGTTGGCTGCCAATGGAGAACGGTCCAGTGAGTGTGAGGGAAAACCTATTGACCAGAAGAAAAGTGATGTTGACAGTGGGAAGAACTGCAACCCGGGATCCTCTTCAGAGAGCGCGTGGCGATCGTGTGGCGCATCATTGGCTGTGTTTGGAGCTGTGCTCTTTCCCCCTGTCAGCAGGACAGCAACAGGCAGGGCTGCAGGCTGCGCACAGCAGGACAGCAACAGGCAGGGCTGCAGGCTGCGCACAGCAGGACAGCAACAGGCAGGGCTGCAGGCTGCGCACAGCAGGACAGCAACAGGCAGGGCTGCAGGCTGCGCACAGCAGGACAGCAACAGGCAGGGCTGCAGGCTGCGCACAGCAGGACAGCAACAGGCAGGGCTGCAGGCTGTGCACAGCAGTTGGCTTGACGGTGGCATCTTTTGGTGTTGGTCTCTGTACACTCACAGGCACGCTTCTGTTGAGGTTCTCATGTGTCAGGTCCAGTGGCCATCACACAATGGCATCTGCCAGGGAACAATTATGTCCCTTTACGTTTTCAGGGAACGCTTGGTGTGGCGTGCCTGCACCCTGTTTACACACAGCGAAGTCTTCCAAGGGTGGTACAGGATTGTTCCCAGATGGTTTGGCAGTTGGGCACAGTCCTTCTCTGGGTTCAGCCGGCACCTTCTGGTGCATCTCTTTCTTCTTGCCAGAGAAAACACTGAGCAAACAGAAGTTCCATCAACGATGTTCTACGAAGCAGGAGACCATAATCGTGGTCTGGAACAGCCGTGACTTCAAGAGCATGGAAACTGGATTAACTGAATGGTGTGCATGACTTGAAGATGCCAACGGACCTGTCAGCATGAGAAAATCATCAAGAGATCATCAGGAAAAGTAGCGTGAGACTGTACATAGTACTCCACTCAAGCTCATCAAAACAAATGATATTGATTGAGCTCACTGCACCATATGGGAGAAGAAAGGAGCAAGCTCATGTCTACGAAACAGAGAAGTATGCCAGTCTAGTCAGCAGCTTGAGAGAATCAGGCTTCCAAGCCAAAGTTCTCGCCATCAAGGTTGGAGCATGGGGGCTGTAGGCTTATCTGCTCTCGATTTCTGCTTGTGCGAGAATCGGAGCGCTTGAGGAAATAGTAGAAGCAGCTGAAAAGAGTTTCAGCTGGATGTAGTCGAGGAAGAACAAAAGAGAACTCCATAACGCTTAGATTTCCCAATGTAGAACTTGGCGTCATATGTTAAGTGGCCGACACTTTCGTCAAAGGCAGCGTAGCCTTGTGGCGACCGACCGTCCAAGAGGTGCATGCTGGAATCGCCACAGCGCCAAAAAGAAAGCCGTGGACAGCAGAGGGGTGTCTAGGAGTCATGAACTGGACGCGGCCAGGTTCCCACAGAGTGTAATGAGCTCAGGCCGAATCACTCGTACAGGGGTAATTCTTCTCCTAACACCTGCTATCAGCCTCTCCCTAGAGTTCGTCCTGCGCAGAACCCATATATGGACGAAAATAAACCCCATTTTGCGCCGACTATGAGAAGATAAGTGATTGCTCGTTCTTCGTTTTTATTGTCCTGAATTTGTTTGTGTTACCTGAATAAGACCAAAGAGGTTGAAATGCATCGTATTTTGCCCTGTAATCTGTTTGTATTGTCTTGCGGAGCCAGTAACATTTCTGTTTAAAATTTAAACATTAGAGTATACTGTATAGCTCTTCCTTTGTGGGAACTGTTTATCTACGTTGTTTGGTGATTGGTTGAGTTCGTTTTTCGATGCGCATCAACCAATTAGGTCCACAGAAAATTTGGCTCTCCATGTAGACAGAATAAGGGACGGCTAACCTGCTCTGTTACGGAAGATAACCTCTGATTGTTGATTTGTAATGAAATCTCAAGACAGCCACAGGAATTATATAGCAGATGATAAGTACAGTAACTTTCGTTTCTAACGATGAAACAAAGACACAGAACACCAAACCAGTGTCTTTTTGTTACGCTACTGTAATTACCAGCTAGCACACGCATAAATAACAGGCACACAGAACAAACACATGTGTCTGGCCAGCTCAATGGTGGAGAACATAGTCAGCAATCAAACGGGACAACAATATTTAAACCGAGTGAAAGCAAAAAGCAAGATCTGTGCATAAACTTTACACAATGAGAGAGAGAGAGAGAGAGAGAGAGAGAGAGAGAGAGAGAGAGAGAGGGGGGGGGGTACAAAGCGGGGTTTGGGGAAGAGGAGAAGAAGAGAACAGCATTACTTCAACCACAAAAGATGAGCGGCAAAGTGTTGATGAGTGTTATATGGGGTAACATACTTCTACGGGAACATAGATTTCGGTACGCAGAACAAGGAGAAACATAACAGGCCTGCACACCAGATGAACACAGACCTCCAGAGTACAAAAGCCTAGACGTAGAAAAAGACAGCCGGGGTAGAACATAAATCAAACTGAGACCTAGCCCTAAATGATAGGTCGAATAGGCCTTGGATCTGACTTTTGATCATGATTCCGGGGTAGAACATAAATCAAACTGAGACCTAGCCCTAAATGATAGGTCGAATAGGCCTTGGATCTGACTTTTGATCATGATTCGCGCCAAACATCACTGGTTTTGTCTTTTTACCACAATCCATCTTTCCACCAAGATTCGTTGACATCACTTCTGTTGTTGTTATTGTTGTTGTTGTTGTGTGTGGGTGTGTGTGTGTGATCATGCTGACATACAAACAAACAAACAGACGTGGGTTGAAACATGATCTCCTTGGTTACGATCTTAATTTCACGGAAGAAAACGTGTTAGGAAAGAAAGGAAAGCTATGAGAGTCCAAAATAGCGCTGCACGACTTGTTTTGAAGAGGAGGAGGTGTGAGCACATCACTCCCATGCTGATCGAACTGCACTGGCTTCCCATACAGTATCGGTGGCAATTTAAACTGGCAGTTCTTGCTTTCCGCCACTTCAATGAATCTCTTCCTCACTATCTCTCTTCTTCTCCCTGCACCTACCAAAGCTCTCGTACCCTTCGCTCTTCTCACAAAACTTTTGAAAATCCTAAGCGTTCTCTGAAATCTGTTGCGAAAGAGCCTTCAGTTTTAGAGCACCTTCTACCTTCTATTTGGAACTCCCTCCCTGAAGACCTTCGTAATCAGCCTACTCTTTCTTCTTTTAA
>CM031622.1:14160312-14180312 GCA_018398815.1 Conus ventricosus | reverse complement strand
TTGTCTACGAGTGTACCGCTGCGTGCCGGCCTTTTCCTGATAGTAGTCCTAATGACAGGCATTCAAATGTTCTCTTCTCCTACGTTCTGGCTTCTAGAATTCAACAACAAAAGAATGTAAAAAGCGAACGAATGGCTTCACGGTTGGCCTAACTGAATGACGACTCAACCACTCATAAGGAGAAGTCTCGTAGGCCTAATGCACGGGTTTCAAATTTCACTCCGACACCTCGTCGTGGCACAGGAATGCCAGTCCCCACTGATAAAACCGTAGTTGGGAGTGACCTAGGCCTCCTACGTGCGAGACAAATCACGTAGTCTATTCCATGTTTGTCTGTCACGGCTTCGTCTTTTTTAATCTCTCTCTCTCTCTCTCTCTCTCTCTCGCACGCATTCGTGTTGTACTCCTGTGCACACCCGAACTGAGAGAGAAAGGGAGGGAAGGGAAAGAGAAGGGGAGCTTGTTGGGGTGGTGGTGGTAGAGAGGAGCGGGATGGGCAAGGGGGAGATAGGAGAGACGACTGTGGAGGCTTCCTGGTTGATCTGGTTTGTCGCACAATGTACCCAGTTATCAGTGTCCACACGTCAAAGCTATTGCAGATATGCTCAACATGCGTTAACGAGCGTGTGTGTGCGCGCGTGAGTGAGTGAGTGAGTGTGTGTGTGTGTGTGTGTGTGTGTGTGTGTGTGGTGTGTGTGCGCGCGCGTGTTTGCGTGTGTGTGTGTTCTCTCTCTCTCTCTCTCTCTCTCTCTCTCTCTCTCTCTCTCTCTCTCCTCTCTCTCTCTCTCTAGCACGCGCACACACACCGCGCGCTCCTCGGACACACACACACGCACACACACACACACACACACACACACACACACACACACACACACACACACACACTGCTTTTTTTTAACCGTAAACACACACACGCGCGCGCGCGCGCACGCACGCACGCGCACACACACGCACAGTTCTTTTTAACATTACATCTGGAGGAACATCTCTGAACAAAGTATACAAGGAAGTGTGTGTGTATGTGTGTGCATCCGTGCGTGTGTGTGCGTGCGTGCGTGTGTGCGTGCGCGCGCGTGCGTGTGTGTGAGTGTGTTTGTGTGTGTGTGAGGCCAATTGTAATATGTCAACCTGGTCCACCTTCTTGTTAATTTCACTGCGCAGGTGATTTAGTTAGCTCACTTATACATTCGGTGAACGAGGGACACCGTGCCGCGTTGAGAGCTGAGGCTCAGGTTGCAATCCGACCCAGTGTCAATTCTGAACGGTCCGGATATGTCGGCGAAAGGGACTCCTCACATGCTGTCACGTCGTCTTGTGTGTCTCTCATCTTTAGCTGTCCATCTGTCTGTCTGTCTGTCTGTCCGCCTGTCTCTGTCTCCTTCCCCTCTCTCTCTCTCTTGTCTCTGTCGTCTGTCTGTCTGTCTGTCTCTCTCTCTCTCTCTCCTCTCTCTCTCTCTCTCTCTGTCGCTCACGAGCGCGCGCGCGCACGCACGCACGCACGCACGCACGCACGCACGCACGCACCACACACACACACACACACACACACACACACACACACACAACACACACACACATTTGTGCATAGTTCTATGCCGCACCGTATATTCCCACGTGCACCCGCATATGCTGCTCATACACACACGCGCGCACACGCACATATACGCGGGGGGGGGGGGGGGTGCACACACACCAACACAAACACACACACACACACCACACACACACAACACACCACACACACACACACACACACACACGCTTGCCCGCACAAGCACGCACGTACGCACGAGTGGCCCGCTGACTATGATACAGAAATGATACTGATAAAATTCTGAAAGAAGAATCCATTTCCATCTTAAGTCTTACAAACTGAAAAGAAAAAGAGAAAACAGAATGAAAGAAAGAAAAAGAGAAAACAAAGTGAAAGGAAGAAAGAAAGAAAAAGAGAAAAGGAAGAACAGGACACCAAGAAGAAAGGTGGCAGAGTGGTTAAGACGTTCGCCTGTCAAGCCAACGTGTGAGAAGTGCGTGGGTTCGAGCCCTGCCTTACTCGCCCTTTCTTCCCCAGTTTGAATGACAAATCGAACTGAACGTCAAGTCCATCGGATGGGGACTACAGGGTCGAACTTTAATTAAGGACCACTTATACACAGTCTCACAAAACAGAAAGAAAAACCGACAGAAACTTTATAAATGTTTAATTTCATTATCAGTGAACAACATTTTGTCACTTTCATCGAAAAAAAATCATTCTTTCTGATTAGACAGGGGAGCCTGAATGAGACTACCCCCCCAAAATGACATTCACAAAAAGAGTGTTTCTTTACAGTCTGATCAAAACCGAGTGTGCCCCCCTCGTGCTGCCACACAATCCACACAGCGCTACCTCATGGTGTTTGACTGTTCTTGTAATGAGTGCCTGGGGAGGTTTGCCCACTCCTGCTGCAGGTAGTGCAGCAGCTCCTGTCGATTTGCCGGAACAGGGTGATTTTCTTGAACTCTCCTCCCAAGCTCGCCCTAGATGTTCTCAATAGGGTTCATGTCCGGGCTGTTTGCCGGCCATGGCATCCTGGTGATGCCAGCTTGCACCACAAAAGTGTTCACGGCTCGACAACGATGTGGGGTGGCATTATCGTCCATGAACACAGCCTGAGCCCCAATCTGCTGGAGTGCTGGGACAACCAAAGGCCGTAAAATCTCCTGCAGGTAGCGTTGGCCGTTCAGGTTGCATTCCACATGGTACAGGGGAGTCTTGTGGTGACTGCTGATGACCCCCCCATACCATGACGGAGCCACCACCAAAAGCGACGACCTCCTGGATGACGTCATCTGCCAGCTGCTCCCTGGGACGCCGCCACACCCGAATGCGTCCATCTCGTGGCTTCAACTGGAACTTGGACTCATCGGTGAAAAGCACCATCCGCCACTGAGCTCGAGTCCATGTTCGATGAGCTGTGCACCAGGCCAGGCGACGTGCCCGGTGGGCCGCAGTCAGTTTTGGTTTACGGACTGGGCGCCTTGCTCGAAGGTTGGCAGCATTGAGGCGCTGCCGTATGGTCATCTCACACACTGCTGTGTTAGTGGCAGCTTGGAGCCGACGCCTGATGGTATTGGAGGTGGTGGTCCTGGTCCGAAGAGCATGCCTGCGGATGAACCTGTCATCTCTTGCAGTGGTCTTCTTTGGCTGGCCTGGACGGGGTCTCTCTTTGACAGTTCCAGTGGCTTGAAAACGTTCTCTCAGCCGAATGATGACGGAGTGGGACACTTGTAGTCTTCTGGCCACTTCTCGAACGCCAACTCGATCCTGCAGCCATGCAATCGCCCGGGTCCGGTCAAAATCAGACAGCTTGCGTCTTGGAGGCATTTTGTGTTATGAAGAATTATGCACGTTGGGCTGCTTTTAGGGGCATTCCAGTCAGTAAACTGCTCTGCAATGCACTGGTTTTTTGCACGTGCATTTGGAATTTCAGTGCAAAACCGTTTGAAGCAGTGTTCACTCTTGCTTAAAAAACAAGCAATTTTGACAACAATCTGCAACTTTCAACCCCCCCCCCCCCCCCCCCCCCCCCCCCCTCCTCTGCATGCCGCACGTGACAATAAGACAGCTTTCGCAAGCTTTGCGGAATACTCTGTTAACCCCTTAAACCTTTTAAAACCTTTCCCAGTCGAGTTCTTCGAAAAAGTGCATTGCTTGTATTTTTGGCCAATTTAAAAACAAAGGCATTTTTTCGGGTGGTCCTTAATTAAAGTTCGACCCTGTATAAGCGAGTCGGACTCGTGTGCCTTCCTGGCCCCCAGCACAGAACCCACGGCAGTTGAAAATCGAAAAGAGCAGGGGGGTTCCCCGCTGCCCTGGCAGAATTGATGTAGATTGAAGATAGCCGCCTGTTATTTCTTACCAAGCCACAAAAATTGTCACTTACTGTTGTCGTCTGCCATCGTGTACCGATGGAAATGGAGACACGTATACAAATCGCATGCATCCTATGTGAGAAACTGGAGGGATAAATGAAAATGAGTGACTGATATTTGAATGGTACGGAAACGACTGAATGAGCGCCAGTAGCTGCACTTCGGCTGGCTCTACCTGGGTAGGCAGCCCGTTGAGTGAGTGAGGTAGTGTGTTTATTGTAAAGCGCCTAGAGCTTGGTCTGTGACCGAGGATAGGCGCTATATAAATACCCAATATAATAATAGTAATAATAATAATAATAATAACAAAACAGAAAGAAAGAAAGGCAAAGAAAGGAAGAGAACATGTCGTGTGTAAGGTGGTTTCCAAAGTCTTCCGGAAGTTAACGGATGTATGGAGAGTAGGGACATAGTTGTACGGCAGATCGACACAGCTGTGAGCGAAAAGTCCACGTGAGGTGCTGATGACGTCAAAGAAAGGGACCTGGAAGATAAAGCCTGCGCCTTGATGCTGGCTCGCATGGAGTGATACGTCAACAAGAGGTATCGCGCGCGCGCGCGCGCGCGCGCGCACACACACACGTACACACACACACTCGCACATAGAGAGAGGTTCGTGGATGAGTGTGTGTGTGTGTGTGTGTGTGTGTGTGTGTAAGTGCAGTCGTGTGTTTGTCCAGCCCAACACTTACTTGTGGAGAGAAGCGGGTTTGAAGAGTTTGGAGGACGAAGAACGGAGAGGATTTGGGTTGGGTGAAGAAGGAGAGAAGATGGTGGCGGAAAGGGAGGGACAAGATGGGCACGGAGAGGGAGGGAGCGGGTCTCCCATGGTGAAATGCCGTAATTCCAAACCAATGCTCCCTCTGTTCAGTTCAGTTCGTACAGACGTCAGGCGAACAGAGCAAACAAGAAGACTTCCGTGAAATCTTGTATTTTGTCTTAAGACTCTTTGTTTGTTCTGAGTGTCTCGTGTTTGTTCTGAGTGTCTCGTGTTTGTTCTGAGTGTCTCGTGTTTGTATCCGTGTGCGCTATGCGAACAGGTGCCAAAAGCAGCATCAGCTTCGAGCTGTAGGCGTGTGTCTGTTTTCTTTCTTTCGTTCTTGTTTTTCTTCTTCATTCCTAGGCTCCGAGTTTCACCATTTGTGCGTACGCGACCGTTTTAAATCCTACCATTAAGGCTGCTGTATTCGTCTTCGGGATGATGTCTAAACACGCCATCAGTGTGCTTGTGTTCTATTTCCGTGTCCTCCAGTACGCCATGTACGGGCTTCCCTTCCCCGAATGGTGAACCAGTTTCAGGTGCGCGGCACGATCTTTGATGCATGTGTTCACGCGCAAGAGCTGGTTTATAGTTTCATCCAAAGAACTAGCAGGGATCTGGAGACTGCACGGATGTTAGTTGTTCCCATTGGGAGCAAAAATAGCTTCCCTTCATTTCACAGTGAGGTGATCACAGGCGTTAACTGAAGTAGATTTAAAGAATAATTCTCAATGAGTCCCCATAAAAACGAATAAATTATAAGACAAAACACGACGCGTTTGGACCTCTTAGGTCTTCTTCGAGCAAGATAACATTCAGGACAATGAAAACGAAGAGTGAGCAATCACTTATCTTCTCGTATTCGGCGCAAGATCGGCGATTGCTCATTCTTCGTTTTCGTTGTCCTGAATGTTGTTTATCTTGCTTGAAGAAGACCTAAGAGGTCCAAACGCGTCGTGTTTTGTCTTGTAATTTGTTTGTCCTTGTTTTTCGCGGACTCATAAAGAATTATTCTTAAAATTAGCCTCGCTGAGTTTTTCATTTGCTACTTAACGCTTCCTCGTGTCAGTTAGGATTTCTTCTCAGTGAAACGTTTCCTCGTGTCAGTTAGGATTTCTTCTCAGTGAAACGTTTCCTCGTGTCAGTTAGGATTTCTTCTCAGTGAAACGTTTCCTCGTGTCAGTTAGGATTTCTTCTCAGTGAAACGTTTCCTCGTGTCAGTTAGGATTTCTTCTCAGTGAAACGTTTCCTCGTGTCAGTTAGGATTTCTTCTCAGTGAAACGTTTCCTCGTGTCAGTTAGGATTTCTTCTCAGCGAAACGTTTCCTCGTGTCAGTTAGGATTTCTTCTCAGCGAAACGTTTCCTCGTGTCAGTTAGGATTTCTTCTCAGTGAAACGTTTCCTCGTGTCAGTTAGGATTTCTTCTCAGTGAAACGTTTCCTCGTGTCAGTTAGGATTTCTTCTCAGCGAATGGTTATCCCTGCCGACGGACCCCCTCAGAGGGTGTGGACGTCAAACCTGAATGTAGTAACTCGCTGATGATGGGCTTGTCTAGTTGTCGGACGTTCACATTGAAGGCAGGTACGTGAGCTTAAGCTAGCTTCGAAAGCGTATGTGTGCGTGCGTGCGTGCGTGCGCGCGCGCGAGCATAAATGCGTGCGTGCGTGCGCGGTTCTTTACTGTGTGTGCTTGCAGGTGTGGTGGGTTGTGTGGTGTGACTGTGGGTGTGAGTGTATATATCAATATCATTAACATTTTATGGTTTACATATGAATGCTTTTTGATCTTGTTGAACTTTTTATGATCGCTGCAAAACCATTTTCCTTTTGTAAGAGGACAATAAACTGAAGTGAATTGACAGCGCACAAAGACTGGTTTCTTCGCCAAAATCATTTTCCAAAACAAAACAGTGATTAATGTTTTTGCATGGAGATAAGGAATTATCATCAGTGTAAGTTGTTTCTGTTTCTTTTCGGCCTGAAACGGCGGTCAGAGACGATCAGCCTGAAAGCAGATAACTATGATTCCTGTGCACGCATACCGGCATCACTGTCGGCGTGGGCTGTGGGCCTGTGACAGACAGCTTTGCCTGGGTGCGGAAAGTCTGAAGCCCACTGCCGTACTCCATGGTGTTCACCGCTCAGTGACGCTTATGGGGTCAGCTGGGTGCTTTCTCTTCTCTGTCTTTCCACTCACTGTCTGATGTCTTCAGCAGTGTCAGAAACGGTGACCTTTTTCTCATGAAATCTTCCGTCGACGGTGACGATTACTGCAATCGTTCTGAACTTTTGGAGCGAGTGTGTTCCCATAAAACACAGTTCTGACGACCTTCTGGATTCTTCTGTTCACTCGAGCACGACGTTAATTTGTGTCGCTCGGCATGTCCTTCTGAGTGTGCCTTAACAAAGATTGTACGTCCCCCAGTTGGTAAAGTGCCGTCAGGTTTAACAAGCAGGTCGAGCCAAGTCGGTTATGTTTACAGCTCACCCGACATGGAGCCATATCGGTGTGGTAAAAGAGTCAAAACGCGGAAGTTTGTGCAGGTGAAATTTGAAAAAAATCCATGACCAAGAAGTTCCCGGGAGAGACAAGCGCTGAAACGCACGAGGAGAAGAAGAAGAAGTAGTAGAGGAGGGAAGAAGAAGAAGAAGAAAGAGAAGAAGAAGAAGTAGTAGAGGAGGGAAAAAGAAGAAGAAGAAAGAGAAGAAGAAGAAGGATAGCCCAGCCGAGGAAGAAGAAGAAGTAAGAGAAGGAGGAGGAGGAGAAGTAGAAGAAGAAGGGAGGAGGAGGAGGAAGAAGGAGATTGATTGATTCATTCATTGAATCTTTAATGGAAAAGAATTATGCACATTAAGAAGAAGAAGAAGGGGAGGAGGAGAAGAAGAAGAAGGGGAAAGAAGAAGAGCACGGTTATGAATTAGAGATGGAAACTCAAATAACAAAACCGAAAGTCTCTCCAACTCCGGAATGTATGACCGTAAACTTCGCCCTTACCCTACCCTACCTAAACCCTACCCTACCCTAACCTAAAACCCCAAACCGACCCGGACTGTACTTTTGCGAAAACCTTCATTGGTTAATAGTGCGTGCAATGTAGGGGTGATTGAATTGTACTATCATTTATGCATCTGTAAAAAAAAAAAAAAAAAAAAGAACTCCCACCAACTAGGAAAGGTCATCACCAACCACATTTCCGTCAGTCAGATCAACAGATTTCTTTCTCTCTTTTCTTTTCTCTTCTTTTCATTCCTTTTCTTTTCATTTTTCCTTTCTTGCTTTTTTTTCTTCTTTCTTTCTTTTCTTCGTTTTCTGCTCTCGTCTTTCTTTTATTTATTTTTTTTTTTTCTTTCTTTCTTTCTTAATTTCTTTCTTTTTTCTGTCTCATCATCCGATCCCCCCCCCCCCCCCCCCATCTCCACCCTCAACCTCAGTGGCATCACTTTTCCTCCGCTCCTTCTGCCCCCCCCCCCTCCCCCCCCCCCCCCCCCCCCCCCCCCCCCCCCCCATGCACAGATCCACCCCGAACCGTCCTGCTGCAGTCCTGACAACCGCAGGTGGGATCAACATTGATCGTCCTGAGTGATACATCCAGACACAGATCACCTTCCCAAAGAGACAGAGGTAGAGAGTCTGTCGGACTCTACACCAATACCGCCAGAACGACAATACATCAAAGCTGAAGGCACAAACGTCCCTTTTCGTGTCGCGGGATTTGAAACTCGCGACGTCTGACGGCGATCTCAGAATTGTCCCCGCCGAGCCGCCCCGCACCGACCTTTCACTCTCCCTGTTCGTTTCGTCCCCGTCCTCGTACCACCCCCGCTGCCTCCCCACCCCACCCCCTCCGCCTCCCCCCACCTTATTCCCTGCCTCACCTCTACACGTCAACCCTGTGTCCCCTGTTTTAGGTCCTGATGGTGGCGATCGCAATCTCGCGACCTGAACTTTGTTGAAATCATTTTTTTTTTTTTTTCCTGTTCAGAAAGACGTGTTTTCCCTCTCAGTACGAGTCCGTAGATCACGCCTCTGGTGTTGTGGCTGATCAGAATGTGTGTAGGATGGTGGGGGTGGGGTGGGGGTGTCGAGTGGTGGTGGTGGTATCTTGTCTCTTTTTTTTTGTTCCTTCATGACACACAGATGCCAACATGACGTGCGCGAAATCTCTCTCTCTCTCTCTCTCTCTCTCTCTCTCTCTCTCTCTCTCTCTCTCTCTCTCCCATCACACACACACACACACACACACACACACACACACACACACACACACACACACACACACACACACACACACACACTGGGCCTATGCATTTAATATAGAGACAGAGAGAGGAGCAAACATCAAAACCAACCCAGTTAAAATACATAACTTTAAAAGACAAACTATTTAAAATAGGATGGTAGACTCAAATTCATCTGAATATCAAAAGGTAGAAATGTAAAAGACACAGTCTATGAAGACCAATGACGTGGGATGTCACACACACACACACACACACACACACACAACACACACACACACACACACACACACACACACACACACACGCGCGCACGCACGCACGCACGCACGTACGCACGTACGCACGCACGCATACACACACACACACACACCACACACACACACACACACACACACACACACACACACACACACACCACACACGTGATTACCGAATTCAGCAAACTTCCTTTCGATTAGTGGAATAGAAACAACTACCAGCCATTTACCTGCCAGAATACAGGCGTGAGCGTGCACGGTATGCCTGACTTCATCTTGCGCCGAATGTGACAAAGATAAATGATTGCTCGTTATTCACTCTCGTTGTCCTGAGTGTTGTTTATCTTGTCTGAAGAAGGCCTAAGAGGTCGAAACGCGTCGTGTTTTGTATTGTGATTCGTTTGTCCACGTTGTTCGGCGGAATTATTATCAATACCGTTTGAAATTTGTTTAAAATACAGCTATTTAACGACACCTCTACCGTGTTGCCCATGACTAAAGGCCACAGAGAGGCTGCGGGGGGTCCTTGACGTGACCAAGCGCCCCCTACGATCCTCTTGTCAGGGGACATAACTGACAAGGATTTCAAGATATGACGTGAGAGAACAATGTGAAGAAATCTGACCGGGAAGGCCCAACCGTTGTTGAGTTATCTAGCGGATAGACAGGCTGCACACCGAAAAAATCCATGCGCCAAGCCCTTGCGTAACTTAAGGAGTCGAGTATTAATAGACTGGAGCAATTACATTGTTTTGAGAATTCTGTAATTGTGTCTGAAAGTTCATTCTCCTCTTTTTCTTTCCTATGGCCATCAAGGGACAAGCCAGGTGGTTCCAAGCAGACATTAGAATCCAGGAATGGGACTATTTGGGCGTTTGAAGCTGGCGCAAAGATAGGGTCACGAGTGAGTGCAAAGGCCTGAAATGTGACGTCAACTAAGGGGAAGGTCATGTATTTGAAGATTGATTGTGATTTCATCGGTGAAAATCCCCCCCCCCCCCCCCCCCCCACAAGGAAATTAATTGTTGGGGAGTTGTTCTTTTGATTAACGATCAGTTCAACATTAATTAAATGCTGCCTCAAATATATGGTAGACCTCAAAACGCTTACATGGAGGATACAGTGTTTTAGTGCCAAATCCTAATTGTGGCGTGTGGCCCACAGACAAGAAAACGGGATGAAGGAGATGGCCATGGGTTAACGCACCCCGTAGAAGACGAAGACAATTCACGATTCGTGGTTTGAGTTTCTCTGCAGCACGATTTTTGTTGTTGTTTGCTTGTTTCTCCTTTTTTTTTCAGAGTCGTGGTCTGATATGTGTATGTGTGTGTGTGTGTGTGTGTGTGTGTGTGTGTGTGTGTGTGTGTGTGTGTGTGAAGAGAGACAGACAGAGAGGAGAGAGAGAGAGAGAGAGAGAGAGAGAGAGAGAGAGAGAGAGAGAGTAGCCGTGGAAGAAGCCCGTAATTTAAACAAAGAAATCTGTTGTGACTGTGGAGATTGTTTGTATCACACAACACAACTGAAAGAGCCACGTGTTTGCCAGTGAAAAACAAACAAACAAAAAACTGTATTTATACAATACAATACAAGACAAGACGAAGAGATACAATTCGATGCAATTGAAAATGTCCTTGGCACACCGTTGTCTGTGAAAAAAAAAATCTTTGTGATCTTGAATTTATACAGCACAATACAGCACAACGCAACACAATTAAAATACAATACTCAAATACAGTAGAAATACTACGATACAGTACAATGCAATTACACAATACAATATCGCAGCACTATTAATGCAACACTGTCGTACAATTTTGCAATGCAATGCCAATAATGCAACAGCAAGAGCATCTGCGATGTGATGCATTAGTAGCACACAATATTGCAATACAGTAGACAAGTCCACACATAGTTTGTATTACAATACACCAATGCAAACGCCGTAGTCACAGAGTTGTCAATGAGAAGAGTTCCTTGACGATTGCCATTCACGACAGGACAGACGTTCTCACTGATGTTGGAAGGTCGTTTCATTAGCGTGGTTCACGGCAGCTGGAAGTCATTAAGTAGCGCGCATTCTATTCCACAAGTTGAACGTTAAAAATCTCAACGTGTGCAGAACCGTTACTAAGAGGAACAGAGAGGAGAGGCGGAGACAGAGAGAGAAGAGAGAGACAGAGAGCGGAGATGAGACAGAGAGAGAGAGACAGCAGACAGAGTTACATTCAACGTGAATCAGGCGTACGCCACAAATTGAATATCTTCCAAAAACCCATTCTTCACAAGCAACGTTTAAGGCAAATCACAAGTGGAGCTGACATGAAAGTTCCAATGACTATAGTCACATCTGAGAACAGCTACGATCCTTGACTAAGCACATCTGAGCAACGTCTACGACTTTGACTATAGCTCACATTGAGCACGTCTACGATCCTTTGACTATAGCTCACATCTGAGCAACGCACCGATCCTTGACTATAGCTCACACGAGCAACGTCTACGATCTTTGAATATAGCTCACTCTGACACAGTTGCCGATCCTTGACTAGCTCACATGAGCACTCTACCGATCCTTGACTATACTCACATCTGAGCAATGTCTAACCGTCCTTTCACTAAGTGAGCTACATTGATGACAGTTACCGATCCTTTGACTATAGCTCACATCTGAGCGACAGTACCGATCCTTTGACTATAGCTCACATCTGAGCAACGTCTACCGATCCTTTGACTATAGCTCACATCTGAGCGACAGTTACCGATCCTTTGACTATAGCTCACATCTGAGCGACAGTTACCGATCCTTTGACTATAGCTCACATCTGAGCGACAGTCTACCGATCCTTTGACTATAGCTCACATCTGAGCAAGTCTACCGATCCTTTGACTATAGCTCACATCTGAGCACATGTCTACCGATCCTTTGACTATAGCTCACATCTGAGCGACAGTTACCGATCCTTTGACTATAGCTCACATCTGAGCGACAGTTACCGATCCTTTGACTATAGCTCACATCTGAGCACAGTCTACCGATCCTTTGACTATAGCTCACATCTGAGCAATGTCTACCGATCCTTTGACTATAGCTCACATCTGAGCGACAGTTACCGATCCTTTGACTATAGCTCACATCTGAGCGACAGTTACCGATCCTTTGACTATAGCTCACATCTGAGCAACGTCTACCGATCCTTTGACTATAGCTCACATCTGAGCGACAGTTACCGATCCTTTGACTATAGCTCACATCTGAGCGACAGTTACCGATCCTTTGACTATAGCTCACATCTGAGCAATGTCTACCGATCCTTTGACTATAGCTCACATCTGAGCACAGTCTACCGATCCTTTGACTATAGCTCACATCTGAGCAACGTCTACCGATCCTTTGACTATAGCTCACATCTGAGCAACGTCTACCGATCCATTGACTATAGCTCACATCTGAGC
This sequence comes from Conus ventricosus, assembly GCA_018398815.1. Taxonomy (NCBI): domain Eukaryota; kingdom Metazoa; phylum Mollusca; class Gastropoda; order Neogastropoda; family Conidae; genus Conus; species Conus ventricosus. The sequence goes on along the minus strand of CM031622.1, from coordinate 14,167,684 downwards.
GACAGTTACCGATCCTTTGACTATAGCTCACATCTGAGCGACAGTTACCGATCCTTTGACTATAGCTCACATCTGAGCGACAGTTACCGATCCTTTGACTATAGCTCACATCTGAGCAACGTCTACCGATCCTTTGACTATAGCTCACATCTGAGCAACGTCTACCGATCCTTTGACTATAGCTCACATCTGAGCAACGTCTACCGATCCTTTGACTATAGCTCACATCTGAGCAACGTCTACCGATCCTTTGACTATAGCTCACATCTGAGCGACAGTTACCGATCCTTTGACTATAGCTCACATCTGAGCAACGTCTACCGATCCTTTGACTATAGCTCACATCTGAGCGACAGTTACCGATCCTTTGACTATAGCTCACATCTGAGCGACAGTTACCGATCCTTTGACTTAGCTCACATCTGAGCAACGTCTACCGATCCTTTGACTATAGCTCACATCTGAGCAACGTCTACCGATCCTTTGACTATAGCTCACATCTGAGCAACGTCTACCGATCCTTTGACTATAGCTCACATCTGAGCAACGTCTACCGATCCATTGACTATAGCTCACATCTGAGCGACAGTTACCGATCCTTTGACTATAGCTCACATCTGAGCGACAGTTACCGATCCTTTGACTATAGCTCACATCTGAGCGACAGCTACCGATCCTTTGACTATAGCTCACATCTGAGCAACAGTTACCGATCTTTTGACTATAGCTCACATCCGACACTGACGATTTTTATGATGGGTAGGCTGCACACCAAAAATGAATGCTCCAAGGCCTCGCTTAAGAAGTCGACGCAATTAGATTGTTTTGAGAATTGTTATTGTGTCTGAAAGCTGATTCACCTCATTGTCTTTCATATGGCCATCCAGCTGGTTCCAGTCAAACAGGTCAAACTTAAAGGTATGGGACTATTTTTTTGGCGCTTCCAGCTGTCGCAAAGTTAGGGTGGCGAGTGAGTGCAAAGGCCTGAAATGTGATGTCAACTAAGAAGAAGGTCATGTATTTGAAGATTGTGATTTCATCGGTGACACCCCCCCCCCCCCCCCCCCCCCCCCCCGCCCCGCCCAAACAAGAGAAGTAACTGGTGGGGAGATGTTGTTTCCATCAATTATCAGTTTAACATTAAATGCCGGCTCAGGCCTCAGAACGCTTACACGGGTTACATAGTGTTTTGGTGCCAAATCCTAACTGTGACGTGTGGCCACATCAGAGGGGATATGACAGAGGGGGATTTATCGTGCCAGGAGAAAATTAGGTCAGGTAACTGTGTGACGTGTGGCCACATCAGAGGGGATATGACAGAGGGGGATTTATCGTGCCAGGAGAAATAAGGTCGGGTAACTGTGTGACGTGTGGCCACATCAGAGGGGATATGACAGATGGGGATTTATCGTGCCAGGAGAAATAAGGTCAGGAGACTCTCCAGTGACATCATGTAGGACGACAACACGTTGACGAATCGTGCGAGTTTTTTGGCGAGTTGGACGTCTGTCACAATGGAATCCGAACTCGCAGCGATTGCCAGCGAACGCGATCAGTGCTCTGCCATTGAACCCACCTGGCACATGAACGTGCGAAATGCACGCGCAGTCCTATTCATGCGTGAGTCTGGACAGCAAGATGACTGAATCTTCCACCGCTTCTCTCTCTCTCTCTCTCTCTCTCTCTCTCTCTCTCCTCTCTCTCTCTCTCTCTCTCTCTCTGTCAGTCCATTCATCTATCTGTTTGTCTATCTGTCCCCTGCCTCCGTGTGTGTGTGTGTGTGTGTGTGTGTGTGTGTGTGTGTGTGTGTGTGTGTGTGTGTGTGTGTGTGTGTGTGTGTGTGTGTGGTGCGGTGTGCGCGCGGTGTGCGTGTGTATGTGTGTGTGTGGCGATATAATATATATATATATATATATATATATATATTATATATATATATATATAATATGTGTGTGTGTGTGTGTGTGTGTGTGTGTGTGTGTGTGGTGCACGCGGATATTTGTGTATGTATGTGAGTGTGTGTGTGTGTGTGTGTGTGTGTGTGTGTGTGTGTGTGTGTGTTGGGTTACTGGGTGAGTCGAACTCTGTGAACATCTTTGCCACCAGTCCATACCTGACAAGACCATAGTTCACCTCTAACTTCCCTTGAGGTACTCTTCAAAGCCCCTCCCCCCCCCCCCCCCCCCCCCCTGGTGCTGTATCTCTGTTCTTTCCACCCCACCGCTCCCGCTGCAAACAACGTAAAAACACTATATAATCCATGTCAGCGTTTTGAGGCCTACCATACATTTGAGCCAGCATATTTATGTCAAACTAATCACTGATCAAAAAGAACAACTCCCCACTATTTATGTCCCTCGTTTTGGAGGATTTTCACCGATGAAACCACAAACATCTTCTAATACATGACCTTCCCCTTAGCTGACACACATGTCAGGCCTTGGCACTCACCGGGCCATGACCCTACCTTTGAGTCATCTTGAAGCGCCCAAATAGTCCCATTCCTTTCATCTGTCTGCTTGGAACCACCTGGCGTGTACCTAATTGATGGCCATATGAAAGAAAACGAGGAGAATCAACTTACAGACACAACAAGTCTTGTCAGGTGTACCACAGGGAACTGTTCTGGGGCCCTTGTTTTTCTTAATTTATATAAATGACATAAGTAGAAATCTTTCTCCTGGAACTACTATAAGGCTTTTTGCAGATGACAGCTTAGTATATAGAACAATCAGAAGCAAGAATGATACACGCATTCTACAGAAGATCTAAACGCTTTACAAGAGTGGGAAAGAACTTGGAAAATGGAATTTCATCCCCAAAAGTGCCAAGTGTTGCGTATATGTAACAAACGCTCACCAATTAGATCAGATTATTCTATCCATAATACTATTCTTAAAGAAACTAATGCTGCAAAATATTTAGGCGTGATTATAGATAGTCGTCTCAAATGGAAAAACATTACAATTTAGTATGTAGGAAAGCAAATAACATCTTAGCTTTCTTATACAGGAATATCAATGACTGCCCCAAAAGGTTAAAGACGACTGCTACAAAACACTGGTTAGACCAGTACTGGAATATGGTTGCTTAGTTTGGGATCCTTACCATCTAAAGGACATTGATAACCTCGAAAAGATTCAGAAGAGAGCAGGCAGCACGGTTCGTAACAGGGAACCACATCAGAGAAAAGGGGAATACTAGGAAGAACATGAGGAAATTAGAATGGAAGCCCTTAGAAGAGAGAAGAGCTTTTATCAAACTTAACATCTTCTTCAAAGGCAGAGCTAAAGTAATTGATATTCCAATGGAACAACTAGTATTGAATAAAAGTAGCACCAGGAGTGGCGGTCAATGTTATACCATACCTGCATCAAATATTGACAGCCACTTACATTCATTTTATCCTAGTTCTGTACGGCTGTGGAACTCACTGCCGGGTGCCACCAAGATTGCCACAAATGCAATCTCATTTAAAAAAAACAAATTGATACGACAGTTTTGAGATCTGCATATTGACGATTTTCTATTTTAACTTCCCCAGATATTTTACTGTTACCTGGGCCTGAATTTGGCATTGCTTTTAACTTCTTGAATATCGAGTGCGACCCCTTGTTGCCAAATTTGCTCCAGGGGCCAACAGTCTGAGTCGCACTATTTTATGTTATTTTATTTTACTGTTTAACATGCGCGCTGGTGACCTACTCGTTTTTGAGTGAACCAGTATTTTAGGAAGAAGAAGAACAAAAAACTTCTCAAACGATATAATTGCTCCAGTCTATTAATACTCGACTCCTTAAGCAAGGCCTTCGCGCATTAATTTTTGGTGTGCAGCCAGCAGTCACAATCAAGAATAACTTCCCCTGTGACCCTCTCCAAAGATGCCCACTCTTGTGCTGATATCTATGTTCACTTCAATCCCCACGCTTTCCCTCCCTACAACTCAGCCTGAGTGCCATCATTTGCATTCATTACCTATGTATCTTTGAAATCGCTGCACGTGCTTCTGTTGCACAGAATGCATTGAAACAAGGCAAAAAAAATTAATAAGGATAATTAGAAAGAAGAAGAAGAAAAAGGAGAAAGAGAAGAAGAAGAAGGAGAAGAAGAAAAAGAAGACAAGATGCAAAGCATATAAACATACTCCCAGTTTATCCTGAATACGTGTGAGATATTCCATAAAGAGGAAAAACCGTCTTGGACTGGTGAAACCGTTGGTAATGGCAATTCTGGTAAACATTGGCCTTCGTCTGTGACCTATAATGAACATACTTACAAATTTTCAGAAAGATCGGCCAAGAACTTTCTCAGATTTTCCATAAAGAAGAAAACCATTATGGGCCGTTAGTAATGGCTATAACGGTACACTTAAACATCGGGCATCATCCGTGACCCATAATGAACATACCTACAAATTATCAGAAATATCGGCCATGTACTTTCTGAGATATTCCATAAGAATAAAAACCGTTTCAGGCCGTTACAGCCGTTAATAACGGCTATAACGGTAAACTAAAACATCGGGCATCATCCGTAAGCCATAATGAACATACTTGCTAATTTTCACAAAGATCGGCCAAGTACATTCTGAGATATTCTATAAAGAAGAAAAAACGTTACAGGCCGTTACCGTTAGTAACGGTATAACGGTAAACTAAAACATCGGGCATCATCCGTAACCCATAGTGAACATACTTGCTAATGTTCACAAAGATCAGCCAAGTACTTTCTGAGATATTCCATAAAGAAAGAAAAAAATGTTACAGGCCGTTACAGCCGTTAGTAATGGCTATAACGGTAAACTAAAACATCGGGCATCATCCGTGACCCATAATGAACATACCTGCTAATTTTCACAAAGATCGGCCAAGTACTTTCTGAGATATTCAGTGGAGAAGAAAAACCGTTACAGGCCGTTACAGCCATTAGTGATGGGTGCAACGGTAAACTAAAACATCAGGCATCATCCGTGACCCATAATGAACATACCTACAAATTTTCAGAAAGATCGGCCAAGTGCTTTCTGAGATTCTATAAAGAAGAAAACTGTTACAGGCCGTTACAGTCATTACTAACGGCTATAACGGTAAACTAAAACACCAGGCATTATTCGTGACGCATAATGAACATACCATCAAATTTTCAGAAAGATCAGCCAAGTACTTTTTGAGATATTCTATAAAGAAGAAAAACCATTACAGGCCGTTACAGCCGTTAGTAACCTGTTAAGGTAAACTAAAACATCGGGCATCATCCTTGACCCGTAGTGAACATACCTACAAATTTTCAGAAAGATCGGCCCTGTAGTTTTGTCTAGAGCGAGTGGAACACATTTTGACCACACACACACACACACACACACACACACACACACACCACACACAACACACACACACACAGCATTTCTTCGTCCCCATTCTAAAGTACTCCCTGTTCTTTAAGAAATGGGAGTACAAAAAATGAGAAGGAGGAGGAGGAGGAAGAAAAAAGAAAGAGGGGAGAGAAGAAGAAGAAGACGGAGAAATGAGAGAAATAGAAAAGGGGTATATTTTTTTTTTTTTAAACAGCTTGAACTTCCACACGTAAAAAAAGAACGAATGTTTAGATTCAAAGTTGTTTGGAGCCCTCAAAAAACGCACAAGAAGAAGTGGGACGAAAGAAAGAAGAACGAGGCCTCGTCTGCATGTTGATTGAAACATTCGTCATGTGTTTATCCTGTTCTACAAAACAGAGGCGAATGTGCAGGCACGCGCGCGCGCGCAAGCACGCACATACCCACTTTCTCCTTTATTCTGTTACCAAATTTAGTGAAGCACAAACGGTCTCCCACGCTAATTCAGCAATTCTCTCTCACTGTCTCTGTCCCTCTGTCTGTGTTCTCTCCTCTCTCTCTCTCTCTCTCTCTCTCTCTCTCCCCTCTCTCTCTCTCTCTCTCTGAGTCTCTTTCTCTTTCTCTCTCTCTCTCTGAGTCCACACACACACACACACACACACACACACACACACACACACACACACACACACACACACACACTTACACACACACACACCACATTCACTCTCTTTCTCTCTCTCTCTCTCTCTCTCTCTCTCTCCTCTCAAACACACAACACACACACACACACACACACACAACACACACACACACACACACGCGCGCGCGCGCGCGCGCAAAGAAGGTAGAGAGAGAGAAAAAGAGAGACGGAGACAGACAGACAGACAGAGGGGAGATTAATCTGACGTTGACAAAAGGTTGTGAACAGGACACACACACACACACACACGCACGCACGCACGCACACGCGCACGCACGTAAAACACACACACACACAAAACACACACACACACAAAAACACACACACACACACACACATGTAAACATTCACTCACTCACCCACCCACTTACTCACTCACACAAAGAAGATAAAAGACAGACAGACAGACAGACAGAGGGGGCGTTAATCTGAGGTTGACAATAGGTTATGACCAGGACGTCAACTTCGCGCTTCCCTCTGTCCATCACGCCAGTTTTTCCTCTGTCCATCACCCAGTTTTCCTCTGTCCATCACCCCAGTTTTCCTCCTCTGTCCATCACCCCAGTTTTCTCCTCTGTCCATCACCCAGTTTTCTCCTCTGTCCATCACCCAGTTTTCCTCCTCTGTCCATCACCCCATTTTTTCCTCCTCTGTCCATCACCCCAGTTTCCCTCTGTCCATCACCCCAGTTTTCTCCTCTGTCCATCACGCCAGTTTTCCTCTGCCCCTCACCCCAGTTTTCCTCTGTCCATCACCCCAGTTTTCCTTCACCCCAGTTTTCCTCTGTCCATCACGCCAGTTTTCCTCTGTCCATCACCCAGTTTTCCTCTGTCCATCACCCCAGTTTTCATCTGTCCATCACCCAGTTTTCCTCCTCTGTCCATCACCCAGTTTTCCTCCATCACCCCAGTTTTCCTCCTCTGTCCATCACGCCAGTTTTCCTCTGCCCCTCACCCCAGTTTTCCTCTGTCATCACCCCAGTTTTCCTCTGTCCATCACCCCAGTTTTCCTCTGTCCATCACCCCAGTTTTCCTCCATCACCCCAGTTTTCCTCCATCACCCCAGTTTTCCTCCTCTGTCCATCACGCCAGTTTTCCTCTGCCCCTCACCCAGTTTTCCTCTGTCCATCACCCCAGTTTTCCTCCTCTGCACACCAGCCCGTTTTGCCTGGTCCGCTTTCCCTTGTGGCCGCCCCGCAGTCTGTTCTCTTCGCCATTATCTCCCTTGTTGAAGGTTCAATTGGAAAACAGGGTGACACCGCCACGTTGTGTCGCCTAGCCCTGAGCCGATCGCAAAAGACACCACGGTGGCATGGAGGACTTGGTACAATTTGAACT
>CM031622.1:14132812-14140312 GCA_018398815.1 Conus ventricosus | reverse complement strand
GGAGTATGGGGCAGGATGGGGGTGGAAGAGGGGAGTATGGGGTAGGAAGGGTGAAAGAGGGGAGTATGGGGCAGGATGGGGGTGGAAGAGGGAAGTATGGGGTAGGATGGGGGTGGAAGAGGGAAGTATGGGGCAGGATGGGGATGGAAGAGGGAAGTATGGGCAGGATGGGGATGGAAGAGGGGAGTATGGGGTAGGATAGGGTGGAAGAGGGGGAGTATGGGGCAGATGGGGGTGGAAGAGGGAAGTATGGGGTAGGATGGAGTGGAAGAGGGGAGTATGGGGCAGATGGGGATGGAAGAGGGGAGTATGGGGCAGGATGGGGGTGGAAGTGGGGAGTATGGGGCAGGATGGGGATGGAAGAGGGAAGTATGGGTGGATGGGGGTGGAAGAGGGGAGTATGGGGTGGGATGGGGGTGGAAGAGGGGAGTATGGGGCAGAATGGGGGTGGAAGAGGGAAGTATGGGGCAGGATGGGGATGGAAGAGGGGAGTATGGGGCAGGATGGGGATGGAAGAGGGGATTATGGGTGGGATGGGGGTGGAAGAGAGGAGTATGGGGTAAGATGGGGATGGAAGAGGGGATCCGGGAGTATGGGGCAGGATGGGGATGGAAGAGGGGAGTATGGGGCAGGATGGGGGTGGAAGAGGAAGTATGGGGCAGGATGGGGATGGAAGAGGGGAGTATGGGGCAGGATGGGGGTGGAAGAGGGAAGTATGGGGCAGGATGGGATGGAAGAGGGGAGTATGGGCAGGATGGGGATGGAAGAGGGTAGGATGGGGGTTGGAAGAGGGAAGTATGGGCAGGATGGGGGTGGAAGAGGGAAGTATGGGGCAGGATGGGGATGGAAGAGGGAGTATGGGGCAGGATGGGGGTGCAAGAGGGGAGTATGGGGCAGGATGGGGATGGAAGAGGGGAGTATGGGGCAGGATGGGGATGGAAGAGGGGAGTATGGGGCAGGATGGGGATGGAAGAGGGGAGTATGGGGCAGGATGGGGGTGGAAGAGGGGAGTATGGGGCAGGATGGGGGTGGAAGAGGGGAGTATGGGGTGGGATGGGGGTGGAAGAGGGGAGTATGGGGCAGGATGGGGGTGGAAGAGGGAAGTATGGGGCAGGATGGGGATGGAAGAGGGTGGGATGGGGGGGAAGAGGGGAGTATGGGGGTGGGATGGGGGTGGAAGAGGGGAGTATAGGGGTGGGAGGGGGTGGAAGAGGGGAGTATGGGGTAGGATGGGGGTGGAAGAGGGAAAAGTATGGGCAGGATGGGGGTGGAAGAGGGAAGTAATGGGGGCAGGATGGGGATGGAAGAGGGGAGTATGGGGCAGGATGGAGATGGAAGAGGGGAGATATGGGGCAGGATGGGGGTGGAAGAGGGGAGTATGGGGGTGGGATGGGGGTGGAAGAAGGGAGTATGGGGGTGGGATGGGGGTGGAAGAGGGAGTATGGGCAGGATGGAGATGGAAGAGGGGAGTATGGGGCAGGAGGGGTGGAAGAGGGAAGTATGGGGCAGGATGGGGTGGAAGAGGGAAGTATGGGGCAGGATGGGGTGGAAGAGGGGAGTATGGGGTAGGATGGGGGTGGAAGAGGGAGTATGGGCAGGATGGAGATGGAAGAGGGGAGTATGGGGCAGGATGGGGGTGGAAGAGGGAAGTATGGGGCAGGATGGGGGTGGAAGAGGGAAGTATGGGGGTGGAAGAGGGAGTATGGGGTGGGATGGGGATGGAAGAGGGGAGTATGGGGCAGGATGGAGATGGAAGAGGGGAGTATGGGGCAGGATGGGGGTGGAAGAGGGAAGTATGGGGTGGAAGAGGGAAGTATGGGGCAGGATGGGGATGGAAGAGGGGAGTATGGGGTAGGATGGAGATGGAAGAGGGGAGTATGGGGCAGGATGGGGGTGGAAGAGGGGAGTATGGGGCAGGATGGGGATGAAAGAGGGAAGTATGGGGCAGGATGGAGATGGAAGAGGGGAGTATGGGGTAGGATGGGGATGGAAGAGGGGAGTATGGGGAATGATGGGGGTGTAAAACGCGGATGTGGGGGATCGGAAATCCCGATCCACACTTGGTCGCAATTAGTGCAAAATAAATGAATACGTAAGTAAACAGATACATACATACATATATACATACATGATATATAGACAAATAAACAAAATAAATGAATACGTAAGTAAACAGATACATACATACATATATACATACATGATATATAGACAAATAAACAAATAAATGAATACGTAAGTAAACAGATACATACATACATATATTACACACATGATATATAGACAAATAAACAAATAAATGAATATGTAAGCATAACAATGGCTGCTTTATTTATTGATTAATCGATTTGTTTATTAATTTATTTATACCTATCAATGGCTGCATTATTTATGTATTTATTTGCGTATTTATTCATTTATTTATTCATTTATTCATTAGCTTCTGCTTTACTACAAGACAAGCCATTTGCACTGACTGTCACTGGAGCGAACCTCGACACATCATTGGTCTTGTGTTGCAGATTCCACGTCACAGCCAGAATCCACCCCCTCCCTCACCACCGCCGCCACCAATCACACACACACGTCACTTTCGAAGATGCCAACGTCACAGACAACGACCACATCACCGTGAACGCGACATCCACGCCCACCACCACCACCACCACCACCACCGCCCAACGTCTGACCCTCTGCCAGGTGTGTCTGGACAACTGTCGCACGTGCAACGGAAGCGGCCGGGCGATTGTCTGGAGTGCCGAAAGGAGCACGAGCTGCGAACGTCCACTGACGGTCTCCCGCGGTGCGTTCCCAAGGAGAAAGATTCTGGTCTCAGCATCGCCATCATTGCCGCGCCAGCGCCGGCGGCGGCGTCGTGTTGCTGGTGCTGGTGGTGTTGGTGTGTGTGTGTTGTCGACGTCGGGCGAGGCGGAGGAAGCAGGAAGAAGGGCCTGGCATGATGATCATGGATGACATACCACCGCAACAGCCAGCGGGGAAACAGGTCGGTATTGTTTCCAGCAGGATTTGAGTGATAAGGACAATGTGCACTGGATTCAGATTACGCTCCCCAACAACTGTGTGTTCTCTGTGGCCGCACTCCACAGTTAGGATTTTGCTCTACAGCACTATGTAAACCATGTAAGCGTTTTGAGGCCTACCATAGATTTGAGCCAGCATTTAATGTAAAACTGATAATGGATCAAAAGAACAACTCCCCGCCAATTATTACCCTTGTTTGGGGGATTTTCACTGATGAATTCACAAACAGCCTTCAAATATCTAACCTTCCCCATAGTTGACTTCACATTTCAGGCCTTTGCACTCACCCTTGTCCCTATCTTTGCGCCAAATGGTCCCATGCCTTTGTTCTTTTCATCTGTCTGCTTGGAATTGGAACCGCCTGGCTTGTACCTTGATGGCCGTATGAAAGAAAATGAGGAGAATCGACCTTCAGACGCAATGAACATTCTCAAAATCTAATTGCGCCAGTCTCTAATTACTTGACTCCTAAAGCCAGGCCTTGGCGCATTGATTTTTAGTGTGGAGCCTGTTACAGTCAAAGAGGCATGTCGCATTGGTGTGGAGCCTGTTACAGTCAAAGAGGCATGTCGCATTGGTGAGAGGATGGGCCATCATGGCGGAAATCCATCGTGCTCAGTCCACTCCTTAAGCCATTTTGTCTCATACTCTGAAGCAGATCAGTTACATTTTTCTTTTAAACTTTGAGATGCAAGCGCATTCAGCATAACCACTATGATCCTTCGCGCGCGCACATGCACTCGGGCACCGCATACACTGGCACACACACATGGACCCGTGTCCACACACCCACACACGCACACGTATACACTCACCACACACACTCATACAATGATAATTATGACACAACCAGTGTTAGGTAGGTACTCAAGGTCTGACCAGCGCGTTGGGCTAACGCGTAAGTCAGACATCTGCTAAGTCATAGCCACGAGACTCTCTTCTTCAATTCTCTCACCGTAGTCACTAATTCATTTCTCCATCAGTTTTAAATCATGCGCAGTGTGGTCTCGAAACTGAGCGGATGTGGTGTAGCGTATATGGACTAGCGCGCACGCAGTGACACCTTGATAAAAACACAGAAACCCAAACTAAAACATCCTTTCTGATTATTTTTTTCTCTCTCGTCTGCTGGACGTTTTGCTCCCGAAGACTCCCCCCTCCCCCCCCACCCTCCCCCCCCCCCCTCCCCCCGTCCCCCCCCCCCCCACCACCACAAAGGTGTAGGAACAGAAGGAGTCCCCCAGTTTCGCAGATTTCTGCTATCCTGACTGATGCATGGTACTGGATTGATTGATTGATCCCCGAATCACGATACACTATCTGATCCCCAAATCATGATACACTATCTTCTTTTTCACACAGATTTTTTTCTTTCTTTTTTGCTTTTTATTTGTTTGTTGAAGACCAGCAGGACGATTTCCATTTGTTCGATGATACGGTTACTATGTCTGACCTCTATCTTAATCCTGATGGTGTCCCTGAACTCTGACCGAACGATTCATGTCCAGGCTGTTTTTGTTTTTGTTTGTTTTGTTTTGTTGTTTCGTTTTGTTTTGACAAATCGTAAAAATATGCTCAACTTTTCATTTCTATGTCATTGTGTCTCCCCTCCACACGCTACGTACTTAGCAGTTTTAGTTTCATCAAGGAGATGTCACTGCATGCGGACTGGTCCATATACGCTACACCACATCCGATAGGTTTCAGACTTCACTGCACATGATTTAAAGCTGATGGATAAATGAATTGACGAATTGAGAAGCGGGTCTCGTGGCGTAGCAGATGTCTGACCTATGCATTAGCCCAACGCGCTGGTCAGACCTTGGGTACCTAAAAATAGCAGATGTCTGACCTATGCATTAGCCCAACGCGCAGGTCAAACCTTGGGTACCTTACAATAGCAGATGTCTGACCTACGCATTAGCCCAACGCGCTGGTCAAACCTTGGGTACTTAAACAATAGCCAGACCATCTCAGGGGAGTATAATTTGGTCCCGAAGAGAAGAAGACATGGGAGAGGTAGGCAAGGGGGAGGGGAGGATCCAAATTCTTTCCGCCCCTCCCCCTACCCCCCCCCCCCCCCCCCCCCCCCCCCCCACACACACACACACACACACACTTTCAGGTCAGTTGTTCAGCGAGGGAAGAGGAGTTTTGTGGGTAGAGACAGGGAAGGCAGATAGGGGGAAGGGAGGGGAAGGGACAGAGTTTCGTTAACCTGATGAAGTAGGCTTCGCGCGCACGCACACACACACACACCACACACACACACACACACACACACACACACACACACACACACACACACACACACAAGCACACACACACACACACACACACACACACACACACACACACACACACACACACAACACACCACACTTTTGTTGAGGCGGCGGGGGTTAGCTTACAGTGGTGACAGACGTGGTACTCACTGGGTTGTTCTGACAACTGACCAGGAGCAGGTCCACAAACTGGAGGAGGACGTGCAGACGAGGCCCACCAAGCACGCCATGGACATCCCGGACTACGTCAACGTCATGTCCACCATGCCCCGACCCATCTCCATCGAGCGAGGTCACGACAAGGTCACCAGATACGTCCGTGACCCCACGGTCAAGGTAAGGTCAGGACCCGCGAGGCCATCTTTAGTAGCGGAGGAAAAATTTTTGTTTGTTTGTTGTTGTTTTTTAAATTAACGATGCGAGGCAGGGCGTACCCTGACCTTGTCCTACATTTCTCTAGAAATGATGTATGATTAATGTGTGGGTCTTCATTTCTCTAGAAATGATGTATGGGTCTTGATTTCTCTAGAAATGATGTATGGGTCTTGATTTGGGGAAAAGAAGACAGATTGGTCGAATGTATCGGTAATTTGGGAAAAAGAAGACAGATTGGTCGAATGTATCAGTAATGTGGGGAAAAGAAGACAGATGTAATGAGTGTATCAGTAATGTGGGGAAAAGAAGACAGATGGAATGGATGTATCAGTAATGTGGGGAAAAGAAGACAGATGGATTGGATGTATCAGTAATGTGGGGAAAAGAAGACAGATGTAATGAGTGTATCAGTAATATGGGGAAAAGAAGACAGATGGAATGAATGTATCAGTAATGTGGGGAAAAGAAGACAGATGGAATGAATGTATCAGTAATGTGGGGAAAAGAAGACAGATGGAATGAATGTATCAGTAATGTGGGGAAAAGAAGACAGATGGAATGAATGTATCAGTAATGTGGGGAAAAGAAGACAGATGGAATGAATGTATCAGTAATTTGGGGAAAAGAAGACAGATGGAATGCATCAGTAATGTGGGGAAAGGAAGACAGATGGAATGAATGTATCAGTAACGTGGGGAAAAGAAGACAGATGGAATGAGTGTATCAGTAACGTGGGAAAAAGAAGACAGATGGAATGAATGTATCAGTAATATGGGGAAAGAAGACAGATAGAATGAATGTATCAGTAATGTGGGGAAAAGAAGACAGATGGATTGAATGTATCAGTAACGTGGGGAAAAGAAGACAGATGGAATGAATGTATCAGTAACGTGGGGAAAAGAAGACAGATGGAATGAATGTATCAGTAACGTGGGGAAAATGAATGAAAATGAATACATCAGTGTCTGACAAGTGAAGAATGTCTGGCGGGGCTCTGCCACAGCTCTGTGGCACTCCAGGAAGCTAAAGGCAGAAGTCGTGTCAAAGTCATGGTCAGCTCGGTGTCACTCCAGGAAGCTAAAGGCAGAAGTCAGTCAAAGTCATGGTCAGCTCGGTGTCACTCCAGGAAGCTAAAGGCAGAAGTCAGTCAAAGTCATGGTCAGCTCAGTGTCACTCCAGGAAGCTAAAGGCAGAAGTCAGTCAAAGTCATGATCAGCTCTGTGTCACTCCAGGAAGCTAAAGGCAGAAGTCAGTCAAAGTCATGGTCAGCTCTGTGTGAACGACCAGACCAAGTCCGACTGGCACAACACGTTACTTCGGCCTGTTTGTGCGCGCGCGTGCTCTCTCTCTCTCTCTCTCTCTCTCTCTCCTCTCTCTCTCTCTCTCTCTCTCTCTCTCTTCTCCCCCCTCCCTCCTCCCTCTCTCTGCCCCCCTTCTCTCTCTCTCCCTTTCTCACTCTCTCACCCATTCTCTGTCTCCCCTCCTCTCTCTCTCATTTGATATTGTTTATTTCTTCGGTTGTTTCTGAGTGTAAAAAAGCTAGCTTATCCATTTTACCTTCAATACAAGTATTCGTATTGTATTCTCTTTCGAAACCCCCCCTCTCTTTCTCTCTCTCTCTCTCTCTCTCTCTCTCTCTCTCTCTCTCTCTCTCTCTCTCTCTCTCTCTCTCTCTCTCTCTCTCTCTCTCTGTCTCTCTCTCTCTCCCTTCTCTCTCTCACCTCGCTCTCTCTCTCTCTCTCACCTCTCTTCTCTCTCTCTGTCTCTCTCTCTCTCACCTCTCTCTCTCTCTCTCTCT
>CM031622.1:14015312-14125312 GCA_018398815.1 Conus ventricosus | reverse complement strand
AAAAAGGAAGAAAGAAAGGAGAAGAAGATAGAAAAGACAAAGAAAAAAGGAAGAAAAAGGAAGAAGGAAGATAGAGACAAGAAAAAAGGGAAAAAAAAGGAAGAAAGAAGGAAGAGAAGAAAGAAAACCACCGTAGTCTCACTAAGTTAGAAGCATTCAGAATCGTGTCACGCCTACCACATATTTTACAATTTCGCAGAGGATTTTCTTTCCGTACAGCAAGAGTAGTGAAAAAGTGGGGTAACACCATTTATTCAGAGAGAGAGGAGGGGAGGGAGGAGAGAGGAGAGAGAGAGGGAGGGAGAAGAGTGAGATTGTTACGCCTGTGTCCACAGTAGGATCAGTTTTAAAGAAGGCAGGTTATGCCACCGCACTCCTTCTGTTTCCTCATCCCTACCCCACCCATCCCCCCCCACCCACCATCCCCCCCTGTCCTGTTGTGAGATTTCTGGCCTACTGTGATTCTGGTGTCCTGAGCAGCTTCCTCTTTAGGGTACAGGTGCCGATGGCTTCGATTTTTAGGGTACAGGTGTCTGACTGACGGTGACGACCGTCCGTAGGGGGGGGGGGGGGAGGGGGGGGGCACAAGAAGAGAGAGAAGAAGAGAGAGAGAGAGAGGAAGAAGAGAGAGAGAGACAGAGAACAGAAGAGAGACACAACAGACAGAGAGAGAGAGAGACAGAGACACAGAAAAGAGAAAGACAGACAGAGAGAGAGAGAGAACAGAGAGAGCAGACAACAGAGAAAAGGAGAGACAGACAGACAGAGAACAGAGAGAGAAAGAAGAGACGAGACAAGTGTATGAGACAGAAGACGACAGATCAGAGATAGACAGAAAAAGAGGACTGAGAGAGAGAGAAGAGAGAAAGAGCGTGGGGGTGGAATTTGTCTCAACTCTAACCATGTTCTTTCTGCCAGAACAACAACATATGAACAAAGACACCGAAAGTGGCCACATTTCTGTTCGGCGTCAACATAGGATTGGAACTCTAAACTTCTAACTGCAAACTGATCGTACTTGAAGCAAACCACTGAGCCAGTTTAGCACTACAACAGTGGCACGATTGGGTTCCCTTTGCCGCACTCCTCGTCGAAAGTGATGAGGGAGAAGGAGAGAAGTATCGCTGGAGAGAGGAAGGGGGCTGGGGAACTATGTGAACCACACTGGCACCATTAAAACTACCGCACGTTAATCAGAAAAAAAAAGAAGAAGAAAAAAAAGGGTCATTTGAGAGCTGGGCAGCTCAGCGGAATAGGACAATGGCACAAGGTGGTACTGTTACAACTGCTGGACATTGAGGGACAGATCAGTGTTCATTCAGAAATGGAGTTGGGGGGGGGGGGGGGGGGGGGGGGGGGGGGGGGGGGGGGGGGGGGGGGGGGGGGGGGGGGGGAAGAAGAAGTGGCTACACACCAAACATTAATGCGCCAAGGCTTTGCTTAAGGTGTCGAGTATTATAGACTGGCGCAATTACATTGTTTTGAGACTTCTTTTTTTTCTTTTTCTTTTTTTCTTTTTTTTTTTTCAAAATTGTGTCTGAAAGTTGATTCTCCTCATTTTCCTTCATATGGCCGTCAACGTACAAGCCAGATGGTTCCAAGAAAACAGATTTAAATCAAAGGAATAGGACTATTAATTGGTGACTTCCAGCTGGCACAAAGATAGGATTACGAGTGAGTGCAAACGCCTGACATGTGACGTCAGCTGAGACGAAGGTCATGTATTTGAAGATTGATTGTGCTGTCATCGGTGGAAATCTCCCCAAACAAGGGAAATAATTGGTGAGGAGTTGTTGTTTTAATGACTTATCAGT
Organism: Conus ventricosus; assembly: GCA_018398815.1. Classification (NCBI taxonomy): domain Eukaryota; kingdom Metazoa; phylum Mollusca; class Gastropoda; order Neogastropoda; family Conidae; genus Conus; species Conus ventricosus. The sequence continues at coordinate 14,123,498 of CM031622.1, read as the reverse complement.
TTACTGGCTCAAACTTATGGTAGGCCTCAAAATGCTTACATTGATCATAAAGTCTGTCAGTGCAAAATGTCAATTGTAGCATGTGGCCAGCGCAGGGCGAGGAAGGGAGTGGGAATAGGGAGGGGCTGAATTTCCACACAAAGGATCGTGACGATCAGCGCTCTTTCAGTACAAATAATATCCCGTCATCTAGAAGGATATACTAGCAGTTTCCGTATAGCCCACATGATAATGTTAGGTTTTCTCCGAAATCAATTTTAATGCTCGTCTCTCTCTCTCTCTCTCTCTCTCTCTCTCTCTCTCTCTCTCTCTCCTCTCTCTCTCACGCACGCACGCACACACTCACACGCCATATTACACTAGTCGCGTGGTTGGTAAGATTATTGTCTTATAAACATGAGGTGCTTACGGACACGTCGCTTTCAAGCAAAGTTGTTGTTGTCATTTCTGTTGTTGTTGTTGTCGTCGTCGTCGTCGTCGTTGTTGTGTCTGTTGTTAGTTACAGTCAAGTTCAACGTCTTCACACTCCCCTCAAGTGATGGCGTAGATAGGCAGAACCACCCCAGGAAAGTGAGGGGGAGCAGAATGGGGGGGGGGGGGGGGGGGGGGGAGCTCCTATATTGGGGCCACCAGAATGACAAGTTACCATGGGCGATGAAAACAGTTGATTTTCTCGGTGCGAGCGTGATTCGAACTCGCAAGATATGACTGCCAAGTCGGTCCCTTAAACCAGCTGAGCCAATCGGGCACCAGAATGAATGTGTGTGTGTGTGTGTGTGCGTGCGTGCGTGCGTGCGTGCGTGCGTGCGCGCGTGCGTGTGTGGTACTTGTTTTTTTCTGTTTCTTTCATTTATATATGTTCGTTTATGTGTCGAACGTTGCGACTGGCTGAGTGTTGCAAACTTTATCGCAACTGGCTGAGTATTATAAATTTTATCGCGAGTAGCTTTGACTTGTCTTCTCGTTATAATACGGACGCACCAAGAGACGTAATATGTTAGTCACCTCCCAGTAATGTCCCTTTGGCCTAGTATATTCGGACGTAATCTACACGGCGATCTAGTTTGTTTTTATTTAAGATACAATCCAGCAGCTTGATTCATCATTTGTTTAGTTTGTGTAAATTAGTCCTATACAAAATGGTTGGAAGCAATTTATTGAATGCACATATAAAGCGTAACCCATTAAAATAAATTAAAATGAATTGCCTTTAAAAACTGGTTTTGTTGTTGTTTCGTTGTTTTTGTGGTGACCATGCTATTGATCATAACAATAAAATATTGTCACATTCTGATTCATTTGTGAGTTCGTTTTACTTTTTTTCTCCTTTCGTTTGTGCTTTCGTCGGTGTTTTATGACCATAGGCTTTGTATTGATTTGATTAAAATCTATTGTTTTCGAGCTCATTATGGTCACTCGACAATTATCACCCATGTGAACTGTATCAGTTGCACGTGCCTGTTTATACTGCACAGTTAGGTTTCTGGAAACTTTCTCAGTGAAACAGTCAATAAGTGTGGCGTGAATGTCCGATTCTCTTATACAGATCGTCTGATAAATGTCTTTAACGGGAAAGAAACGATGTGGGAAGGGGCTAGGGGTGGGGGAGAGAGGCACGGTGAGGAGGCGGGTATAATAACAAAACCGATCATTTATTCTTACCCCCCCCCCCCCCCCCCCCGAAAAAAAAAGTGCATGTGCCGAAAAGTTGTGGAAAGAGGCGCGGTGGATTGGAGGAGAAACAGGACCAGGAAGGTGAAAGATAGAACCACAAAACACCCATGAGATAATGGCAAATATTTCCATTTATTTCAACCTTTGTCAAGCCACACAGGACCAGATCAGATACGGTTAGTCAGATGGGTGTGTGTGTGTGGGGGGGGGGGGGGGGAGCGATCTGGGGTCATCCCCACTTCCCAACCCCACCCCACCCCACCCCTCCGCCTCATTTGGCCCAGGTAAAAGGGAGGAAGCCAGGGAATTTAATTCCAGTTCACCAAATCAAACACACACACCAAAAAAGGTTGTTAATGTGTGTGTGTGTGGGGGGGGGGGGGGGGGGGGGGGGGGGAGGGGGGCGACAGCAATGCCCATCGGAAAACAGTACACTGCTTGCTGATAACACGTGTTAAAATGACGAGTTAAAACTTGACCTGGGAATGTGATCTTACCGCGCTCTTTGTCGGAGTGGTCCCGGAGAAAAGAATGGAATCTCTGCTTGCTCTCCCTTCCTCCACGCCTCTTGATTCCCATCGTTGTGATTTTAGATTACCATTCTATGCAATCTAGTTTCCTTTTTTCTTTTTTTCCTTTTTTTTTTTCTTCTTTCTGTCCCATCTTCTGTGCCACTTCAGTGGCAGTGCACCCACGCCGCTCATTCCGACCTCCCGTCCACAGCCACAGCCCGGCCCAGCCCAGCCCCGGCACCGGCAATCCACAGGAAGCAGTCAATGTCAAGTCGTTAAGAGGCAACCCACCGGAGGAAACTGCACTGCTGCCGAGTCACTTCGGTAGTGTTCAGTAGCGCTTGTTCTTGTTCTGATCCAACATACGCAAGACACCACCTACTACGCCCCTCCTGACGACAATACTTGCTTAGTCGCAGAGCCGGTGTGAGTGAGCTCTGCCACCACATCCGTCCAACGACACCCCGCATGGACTCACTGATTCCGGTGATCCCGACGGAATCAGAAAAGGCTACAGGCGTGGAAAGGACATCGAAACTGAGGTCACCATGAGAGCAGGGCATGAAGGGCCACAGGATTGGACACTTTTTATGCTGATCGATAAGATCATTCTAGCAATCTTAGCACAACACGGAGGAACGTGCATGAGAGGACAAGAAACATCACTTGGACAAACATCTTGGTTGATTCAGGGAGATGTTTCGTTCTGTGCGATGTCTTTCTTGAATGTGTCATACAGGACGATAACCACATCTGTCTGTTACAAATATGAATTACACACAACACACACACACACCACACACACACACACACACCACACACACACACACAGAGGCGCGCGCGCGCGCACGCACGCACGCACACGCACACACACACACACACACACACACACACACACACACACACAACACACACACACAACACACACATAGAGGAGGTTGCGTGGGGGTGGGGGAACGAAGTGGTGGATGAAGGTGATAAGGAAAGGTTCGCATCCTGACCAAATATGCAGGGGAAGGGGGAAGGAGTGGGGAGGGGGGGGGGGGGATTGCCACATGATTTTGACCAAAAGAACGGTGAAAATATACTCTCTCTCTCTCTCTCTCTCTCTCTCTCCTCTCTCTCTCTCTCTCTCTCTCTCTCTGCGTGCGCGCGCGCGCGTGTGTGTGTGTGTGTGTGTGTGTGTGTTGGTGTGATAAACGAGCATTTGATTCGAGGAAAAACCCAGCGTTGCTATTCTGGGCGGCACGTAACAATAAAGGTAATTAATTACGCATTACAAGAAACCCTGTCACTATATGCCAGGGACATAGGAGTAGGCACGAGTGACGAATTTCTTCTTTCTTTTTTCTTTCTTTCTTTCTTTTTTTCTTCCTTAATCCTTTCCCGTATCGCTTTCGGTTCAAAGCATAATCCTACACAGAGGAAACTTTTGAAAGGAAAGCGTTTCAAGTTGAAGTCAATGGCAGGGTTATGTAGCGAGGGGATTGGGGAGGGGGGGGGGGGGGGGGGGGGGGGGGGAGAGCGCTTGGAAAGAAAGGGAGACAATAACGTCAATTGATACATTACTGGTCGCATGTCTTGTAGCTCGAATTAATTCTTTAAAAGGAGAGAGAGAGAGAGAGAGAGAGAGAGACAGACAGGACAGACAGACAGAGAGAGAGGGAGGGATGGAGGGATGGTGAAATAAAAACCCTAAATGTTCAGTTGATCATTCAATAACAAAATAGCAACAAGACTGAGCAATGAATCAACAAACAAATCATAACGAAGCCCACCCCCCCCCCCCCCCCCCCCAAAAAAAAAAAAGCAACAAAGAAAGAAACAAACAAACAAAAAGAAGAAGAAAAGAAAATGACGAGCTTGCTCAGAAACTACCGAACCAGTTTTACGGAAGTTTAACGAAAAGACGGTATGATGTTTGCGGACGAAGCCATTAATTGTAGGTGTGCATTAGTAGTGTGGATCTGTAGTGTGGATCTTGGTCTAAGCGCGGATTGTGCGGGCATTCAGCAACCTGTGAAAAAGCCAAAGTTGCTGTACCGATTTTGAAGAAATTCGGTGAAAAGATGAAATCAGTGTGGCATTGGCACATTCATTTTCGGTGGCAGATACGAAGTGGACACATAGATTTTGCACTAAAACACTGCATAATCGATATCAGCGTTTTGAAGCTTACCGTAAGTTAAAGCCAGCATTTAACGTTAGATTGATAATTGATCAAAAGAACAGCTCCCACTAATCATTTCCCTTGTTTTGGCGGATTTTCACCGATTAAATTCACAATCTTTTAAAAAAAGAGAAAAAAAGAAAAAGTGACCTTCCCCTTAGTTTACACACATTTAAAGGCTTTTGCTCTCACCCTTGACCCTATCTTTGCGCCAGCTGGAAGCCCCCACATAGTCCCGTTCCTTTGATTTTAATCTGTCTGCTTGGAACCACCTGGCGTGCACCTCGATGGCCATGTGAAAGAAAGTGAGAAGAATCAACTTTCAGATACAATAAAAATCCTCAAAGCAATGTAATTGCGCCAGTCTATATATACTCGACTCCTTAATCAAGACATTGGCGCATTAATTTTTGGTGTGGAGCCTGTCCGGCTCCCGATGAAAGGGCGATCCAGAGTCCGTTCGACTCATTAAGGTTAACTGGTGGAGGTTTTCAGTCTCTCGGGTATGTCTTTGTTTTGATATTGGTAAGTTCTTATAACGTGTTTTCTGTGCTATTTGGTGTATTTTAAATAAAGATGCACAGTAAAACAAGTGGGGTAACTTTTGCTCCCATAGAAAACCTAACACAGAGTAACTTTTATTCAAGACTGGCACAGCCTTTTAAACTTGAACAAAGTCAGACAAATACATAGACGAACAATCTAAAAGTGGGGAAAAAACAAGCGCAGGCCAACAACTGAACTGTCTTCATAGTAATGACTTGGCAAAGATTTGGACTTAAGGAGGGGGGGGGGGGTGAAAATGGAGAAACTGGTAACGTGAAATTAAGAAAATATATTACAGATATGAAAACTCTTCACTAGCTGCATAGGGAACCATGGTAATCCCTTTTGAAGGCAGATATATTTGTATTGCCTGCTCCGAGCCCTTCATTTCCAACTAAATAAAGATGGCTTTACCTTGAACAAACAACAACAACAACAACAACAAAAACAAACAAACAAAAAAACAGAGAAGAAAACGAATAGCCAACACGTATCCGTCAGAGCAGACATTAATGACCGAACATTGGAAACGTCATGCATTCCTGGAAGTGAATGAAGGTGTCGCTGTCAAGCACCATGATTACGCCATTTTGAGGGCGCGGTGCAGGTTAGGGTGTCTCAGGAAAGGGCAATGGCTGTCGTCGTCACCGTCTATAATTACTACCCTCCTACGCAATGCGTCCCTGCCAGTGCACTCTCCCACTCCCCCCCCCCCCCCCCCCCCCCCCCCCCCCCCCCCCCCCCCCCCCCCCGCCCACCCACCCCCCCCTTTTTTTTTTTCTTAAACGTGGGAGCGGCGTACCTCGTAGTGAGGTCGTGTGTGAGGCTTGCTGCGGCGCCAGGAAAATCAGTGAACGCTGTCAGTGCGGCGGCTGACTGTACATCAAGGCTGCAGTCATGTTGGCGTGCCTCGGTGAAGGATGGGCAAACAACAACTACGACAACAACGATGATGATGATGATGATGATGCTAATAATGAGCAGAAGAAAAATGATGATGACGATGATGATGATGATACTACAAGTTCGAATACTATTGCTAATAATAATAATGACAATAAAAATTAAGTTTCAAAACAGAGTGACTGAGGGCGGAAAATGAAGCAAAATTTAGAAACAGAGGGGGTTAGTTACCGCCAAGGACATAGAGAAACAAAAGTACAGGACAAGACACAATGCATTTCGACTCTTGGGTCTTCTTCAGGCAACCTTGGGGGCAATTGTTTCAGATGAGGGGTCAAAACCTGCAGTGCTGTCCAGAGTTTCGCAAACGCTGAAGCGCTAGCCAGACTAGGACCCATCTGGAATGAAAGAAACGGCAAATCAGTTCCAAGATCAGCCTGATGCGCTCCCTGGTCATTGTCATATTTCTCTATGCCTGTGAGACGTGGACTCTGACTTGAGGTGAACTTGAGAGAAGGATGAAGGCATTAGAGATGAGATGCTTCTGCCAGATCCTTGATATCTAATACAAAGACCGCATTACCAACTTGGAGGACCAGACCAGAGTGAGGCAAGCCATTGGACCATACACCTGTTGTCCACGGTGAAAAGAAGGAAGATGAGATGGTATGGCCATGTATCAAGATACGTGTACCAAGATCAACAGGACTTGCCAAAAACCATTCTATGAGGAACAGTGCGAGGAGGCAGAAGGAGAGGAAGAGAGAAAGAGATGGGAGGACAACATCAGTGCATGGACTGACCTCACACTCAGCAACTGCCTAAGAGCATCTGAGAACCAGGAGGAATGGAGGAAGTTGGTTGTGAAGTCTTCTGTGGCGCCCCAACGGTCTTCAAGACTCCAGGATAGTTGATAGGTAATAGGTGGTGACAATCCTTGACAATACTGCTTTGTTTTATGTTGCACATTTCACTTTTTATTACTGTGACGTTGCATTTCGTGATATTGTTGTACTGAATTGTAATGTAATGTAATGAGTAGTGATATGTGGTGTCACATTTCGTTATATTGCACTACACTGCATGGCAGAATGGGATATATATATATATATATATATATGTGTGTGTGTGTGTGTGTGTGTGTGTGTGCATGCATAAAACAAGCTTGTTAAATCGCCACTCAGGTCGTTGAGTCACAAGAACACAAGAAATTGAATTTTGACTGTATAACTTTTGTAATCGTAATTTTTGCATCTGTGGCTCCTCTTATTCTGAGAGAGAAAATTGGTGCGAGAAGAACCAGTTGTTGCTGCAGCATGGACTATGGACATGTCCAACAACAGTCTGTTTCCAGTCAGGGGAGGGAACAGCCTCGACGAAGAAACCACTGATGCTAGTTGTGGAAACAGCAAGGAGTTTCGGATCTAAGTCAGAACAACTCCAGCAGTCCACGTGATGGAGGAGGGCGGATTTCCAATGTGCGACAAACTAGCCAGCCGCCACCCTTCACCTCCTTCTCACCATTTTCTCTCTCTCTGTTTACAGCTGACAGATTACGTCATGTAACATATGTCGACACAAGGGGGAGACAATCTCCAATGGGGAGGAAACTCACTAACATACAACTCCTGGTCAGATACCGGTATTTCGAAACCTGATTGTTTCTCCTGACCGCGGAAAGTGGTAATTTGACTCCTCTGCCTTTTCGGTTTTAAGAAGAATGGTATCCCAGAAAAAGGCTGGTGTGCAATACCATAGTATGTTTACTGAGTTTTCAAAAAAGAAAAAACAACCAAAGGTGCCACCTAAGAAGCAAAAGAAAATCATAAAAGAGCAAAACAAGCTACATTTTCTTGTGAAAAGCAGAAAATATAAAAAGATGACTTCTTAAGACACAAGTGCTGAGCGCCAGTTCTTGGAATGAATCCGCATGAGAAGCATTTATTATTCCCCATTCACCCACTCAAGCACATACTGTTAGTTAGGCAGAATTATCTACTACTGCAGATATGAATGCTTATCTCCCCCTATTTCTTCAATCTAAGACATAAGAGCAAGCTTTGTTTATAATTGACTATTTCTTGCAGTCATTGCAACACCAAGCTGCTCTGTAAGTTGCTGGAATGGTGCTCGGTACTTATCCTTGGAATTTATTAGTTTATTCTCCGTGCACACACACACACACACACACACACACACACACACACACACACACACACACACACACACACACACACACTGGTATATATATATATATATATATTATATAATATATATTGTGTGTGTGTGTGTGTGTGTGTGTGTGTGTGTGTGTGTGTGTGTGTGTGTGTGTGTGTGTGTGTGTGTGTGTAAGTTGTGTGATGAGTTCCTGTAGGTCCATGAACGGGAAAGCTGATCCATTCAGGTCCCTTCCTGTGCGTGTTTGTGGCACATGTCTGGCTGGACACTCTGGGGACAGGAAGGACTGAGCTCACATTCCTCGTTACCTGCTAAAAATCCTCCCTGCCCAACTGGGGTCAGTCGTGTTTGATGTTGGCCGCCACCAGCTGAGACACTGACCGTCGAAATGCAGAGAGTGAGGCGAACCACTTCACTTATAATCACTTCACCTCCAAGTGTGGACTGGCCTTTTCAAGGTAGGGAACTTGCCTTACTCAGCTTGTGGTTGGGCTGTTCCTCTCAATCAGCTGGCCATAGCACAGTAAGCGACGTGGTGGTGACGTTTAATCAAACAATGAGATCATCTGTGCACGGACACATACTCACTGCGAGGCTGCACGGCGGCGAGTACCGAGGGAGTGGTGGCAGATCTGTTTCGAAGGATGTGATGTGAGAGGTCAGTGTCAGATGGCGCAGTCAACCTTCCAGCCGCTATGGGTGACGACGGGTCTAGCCTTCATCGCCGGGGAACGGCTTCTATAGAAATGGGGCGGTCAGCGATGGAGCCTTGCCTGACTACAATAACCGTGGTCTTGCAATCCATGTTTTCAGGTCGGCGCGGTGGGCAGTCCTGGCGGAACTGGGCTAAAAAGATTGTCCTCTTGGCCGTAGTCAAAGAGGAGCATCGAAGCGAATCCTACAGAGTTCCAGCAACATTCCATCCTGCTCCCTCTTTGACGCGGCCTCACGCAGCACAGGGCTGTCTCCACACGACAGAGAAGAAGGCCGCCTGTAGCCTTGAAAACACGCCTTTTGGGGAGAGACGGAGAGGGGGCAAGAGGCAGAGTACCACAAAGAGGACACCTGTTCATCTGAAACAAGAACCGAGTACTAAACACTAGTTCAGCAGGAAGAAAGAAGAGGGCCCAGACCCCATCTGGGATGAAATTCAGAACAAGAGAGGACAGGCCTGGTCTGGAACCAAGCTCAAGACTCCTGCCAACGAGCATATACCTTAAAATCAAAACTACAGACTTCGTTCTGTGACACCATGTCCGTAAGGGCCTCTGGCTGACAGGACGTTGAGGGGATTTCCACCGATGAAATCAAAAGCAATCTTCAAATACATGACCTTCTCCTCACGTTTCAGGCCTTTGCTCTCACCCGTGACCCTATCATTGCGCCAGCTGGAAGCCCCCAAACAGTCCCATTCCATTGATTTCAATCTGTCTGCTTAGATCCACCTGGCTTGTACCTTGAAGGCCATATGAACGAAAACGAGGAGAATCAACTTTCAGACTCATTAAAACTTCTCAAAACAATCTAGCTGCGCCAGTCTATATATACTCGACTCCTTGAGCATGACCTTGGCGCATTAATTTTTGGTGTGCAGCCTGTAGCTCGTGAGCTTCTCTCGTCGCCGTGAGGCCATCGCCTCCCGCTAAGTACACAGGCCCAGTGATATCCTGCGTAGGTTGTTTTACGCTCTACCCTGAATCCATGGGAAACGAAGCAAGTGTCAGCGAGCTGACCTCTTCGTGACCCACTTCCATAATCCGTTGTTCCCACGATGACCAGCGTACCACTCGCCTAGTTTGAAGAGTCATCCTTGTTTTCTTTCTTCTGAAGGGTTTCACCCTTTCGTGACAATACACTAATTATTCTTCTCCCCAAATTATAAACACGAGTCCCTTGATTTGATAAGTCCCTTGAGTGATAAGATGTCATCAACGTCGTGAAATCTGTCATATCTATTTGCAAAGCTACTGAGGTCGGATGGAAGGGAGAGAGAGAGGAGAGAGAGAGGAGAGAGAGAGAGAGAGAGAGAGAGAGAGAGAGAGAGAGAGAGAGAGAGAGAGAGAGAGAGAGAGAGAGAGAGATTCACTAAGGTCGAGAGAGATCAGATAAAATTCTTTATTTACGAAGAGATAAGCACTGACGCGCGTTTTACATCAGTCCTCGCCCTGAGTAGGGACTACAACAAGCAGTGAAATGAAATAATGAAACGAAAGCAAACAAACAAACAAACAAAGCAGTCATGCAATTATAATGGAACATCAAATGAAAAGAGAAGAGAAATGAAGAAAAATCAATGACGGGGAAGAAGAGGAGTGGGGTGGGGTGAGGTGGGGTGGGGGGGGGAGCATATAGAAATGTACTATAATGTACACAATTAGCATGTATAAAAACAGACAATAAAATGAATATAACAAAGTATGCACAAAATTTGAAACGCACACACACACAACACACACACACACACACACACACACACACACACACACACACACACACACACACACACACACACACACACACACGCACGCACGCACGCACGCACGCGCGCGCGCGCGCACGCACAGAGAGAGAGAGAGAGAGAGAGAGAGAGAGAGAGAGAGAGAGAGAGAGAGAGAGAGAGAGAGAGAGAGATTCAAAGCATTCTGGAAATGTCTGCAGTCGAGACTGATACCAACCGATACGGATAGGTAAGCTCGACGTTCTAGTTAAATTCGCCAGTACTTAAAAATGAATGAACACAGCTGATTTAAAGCGAAGACGTCTTCAACTGATTCACAGACGAGAGAGAGAGAGAGAGAGAGAGAGAGAGAGAGAGAGAGAGAAGAGAGAGAGAGACACTGACACTGACACAATTTTATTGCCATTAGCAAAGGCCCTGTTGGCAAGGGGGTATCATGAGTCACATTTATCAACAGCGTCTAAAAGGAAACAAATGCAAAAGACCTTCTTGTGATGTTATAAACTCACCATACATATAACTTACAGAAAGGATCAACGAATAAAGCACCAATCCATCCACACGAACTAACCCCCCCCCCCCCCCTTCCACACACACACATACACACACAACACACACACACACACACACACACACACACACACACACACACACACACACACACACACACACACACACACACACACACAAGCACGCGCGCCCGTGCGCGCACGCACACACAATATTCCATTGACATATAGACTATCAGGTTACAGTAAGTGAAATATATTTCCATTCGTTATATTCTTTTTACGAAAAGTACTAGCTTCTGCAATATACTTCGCAAAGGCTATTATAGTGTTCTCGTTTCCACTTGATAAAATCGCTATCAAATCTCTTCTTTCAGCAACTGATTCACCGAAGATGTTACAACCTCTGCGGATATTGTCGTATGCGGGACAATCAAACACAAAATGTATTTCATTCTCAACACTGTCTCTTTCTCTACACATTTGGCATGATCTATTATTCGATTTCTCGAACCAGCTTTGGTTTGCATTAAGGCCGAGCGTTCTGGTTCGAAATTTTGCTAAACTAAATCTATGCCATTTCTGCGTTATGATTTTAAGATATTTCTCTGCTTCGAGATTACTTTTAAATGAGAGGAACCAGTCGTATTTATCATTTCCATCCATGCCAGCATGCCAGCTTTGTTTATAAGTACAAATTAAACGGTCCTTGAATTCAGAAATAAATTGTGCCTTATTACCGACTCCTTGTGACAACCAAACTATGCCAAAACCATTCTCTGTCAATATTTTCTTAATACAGGAGGCCCAGTTAAATTTTCCATTTTCATGTTGCAGCATGAGCATTTCATACGCCTGAGCACATAGTCTGGTTATTGGTAGGTTTACTAATTTCAGCCAATAGTTAATACATCTAACATAAGTTATAATAAATAGAGGGTATCGTCCCGCTTTCGCCATAAACCATTTTATTAGAGGTGTGCAAGGGTACGTGGATAATACGTTTTATCGCATAAGTATGAACTTTTTCCCTTTGGCTATTATCCAACATTCCCCAGACTTCAGATGCATATATCAAAATAGGCTGTATCTGTGAATCGAATAATTTCCAAAATAGATTCACATCGTTGGAGTTCAATTTTTTCATAGTCCTCAGAATATCCATGACACCTCTCTTTCCCTTTCTGCACATCTCAAGCCAGCCCTTACTCAAGCTTAATTTTGTCGTGAATAACATCCCAAGGTATTTATAGCTACTTGTCACTCTAACTTCTGCTCCACCATAAAACCATCTTTCGTATTTTGATAAGTAACCACCATTTCTGAAAACCATTACATTAGTTTTGCTTAGGTTCACCGTTAATTTTAACCTATCTGATTCTCTTTTCAGTGTGTCTAACTGATTTTGCAAACCAATAGGGGTATCTGCTAGGAGGATAACATCATCAGCGAAAAGCATTAGAAATAAGTCAGCAGCACCAGGTAACATTTGAATTCCATGTTTCCCTTCCCCTGATATCTCTATCGCTAATTCGTTTATGAAGAATGTGAACAAAAGTGGGCTAAGCAGACACCCTTGTTTCACACCCCTCGGGCAGCTGAAATAATCAGTATAAGCTCCTTTCTCTCGAACACATGCAAGAACAGACTCATACATTCCATGAACAGCTGCATACAACTTCCCATTTACGCCATTATTCCTCAAAATACACCATAGAACATTTCTGTTGACTGAATCGAAAGCTTTCTGAAAATCAACAAATGCAACATACAATTTGGATTTTGTTAATAAGTATTTTTGTATTAAAGCATACAGAGTAAATATATGATCTATTGTGCTATATTTGGATCGGAATCCAGCCTGCTCTTCCATTAATTTCTCTTCTCTCTCTGCCCACGCTTTTAATCTTTTGTTGAGTATATATGTATACATTTTACTAATAATACTCGTCAGTGCAACACCTCGATAGTTGTCAGGATTATTACTATCACCTTTCTTGTGCAGAGGAACTATTATTGATTTAGACCAAGATTCTGGAAAGATTCCCTTATCAAACACTGAGTTAAAAAGATCAACCAAGAAATCAACTACAACAGAGTTAGCACATTTGAACATTTCTCCAACTACTTTGTCTGGCCCAGCACTTTTTCCACATTTGATGTGTTTTATACTGTTTAAGACTTCATTTCTTGATATCTGGTCATTAAACAATGGTTCGCCAGTAATTTGCTCGTCACTATCGATATCTACGCTCAAATCTTCACAATCGTTATCAAATCCATTAAATACACTGTAGAAATGTTCATACCATTGTTGCGAGCTGATTTCATTATAAATTACTGGTTTTCTACTGATCGATCGAATTGTAGACCAGAATAATTTAGGGTCGTTAACAGATGCTTTCAATCTATTAATTTGTTTTTCATCAAATTCTTTTCTTTTCTCTTTTTTTCAGTAAATTATAGTCTTTCCTTTCCCTAACGTAAGTTGCTTTGTGTTCTTTTTTCAGTGTTCCAGATTTGGTTCTTTGATATCGCTTCAAACACCTGTTCACAAGTTTTTTCTTATTCTCGCACTCAAAATCAAACCAATCGCTCACTTCTTTCTTGTTTTTACCCTTGGTCCTTACCATACACGCAGCTGCACTATACAAAGCTTTCACAAAATATTCTAAACCAGTGTTGATATTCACATTAAGATGCTCTGTAGCTTCATCACAGCACTGTTTGAACTCGTCTGAATCTAGTTCCTCCTTATAAGTCTCTGCATGTTCTTCAGACCAAATAAAGCGCTCTTCTGTATGACATACTGGATGCTCTTTTCTTACGTTCATATTACCTGTTTTCCATTTTAGCTCTACAGGTAAATGCCAGGAAAATAAAGAATCACCAACCTTCATTCTGCAATTTCTTAGTAAATCTTTAGTGACAATGAAATAATCAATTAAACTACTACCATTAGGTGACACAAATGTAAACTCTCCTTTCGAATCATCATTGCATGTACCATTCACAATATCTAGATCAAACATAAAACACAAATCTAACAAGGATTTACCAAACTTATTTACATACAAGTCTTTAGAGCGGCGCTTTAACACATCATTTTCATTGTCCCTTTTATGATCATCTTCAGTACAACCATCTTCATCATATGAATCATCACCATCATAGACATCAATATTATAATCACCCTCCCCATCAACATCGGAGAGAGAGAGAGAGAGAGAGAGAGAGAGAGAGAGAGAGAGAGAGAGAGAGAGAGAGAGAGAGTCCAGTTCATAGTTGTTGTTGTTGTTGTTTCATGATCAGGAAGAACGAACTCTGTGAATGCTGACCAGCCTTCCCTGTGTTCCGGTCCAGACTTTTTCCCGATCAGATACCAGGGTGGGATAGTACAAATTTGACAAGGAATTTTAAAGTAATCTCCGCTGGTTAAACATGGACAGACAAACTAGAAGACAAAACACGACGCGTTTCGACCTCATAGATCTTCTCCAGCAAGGTAAACAATATTCAGGACAATTAAAACGAAGAACAACCAATCACTTCTCTTCTCAAATTCGTGACAAGATGGGCGTTGAAAGATGATATCGCATAGTGCAGTCTCGCCATGCTGTACGCTGTGGGACACTTTGGTTTGTCTATCCAAATTGCTTCCCACCCCCTCACAAGATCTAGACTGCCTGTTATCTTCCACTGACTGGTCTGGCCTCCTGTTAACCAAAGTGTTACCCCCCCCCCCACATCTTTCTTTCATCCTCCACCGTCACCCCCCCCCAAAAAAAAAAAAAAAAAAAAAAATCCATACGTGTCTTCCATCAGGAAATCGTAGAGATGAGAAAAATCATGCTTCATGCACAATGCTGATGTATGAAAAGTTAGACTGATGAAAGGATTATCATCATCATCATCATCATCATCATCATCATCATCATCATCATCATCATCATAATCATCATCATCATTATTATTATCATCATCATCAAACGGTCACACACGTAATGTTCTCATCCCCAGCTGATGCATTTGTACCATAGTGTTCAAGTACTTCGGCTGTTTGGATGATCCCTGGAGTCTTTTAGCCAGGGTACGACAACAACAACAATCATCATCATCATCATCATTATCGTGACAAAGTGGACATCATGACACTTCCACCTCATCTCTTACCACTACCACTTCTTCCTTTCCCCTCCCTTTCCCTCCACCTCCTTTTCCTCCCCCCTCCCTCCACCCCCCCCCCCTCTCTCTCTAACAGATCTTTAAAAGCAGTCAGTGTTACCTACATTGATAGAAGTGATCAGGGTGAGAGGGAGGGATAGAGTTGGGGTGGGGTGGGGGTGGAGGGCAGTCCCGCGGGCAGGAGGGACATTTCAGGCTTGACCCACAGCTCCGGAAATTTCAGGCGTGCCCCCACAGCTCGGGACATTTCAGGCGTGCCCCCACAGCTCCGGACATTTCAGGCGTGCCCCCACAGCTCAGGATATTTCAGGTGTGCCCCCACACCTCTGGACATTTCAGGCGTGCCCCCACAGCTCCGGACATTTCATACGTGTCCCCACAGCTCAGGACAGTTCAGGCGTGCCCCCACAGCTCCGGACATTTCAGGCGTGTCCCCACAGCTCAGGACATTTCAGGCGTGCCCCCACAGCTCCGGATATTTCAGGCGTGTCTCCACAGCTCTGGACATTTCAGGCATGCCCCCACTGATAGCGAGTGCATACTGTCAGAGTAGGCATACTGATAGAATGAAGAACTGTTTGGGCTGACACGGGTTGGTTACGCCTTTTCCCCCTTCCTCTTCACCCATCTCATCCCCACCCCACGTCTCTCTCCCTCCCAACTTCTGCGCTTCGTTCGTCCATCGCCTCTTCCTCCCTTTCCACCCCCCCCCTCCCTCTCTCGCCTCCCCCCCCCCCCCCCCCCCCCCCCCCCCCCCCCCCCCCCCCCCCCCCCCCCCCCCACCGCTCCTCCATTTACAACCCCTTATTCTACCCGGACTTCCGGCGACTCCACCGCACCCCTTCTCCCACCCCACCGTCCAACACACTGCCACATGTATATGGGATGATCGCACATGACCAAGATCATACCTCTCTTCGCTTTGTGGGACAGAGTGGGGATAAGCTAACACTGTGTAGGGGCGGAGACACAACGATTCACCCATTCATACATTGACAAGTACACACGTCACTGCGATTCACATGTGTGCCTCCTTTCTTAACCATTAACAGGCTAGGGAGGTACACTAGGCTGAGAGAGAGGAGAGAGAGAGAGAGAGAGAGAGAGAGAGAGAGAGATGAAACGAAACGAAACGCACTGTTTTATGTTATTTTATTTTACTTTTTAACATGCGCGCTGGTGACCTACTCGTTTTTGAGTGAACCAGTATTTTAGGAAGAAGAAGAAGAAATTTCATTTTACCGGGTTAATGAGATAAGCAGTATGAATGCTTCCCCACCCCCCCCCCCCCCAGTCCTGGGGAGAGAGAGAGAGAGAGACAGATGGTTGATTGATGATTGTTTTCTTTCTTCGTTTTTTTCTCCCCCCCCCCCCCCCCCCCCCCCCCCCCCCTCCTTTACATCTGTCTTCGCGTTGCCCCCAGCTATAAAGCCTGTTCTGTTTTCGACGTTTTGTCTTTTGCACAGACAAAACTTTCTTGAATGAATGTCTCTGTCTCCACAAAATCTATTCCCTTCTTTCTGTTTCATTACGCAAGACCAAAAATCTTTAACATTTTCGTCGAACAACCAACCACACGACACGCCTACTTCAAACATGTCAGAACACGTGTGGTTCAACGATGGAAGGATAATTTCATCCGGTTGTCACAATACCCAAGACGATTTAATAATAGTTGGGAGGGGAGGGGGGGGGCACAAAACATAAAGGCCATCATAAGATCAAATAATCAATCTGGGTCAGGACTAGGACTTGTTGAAATTGAGCTTTGGTACTAAGCTTACGCCTCCCGTCATAGATGTGTAAAGTGTAAAGCTTTACAGCCCAAGAAATGACGTCAATTCCCATGTCACGTGAGTACACGCGGGATCGAGCGTAGTCAGCCGCCATTGTTCATAGTCCCGAGGTGGAAAAAGTGTTGTGCTTTTTTCCTATTTCCAACCTTTTTTCGTCTTTGAACTACTTCGAGACCAGCTTTTGGCAGATCCTCGGTGTTCTATTGTTGTGTAAAGACTGTGATTGGACACTTGAACTCATTTCAAAGCATATTAACTGAAATTGTGATGTCTGCAAGTTTGGATCAGGTACGGCACGCAGCCATGATCCCTGGCTGGAATGTGGTGACGGATTCTGGTTCAAGAGTCGATTTTGTGTTGCGTTACCCCACAAAGTTTATCTATTTGGGAAAGGAAATGATGAAGCTATTTTGTGTGTGAGAATGTATGAAAATATGTATATATACATGTCTGCATGATTTTTAGACCAGTGTACGACCTGTCAGAGTGAATGGGGTGCGTGCCACGCTGGCTTACAAAATTAGATCACACCTCCTGAGCTTTTCTCGTGGGTCGCTTCTTGGTATTAGTCAGCGATATGTTTTCTCGTATATGTATGTCTTCCAATACACTTAAACAGCCTTGTGGGATAACCTGTACTTAATAATTTAATCTTCCTTTGTTACATGTCAATCAACGATGTTCAGAGGACGAAAGGACAACCCAATCAAGGTAAGTTTTGGGTCATTTATTTAGATTTTTGAAAACAAACGTTGGCATAGTTGAAAATCTTAAGTGTAAAATTTGCTTCTGAGCTTTGGTTAAGGTCCCTACTCCCTCACGCAACCTGGCTTTCAAACAAATGAAACATGATGGGTACAAGTTTCGACCAACATTTGTGATAGGTAGGCCTATAGGGTAGGCCTAGTTGCTTGTCTGCTGCTCATTTTGATTTTCTCATTTCAAACATTTTGATTTAGAAGCTTCAGCATTGTTGTTAGCAGTGAATCCAAGGCTGAAAAATTTCAAATTTTATGAACGAAATATGAGCTATATGGAAAATTGCGAAGGCTGTCAGGTTTGATATGAGCTAGATGGAAAATTTGCTAAGGCTGTCAGGTTTGATGATGAATAATATTTCATACCCACAGAGAAGAAGGGTTGGGGACAGGAGTATCATACTAATGTTGGGTGGCAAGTCTTGTGATACCATGCCAAAGTTTGGAACTTGGAGTCAGGTACAGCTACATTTATCGAAATAGGAACCCAGTAGTAATGAAAATTATCAATATCAGGTAAATGTAACCGTGGACCAGGGTTCAGTGATAATTCTTGCGCACAAATGTGCCTCACTGACACATGAAATTTCCATCTGGAGCGACGCACTGAAATTCAGGCCAGTGCCTCACTAAAACGCACCATAATTTACTGTGACGCAATGATTTTCTCCTGTACGCATTAAACTCCGAGCAGCATGTCACCCAAAAGCGCATTTGCCCAATCCACCACGATCGAAGTTGATAAAATCGTAACTTACCTTGACATTTCAGAACATTTCTGAATCGATGAACAACTTCAGCTTGAGAACTCTTCTCTACTGTAAATCAACAGTAGTCTTCAGAAATACAACCCAGTCTATCACTGGACCATAAGATCATGTGATTTAGCCAAGAGCGAAAAGCATGGAAAACCAATAAAATTCAGTGTTGAGCTGTGGCTTGCAGGTGATAATCTGGTGAAAGAAACAATCCGACAATTGAAATTGCACCATTGTGGTTCAAGCATGAATGTGTTGCGACCTGTGCAAGAGTGGCCAATGTTCATAGCTTCATCAAAGGTTCCATGAACATTCATCACTCGCCTCTTGTTTCTTACCAGGCATCAAGGATTATTGCATGACAACTGGAATATGGTCAGGCAGTAAAATACTTCAGCACTGGTGGAAATGGCTCGCCTAGTAAAAATTCTGTGATGATAATCGAAGAGGTCATCCCACTTATATTTTAAAATCATAAGACACTAGGTGCTTGCATTTTAGTTGGTAACACTTTGCTGACATTGGAACACAAATCTGAATGAATAAATTTCAGCATAATGTAGGGTGTTTTATTAACTTTATTATTGGTACTTTAAAAAAACCTTATTTCTGTCACTTGCTCTGTGTATGTGCAAGCGAGCGTGAGTGAGTGTTGTGTGCATGTGTGTGCTGCATGTGTGTATGTGTGTACATATTTTGCACTAATGTGGTAATGAAGTGTGACCCCCTGCATATTTTTGTGACTCCTACTCCTAGAAAATTAGGAAATGAGTTTTCCGTACTGAGTCTGACCCCATATTTTAAAAAATATATCACTGCTGTGTTTGCCCATATGATATTCACTGCATTTTGTACACTTACTTGGCAAGAATAGGATGAGTGAGGAACTGAAGAAAAAAAATGCATCAACAATGTTGTGAAGTTATTGCACTTGTGAAGTAAGTTAATCAGTTTGTGTGCTTTGATCAAAGTCCCCAGTCCCCAACCAGCATTTACAAAAATGTTCGTAATCTGTAGAAAATACTTTCATTTTATATATACAATCATTTATGGATCTTAAATTGATGATTGCTCTGGTAATTTTCTCAGATGCATGCTTGGCAATGGAAAATGGATCAAACTGAAACAAAGTCAGGAGTTCAGTCGTAGCAGTTGGTGAAAAATAAGTTACAAGAATTCATGGGTGTACTTTCCTACTGCCAACATCTGGCCAAATAAAAATTGAATTGGTACATCATACCGGAAACCTACATTTTCATCAATAGTCTGTCATCAACCAATAGAATGCCAGGAAATGCGAACCCAGCGTAAATCGAACCATGTCTTACCAGCTTTGTTTCCTGTGCCCTGGACATAACATCAGTGATTGTTTTCCTCAGGGAAAGTAAAAGTTTTTTTTACTCAGTTTCTAAAAAAAATTATCTTTTAGTGATACGAAAACTGGAAGCTGAAGATAGTCCTAGTGTTTCATTATTTCTTTCGACCTGACAGTTGAAATAAAAACTCCTGTGCCATACATGTTGTTGATTGATACCTTTATGAATTTGATATATGTATGGTATAAATTATTTCATTTCACAGTATAATTTCCTCCAAAATTTGCAGTGATCATGTTAACTGGCAGTTGCCTGTAAAATATTAAATACCTTTTTCAAATGTTATCACCAAACTTTTTATGGACTGCTGGTCCCAGAGACCTGTTCTATTTTGCTGGACCAGCAGCTGCATAGGAACAGTGGTGGTGTCAAAATGAAAAAAAAAATATATATTGAATGTCACTGTGCTTCTTGGTCAAATCAAATTTCAGATCTATTCCGGTCCTTGATCAGTGGAGCTCTTTGCATCAGAGTAGGCTTACATAATACTCTGGTAGTTCCAAAGCTGGTTGAAAGATGCCCCCTCTTAATTCTCTAAAAAGACAGCACTAGAGTCAGTGATCATTGAATCTATGTGGACATGCAGTGATAAGCATTTCCAAAAGGTTAGAGGGTCGGACTCGGTGTAGAAAAAACATGGGTCATTGAATCTTTTGTGGTCGTGTTACAGTGGTAATTATTCCTTCGACGTTCGTTAGAGGGTCGGACTCTGTGCATAGAAGTCCATTTTAGATTTTCTGAGAGTCGCAAAAGTATGTAGTAGGGTTGCCCTTCATAACTGTTAGAAAATGTACTGAAAACCACACACACACACACACACACACGCATACACACACACATACACACACATGCGTGCACACACACGCACACACATGAGTGCACTCTTGCTGGCTCACACACAGAGAGAAAAAGAAAAAGAGACAGAAATGGGTAAGAGGAGCTGATGAAAACATTTCTGATTATGCTAAATGATTTATTCACTGAATCCAATTTTGTTTTCCACTGTTAGTAAAGTATTAACAACTACAATGAATACATGTGAGCATGTGCGCTGTCACAGTGTCTGGATTAAACATGATATGTGGAATGTCCTTTTTGAATTATCAAAGCTGTATCCATCAGAATTTGCACTATGTAAACCATTTTCTTCAGCGCTGAAAGATTTGGTTACTTGACCAAATCGCGTACAATGATCATTAGAAGCTCAATGACAAAGGGCGAGCAATGGAACCTTTGAAACTGCAGTTTGGCCACTCTTGTATTGTGCCTATACATTCATATGTCTATGTAATGAGGCTGTTCGAATTGTCTGAGCTGGTCATGTTGCTTGACTTTTGTTCGATTCGCTGGCTTGTCACGCACAACTGGCACAAGCCACAGCCGAGCTATCGATTTAATACATTTAGATTTTGAACAACAGAATTTTATAAGTATGCCATGCCTTTCATGGTTCGCTGAATCACGTGATCTTGAGATCCAATCATATATAGTCTTTTTTGAAGACTGTTCTTGGTTTTCAGTAGAGAAGAATTATCAAACGGAAGTTCTTCACCAATTCAGAATGTTCAAAAATGTGGAGGAAAGTTATGTTTTTATAGACTTGGAAAGAGGTGGATCAGACAAAAGTGCTTACAAGTGACATTCTGCTCAAAATTGAAGATCATTGTGTCATGGTAAATTTTGGTACATTTTGATGACGCACTGGTTTGATTTCATAGGGTCAGATGGGAATGTTGTGTGTCAGAGACGCGTATGCGTTAAGGATTATCATTGTTGTAGAATAGATCTATCTGAGCCTGGGAGTAAATCTGACATAAATCACTATTTTCCACAATGACAAACGAGCAAAACCAGACTGCCAGGTTGAAAAAGTACACTACAAGATTTGAGTCTTTCGTCAGCTTAGATTCAGAGAAAAATGTAAGCCTACCTACTCCTAGAGCCCTGTTTCAGTGTACTTTAATCATATAGGTTGTCGCTAGTTTTCCTCTCTCTGAACCAGCTCTGACACTGGTTGAATGATGCTGCAGGATATTCAGTGTTGGGACAGGTGTACAGAATTATCTAGTAAGATTATTGCAAGGAGTGAAGAAAGGGAGCCCCAGAAATGTCCCAAGAAATATGCATGAGTTCGTTTTAAGATTTGTTTTTCATTTCTTAATCCGCTTTTGATAGCTGGGTATTTGTATTGTATTCAGAGAAGAAAAAAAATCCTGATTATTGATCTGTAATGCAATTAACATGTTTCTGAATTACAGCATTTAAAAGTGTCAGGTGTTGGCTCTAGTAAGTAAATATATTATGTTTACATGGGTATAAATTGGCTGACAACCCCCCCCCCCCCAGACTTTTTAACTTTTTCAACAAACTCTAGATTCAGTAGTTTGGTGGTGTTTTTGAACTCTTATCGCTACTGGCTGTTTTTTCCCTTTATTTTCCCACAGCAGAGACCATTTGTCAAGGTTATTAACCAAGAAAAAAAAACTGTGAGGAGTATGGACATGAAACTTTCAGAACTAATTAGAAAGATATTGGGTAATTGGGGTGAATATATCAGACTTCCTACTTAAGTACCTGCATCTTTCATCTGCTAAAGCCAGGTGAAAAATGTCCTTTTTTTCATGGGAATTGACACCTGCAGATGTCTAGTGTATGTAAATCAATGATCCAGGGAAGCACAATGTCTTTTAAACAGTCGGTTCACTCACAAAATAAATCAAGAAATGTCCAGATATGTTTTTTGATTCATATCATAGTGTATAGCGCACTTTATGATCCACTGATATGGATATCAACACAAATGGGGGAAAAAAACAACTAATAACCTAAGCCATCACACTATATGCACACTGGTTTGCTTGCTATACTAATAACATAATTATTAGTGTAATAATTGTTATTGTTATTTTATTTATAAATGAAAGCATGTGAACTAGTTTGTCATACAGGATGAGGTTCAGAATGAAGAGGTGGAACAAAAGCATTTTTCATCACTTCATGGTCTTGCGGTTTAGTGGCGCATCAGTTGGTCATTTTTGTTTCAGTAATAGTGGGTTTCAGTAGATCTGTCTGCCTGCTCTATCTTTTTCTCCCTGTATGGCTTTCACCCGTCTTAGTGATATTGATCTCGACCAGGAATACACACTATTCAGTTGCACAGGGAGAATTTGAACTTGGGTCTTCTGCTAGCCTGAGGGACTCTGAGCGAGTGTGGATCACATTAATAATCAAAGCAGCAACAGTGGGATGTCACATGTGTATGGGGGTCTTGGCATGTGTCCACATTGAACAAGGACAGATTCTGCCCAGTGCTGTTTCCTTCAGGTGCACGCGTGCATGCAGTTCCCCAGTTGAGATGCGTAGCTGGAGGGAGAGTAGAGGGACGAGTAGTTTGGATTTGATGCCAGGACACTTGGGAAGTGGTCACCCAATACTGTATGTGTGAAGTACGTCTGTGGCAGTCGGAGCAGTATTGCTGCTCCAGCCCTGGTGTCTACCTTACTTCTTTTGAGAGTCGCCCAGGAATAGGGGCGTGCCAGGGGAAGGACTGTGTGCTGCCTGAACAAGCCCTTCTCATCTTGTAGAGCCAAGGAGTGCTCCATTGTCTATAGTTGTACTTTAGCACAGACCAATCAGGAGGTGATTTCTTTAACCCTCTAGAGCCTGAAAGCACTTCCAGCCTAAAGAAAATTATTTTTTGCAAAAAAAACATCATTAGGTAAAGTAAAGAAACACATTTTGGGTATTATTTTTTTAATCAAAAACAAAAATTGACCTGATAAGAAAATTTATCATATATGATAAGATAGGCTTTAGTGGAAACAAAGACTGATTTTATCATTACATGATAAATTGCCTCAGGAATAGTAGTTTATTATTAAGTTTATTCAGCTGAATTTTCAGATTGCTAATCCTAGCAGTTCACTACTATTTCAGTAGTTTTTTTTTTTTGTGTGGATTTCAAGGTCATTTCAGTGAGTGGAACTCTGCAAAGCAGTTCTGTCCTTGTTGAAGCAGAGGTTTACTTTGCACTTCGGACAGAAGATGTACGACAGGCTCTGGCAGTTCCTGTTTTTGCATATGTCCTGCCGTTGTTCCACTGGGGCAGGTGGACAACACCAGCCAGACGGACAATCTTGGCTGAAGGTGGTAACGTCATGCAGCTGCTTGGACGACCAACTGCTCTTTTTACCAGCACCAGCACGTCTGCAATCTGGCCCTGGAAGATGCTCAGCTTTGTTGGCTTCAGGTTCAGCAGTGCACAGCGTCTCAGTTGGCAACAGCAACTGCAATGGTGTGGTAGAATCTCCTTGATTCGAGTGGATACTTGTAGAGGCTTGTGAGGCTGTCAAGCAAGTCCACTCCTCCCAGGAATTTGCTGTACTCCTTGATGATGGCAGGTTGGGGGAATGTTGATTCTTTGCTTCCGTTTCTTGTCGTATCGTGATGCTTCATCTTGAGGTTCCACATCTACATAGGTGGATATAGTGTCCACGGTCTTCTTGTCGAACCAATGCACTGCTATGACATTGGACATCAGTTCCACCTTGACATCGTAGGCTCCTTGACCTTCCTGCTTCAGCTCCTCTGACTTCAGGCTCAGGCTGTTGAACCTGTTTGCTTGAAAGGTCCTGACATAGTAAATGGTCTTGGCTTTAAAGGCCTGAATGAGAGGCAGGTTTGAGAAAAAATTACCAGCAAAGACTTTGTGATTCAAATCCCTCTCAAGACCTTTTGTCATCTTCACGACTAAATAAATAGAATCGAAAATGAAATGAGGTAGGGAACAGTAAACGATTAACAGTAAACAAGTGGGGTATGTTTTGCTCCCATAAGGAAACCTAACACAGAGTAACTTTTGTTTATTCAAGACTGGCACAGCCTTTTAAACTTGAATAAAGTCAGACAAATACATAGACGAACAATCTAATAGTGGGGGAAAAACAAGCGCAGGCCAACAACTGAACTGTCTTCATAGTGATGAAATCCAAATCTTTGCCAGGTCATTACTATGAAGACAGTTCAGTTGTTGGCCTGCGCTTGTTTTTCCCCCACTGTTAGATTGTTCGTCTATGTATTTGTCTGACTTTATTCAAGTTTAAAAGGCTATGCCAGTCTTGAATAAAAGTTACTCTGTGTTAGGTTTCCTTATGGGAGCAAAACATACCCCACTTGTTTACTGTTTAAATAAATAGAGCAGCAAATTTTCAAAATGCAAAACAGTGATATATGAAGGAATAACTTAGACACAATCAGAACTGTAATTCAGTGGAAGCATAGTATGCATCGTTCTAGTAAACGAACACTGAAAAAAACAGTTCTGAATCAAAAGAATCATTCCAAACGACCATCAAAATGAGCTTTCCCAAAGCTAGAAAATCGCTTGCAATCTCTAACGCTGGTGTCATCATATCTGATAAATGGCAGACGAGTTGTCTTTCCCTGAAGTTTCCACAAAAGCCGTTCTTATCACATATGATAAACCATTTTCATGCCATCTTTATAACTAACATTAATCAGTTTCATATAAAATTATTATATGGTCTAAATCTATATATTACCATGCATTTATTAAGCCTGATTGAAAATATGTGTGTGCTCACATGTCTGTGTACCAGAGGCTCAAAAATGCAGATTGTAAAAAGGTTGGTAGCCGTTTGCATTCATTGTAGAAAAGGGAGAGTGAGAAATAACAGACATGATGCTGGGGTGTGGGAGCATAGCACCAGAGTTCTTGCCTGTCTGGAACTGGTGGTCCAAGAGATAAGTATCAGCTGTCACTGAGGTATGTGCCACAGGCGCTTGATTTGGGTTTATCATATATGGTGGTCGGCACTAGAGTGTTAAAGGGTTTGGATTAACTTTCAAGGTTCCAACTCCTGGACAAAGTCTAGGCCAGTGCAGCTCTCATTCCATGCGGGTTCTTCATCTCCAAGTAAAGACCTGTCTTCATTATTCATACGATTACAAGACCACTAGTAACATACAAGACCACCTACAGTAGCTGATTCAGTTCAGTTCAGTTCAGTTCAGTGGTTTATTTAATGTCTTTTCGTCGCCAGATGTAGAAAGAAACTCGTGGAGAGCGTGGCAGCGTATCGGCCTCATGCTCCGTTTCAGTTCGCAGGTCCCCTCTACCAGGGCTGAGATTTAGCAAGCCAGGCTAAGGAGCCAGCCGGGCTCCTAACCTGGGAGGTTGAGGTTGCCAGAAAATATTTCAGGTTGCCAGACCCTTTCATTGAAAATGCAGTCCTATTTTAAATTTGCAGCTTATACACACGCTTATTTTCAACAACAACAATAACACTGTTTCTGCTCATTAATTTTGGAAAACAAATTTATTTTCAGTTGTCATTGATATTGCCACCCAGGTATATCATAACTGACAAAGAAAAAGAGATCTTTTATATCCAAAAGCATTTGACTAGTAGAAGTAAAAAGCGTCATGACAAGATTTGTCCCTGTTTTGTACCTGAAGCACCTTCAGTCTACAGTCTGCCAAGGGCCAGATCATCATCATCATCATCATCATCCTCAATGTTGAAAAAGGTGAAGCAGCTTGGGTCTGCCTTCCTCAGGCCAGCAAAGTCATCACCATCTAACCCAGCACTGAGACTCTGCTGCTGCTGTTTGTAAGTCGTCATCCATTTTCGGCAGGGTGCACAGTGCATCTCCTTCTTGTCGGCATCGTACACAAGCCATGCTCTCTCCTCCCCTGTTTCTGTCCTCTTCCATCCTGGCACCCACTTTCGATCTCTCTTTTCTTCTTCATATTCCTTATTCTGCTTCTTTTTTTCTTCTTCTGACTTAGTTTTTTTTTTTGCTGGAGGCTCAGAGACACCGGTTAAAAAGCGCCACATGACCACCGACTGAACAAGTAAGCGGAAGAGCGGAAATGGCAAGTCTCGCGCGACTCTGAACCTGGGCCGGGAAAGCCCCAGCACGGCAGTGATGAAAGATGGCAGTCGGCAGGCGCGTGTTTGTTTTTACAGGGCATGTCGTTTGTGTACAGGTACAGAATCACTGGCGGTGATTTTTAGGTCGCCAGCCGGGCGAATGGTACTGTAAATTGAGTTTGCCCGACTCCAATTTTAGGGGCCATTGGCGAGTTGGCGAACGTTAAAGCTCAGCCCTGCTCTACATCCAGGCGGAATGTCTCAGCCACCTTATCTGGACATGGCTTTGTGATATTCTGCTGAAATAGAAAAAAATATGGTGGTGAGGGGAGTGGGATGAGATGGCAGTGGGTGGTGGGATGCACTGTTCAACAACTCTGTTTATGATGAGACCCTCATTTGAACTAATGTGTAGGTATAGCCTTAAGGCCAGACACATGCAGAGAGAGGGAGAGCAATTATGATTGGGGCTATCGTCATCTTAATAGTGTTCCTACTTTCAATACCTGATATGTTTAGGAGGCTGCCTTTTGCTTCCTAGAACTCCTCACTTAACCACTGTTACAGGCTTTCAGTTGGCATGGTAGATGGCTCCAACAGCGTTTTTTTTTTCATTGCGGCAAACAGCAAACTATTGCATGCATAATTTGATTTTGAGGGGTGAGGGGAAGGACGGAGGGAACCCACTTTCCAGCCGCTATTGTGCACCGAGATATTCTTTTGACACCACAGGGTAGACATCGCCCAGATGGCCAGAGAAATGGGAAGCGAGTGGAAGTGGGAGGGCCCTTTCATGGCATAGCAATTTTCACTGAACCTGAGGTCATGTTTGACCGGGGTTGTTGCCATCCTAGTGGTGGTCCAGTGCTTATATGTATGGAAGGCAGCCTTCTACACATTAGAAGAGCCTTTCAGTTAGTAGTTACCACCTCTAACTGACCAGAACGTTGTTGACCAAGGCAAATGGTTCCGAGGGCATTTCTTTCATCTCGGCTAGGAGCTAGCAAACTTGCTTGCATGGGTTTGTCATGGCAAGATTACTTAACCAAACAAGAGTCATGAAAACTGCCCATTTTTCACTCCATGTGATTTTGTATACTGCTTTTTCGTTGTCCCACTTGTGACAGAAATCACATTCAGATACAGCGTCATACTCAAATTGATGTGTTAAAAAAAAGAAGGTAAAAAGGCAGATTAGTATATCTGAAAAATTTTCCATCATAATTCATATGAACAAGCCCTAAATCATGCAAATGGACAAAAATTATTTGTTTTGCCTTCTTTGCCCATATGACCATGCCTTCTTTTGTATTTGACTTGTGCGCGCTTGTGCACGCACGCACGCACACGCACACACACACACACACACACACACACACACACACACACACACACACACACACACACACACATGAAGTTTGAACAGTGCAATTTTTAACATACAACTCATGAGACCATTGGGCATGTTTCAGTGTCCGGGGCCCCTGGAAAAGACGGCATGAGTGAGGAGGAAAAGTACATGCCCCAGCCACATCAGGTAAGTTTGGTTTGGGGACACACCCACACACTTGTTGCTGTGCTAATGATATCGTGAAGTATGGCTGGTATGGCTGCAAGATCATGACTAGAAAGATGTGTTGTTTGAGGCATGTGACTGTTGTAAGAAATACTTTTTTATTTTTTGGGGGACAGAATTTGGATCTTGGATATTTGTTTTATGAAACGCCTTTTTGAAGTTTGTGAAGCGTTGGGTTTTCAAGCCAGTGCACCCTTAAGGTTTATGAATGTCATTTTGAAGACAAAAGCAAGAACAGCAATATTCCTATACTAATTTATCATACTTTGTTAAACTTTTATTTCTAGTGCATAAGTACGTTGGTAATTCACACTAATATTCTGTCTGAATATCTGTGAACAATCTCTCTAATTTCAGTCAGAATATTTATGAGCAACCATGGAAAATCAATATAAAGTACAAAATTTATCAGTAAATTTTGCTTGCGTTCAGCAGTGTGTGTACAGCTTATTGACGCTGGAATAAGCAAGGGGAGCTGTTAACGCGGAAACAGTTGTGGTATGAAATAAAAACCTGTCTTGATGGCAGTTACTTCATTTCCTGTTATGCAGTTATTAATGTTTGTTTATCTGCTTTACCGAACGGAGAGAAAAAGGCATGGGGGGGGGGGGGGGGGGGGGGGGGGGAGGGGGGGTATAATTATTGATTGAAACTTGGTGGAAGAGTATTTAGTACAAACAAGAGGGCTGAGTTTACCAATGGTAGAAGCAAGGGCAGAATTGGATTTGCAATACTGGTGGGGTTAAAAAAAAAAAAATGCACAAAAAACTGGCAGTTTTGTTCTTAAGAGTGCATTAAGACTGCAAGAGAGGGTCAAAAGCAATTCATCCGAAGTTTTATTTTAGCCCTCAGAGTACAGTACTACAACCGAGGAAAAAAAAATTACAATTTTTCTGACTGCAAAACCAACAATTTAGTTTCGTGCTGTGCACAGATTGCATGAGGTGATTTTGCTGTGCTCACTTTTTGGGAAAAGCAGTCACTTGATGCCGCTGGCGGAAGTGTCTTCACTTGGTCGGTAAAGTAGCATTGAAAAGGCTGCATAAAACCGATTGGAAAATTACAAGGATAGCCAAAATCAAAAGCTGGCATGCAGTGGCTTCAGAACCAAGAGAACGAAAATGATGGCTGGCAGTCAACAATACTGGTCTAAGTACCAGGCTGGAGAACTCTCTTGGATCCGAGGATTTCTGAGAAAACCATATGATTTTCAGAGGAAAGAAATGGGGCATTCAAGGGGAGGAAAAGTCCATTGAAAAAAAGTTGCAAAAAATAGTATCCTGAGTCTCGTACTGTGTTAAGATTTTCCAGTCCAGGTTTCCATGATTCTACGTTCAGCGCTGTACTGCCCGCGATTGTTAGTGTATTGCTGTGTTTCTCCTTGCATTAATCAGAGTATTTCACTAGCGGATAAATATTTAGGTGAACGCAATTCGTTTAGCCATTTTTTCTGGTTGTTGGTCATGCTGAGGCTTCTTCTTTTCAAGGAAAAATATGATCTTATGCATGTCACGAATCGAGGCGAGACGTTTGAGGAAAGCACAGCTTTCAGTTGTTGGAGATTTGAGAGGACTGAAGAGACTATAAAAGTGAGCAGTCCCGATCAGCTGTTTTCGACTTGTTGGAAAGTGAACTCGCTGGGAACTAGTTGTTACTTTTTTGCTTTGTTAAAAAGGGCTGAATTACACCAGTTGTGGTTTTAACTGCACTCTTTGAACATCTGTGCTGCAAGAAGTATGTTGATGCTTCAAGAGCACATTTTGACTGTGGTCAGAGCAGACTGGATTTCTTGATTGGATTAATATTTTGCCCCCCTCCCCAGTTACGGCTGAACATGCTCAGATTTATTTTGACATTGTGACAGCCCAGATGGATAATATGTGATATGTACACCAGTGGTGGGCTTGGTTACGAACTGCAAAAAGTGAGATGCATAAAGTGTCAGTGATTGTGTTCTCAGTAAGGTATATTGTTCTTTTGTTACTAGCTTTTCTGTGTGACTGCAGAGACAGCACCTTTTTTTTTTTTTTACTTTTCTTTTCGTCTTTTACTTTTCCTAGAAATATGTTAAATTTAAGTGTGCATGCCTGTGTGTGTGTGTGTGTGTGTGTGTGTGTGTGTGTGTGTGTGTGTGTGTGTGTGTGTGTGTGCGAGTGATTTTCTTTTGGTTTCCTTGCTTCCTGCATAGCCGTTTGGCTTTTAGGAGAAACCACAAAACAGTCTTGAAAACTGCATAAATACCATGTTGGCTCGGTGGGGGTGGGGGGGGGGGTGGGGGTTGCTTTGCCTCCCTGGATCCCCCGCCAGGGCGTTGCCCCAGTGCCTAAGCGGCCCCTTGGCCCCAGCCTGTTTTAGAAAGGGTTTTCAAGTCGGCTGTTCTCCAGCCTGAAGTACACGGAAAAGTATCCTGTGCTTAATGAAGTACATAGGGCAAAGCCCTTTTCTTCTGTAAGCTGTGTTTGACAAGACATTGCAATCTGGCATATAGAGATTGACAGCTCTGTCATATTAAAGTGATGAAAGTAATCTTTACAATTTTTGCTCATTGAAATATTCACAGGAAAAATAACAATGTGTATCATAGAGAAGACACCTGGGAAATTACTTGTGATATGGCTTCATTTTGTGAAAAAATAAGCTTGTGAAAACACTCAGACAAATGACAGTTTACTATTTATCTGCCATGGTATGTACAAGGGAGAAGACGTGAGGAGGTAATTTGTGGAAATGTTGCTGTGTTCATGTTAATGAAAACGAATATTATATCGAAAATTGGGGTTACGTTACTGGAAGTCATTTGGTACTATTTCTCCATGTTTGTTTTGTTAATGTTCAATATTGTCATGCCTTTTCTTTTTGGAAGAAATGAAAACGTGGAAATGATTGTTTTTTGTAAATGAACAAAGAATAAAGACAAAAAAAGCAGAGAAGAAAAGAACAAAGACAAAAGAGAGTAAGATAAGATAATGTTGCTTATAGCCCAGCCGACCGCAAAGGGCCACATCAGGGCTGAGTGAAAGAGAATTTAAGTAAATGTAAAACTGATTAGTAACATATACTGACAACTTGCAGTTTGAAGAGATGTTTACTCATTTCACCGCATCTTTCTCATTTTGGAGTGTTTGTAAATGCCTTTGTGCACCAGAACTGTTGCCAGCCTGTCTAGATTTTTTTGAAGATGTATTGCAAACTTAAATCAAAGTAGTTTGCAGCACGTTCTGTGAGTTCATTTCCCACTGTGTAATTAAAAGCTCAGGTCATGGGAACTGAAAGTGTTACATAAGTACCAAAAATACAGCTTGGAAACAGATCATGTTTTGTCTATGTGTGTAGTTGTTGGACCTTGAATTGTCTCGCCCTAGGTTGGCATACCTGTATGAGTGATACCTTGGCTTTGAGGAGCTTTCACAGTTCCAGATCTGAAATGGTATGGTATAGAACATGGTGTCTTTCCCTTGACAGTAAAAACAAATAAAAGCATGTTCACTCAAAAAACACACAAGGACAGCTTTAAATTAGCACTTCTAATCAGTTGTGAATCTTGGACATTTTTCACAAAAATGAAATGCATCAGATAGATCATCAATAAATGGACACCATTATACGCATAACAAGATAGATCAGCAATGAATGGACACCATTATATGCATAACATGTCAGCTCTACAGTTTTTATTTTCGCCAAACTTCTGTATTCTCTGTAAAATGAAGGGCTTTGCAGTATTTGGACAAAGTAAAATATTTTAATGGTAAATCCAACCACTGGGAAAAATTGCTTTTATTTACATTTTCACAAATTAGAACATTACAAACTGTGCACTTTTTTTTTAACAAAGGAGAAGAAATGAAAGGAAAGAAGAGGAGGCTAGACTTCAAATCAAAGCATAGAAAATTTGGGGTACCGCATATAACAAGGAACAGACATTTCTCTGTCTTTGTAAGGAACAATGTAAGAAGTGCAGTCTCTTCAAATGTTGGCTGCTTGTCTTTCATTACCTACATAACACACCTGAAGGAGCTGTTTGTTTGAGAATTAAGCAACAATGAAGACAGATCAAAATAACAACTTTGGTACCCCTCGGATGTAACAAAATGGAGGTCCAAATGCCAGCCATTTTTGTTAAAAAAAAATTGTAAGAGTCAGAAGTGCCGTTGTACTGGGGAAAAAATCTGCCAGCAATCGGTCCTTTGTCAGTTGCTTTATTAAAAATGATTGTGGCTATGTAGTTGTATGTTTATTTGGCAGCTGTCTGTAGGTTTGTCAGAAGTGGATGGATGTAACCTATGAGCGTATGCATATTTGGCAGTTTTTCGTGGTGTGTAAGAAGTGGGTGGTGAATGTAACCCATGAACTGAGCTGTACACCTCTGTGGAAAGACTTGCACACTCAGAAGGAATCTGCATGTGCGGCCACAATGAAATGATTATTGGGACACATTGAAATATAGAACTTAAAGCATATCTGTGTCTGAACATGCATGCTTTTTCTGTACCTGTAAGCAACTGCATGGGCATGTGTGCATATATTATGATATTGTATGTTCAGCATGTAGCTGTAAGAGTGTAGATGTGTGTATCGCTGTATGATGATATTCATACGCACACATAAACAAGTTTTGTACAGATTTTTTTTACATTGCTGTCTGTTTGCATTTAAATAAATGCAGTCCTGGGAAAAAAATGAAAATTTAAGAGGAATATTTTTGATTACAATTGGTTTTTACAATTGTGCACAAACAGGGATGGACTCGTAGAAAGAGATGAGTTTGCTGTTTGCAAAATGAATATAAATGTAGAGGACTGTCATTGAGATTTGTTGACCAGTGCAAGAAAAATGATACAGAACAGTTACAGGAACACCATGTGTACCCCTTAAAAAAAAAGAAAAAGTTGAAAACCTGATCATCATGCTCACTGGCACATAATACACATTCACACACACTCAGATATGCACACACACACTGTGACACACTGGTGACCTCACTCGTGGGAAAATGACAGGAAGAGAGAAGCCTGTGTTTGGAGTAGACTGTGATACACTGGTGACCTCACTTGTGGGAAAATGACAGGAAAGAGAGAAGCCTGTGTGTTTGGAGTAGACTGCGATACACTGGTGACCTCACTTGTGTTCAAAAGTCCTCAATCATCACATCTCTTAACGACATAACCATTTTAATTTCATGTGTCCGGAACTTTTTTTTTTCATTTCAAATCTGACCCCGTATTCTGTACATTCCATATGTGTTATTTCAGTTAGAATGCGTGTCTTAATTCCTTACTAAGCAAGATCTGGTGATAGATTGGTATTTTTGTGACAGGCAGTAAAGGTCGTTATTGATTAGGCGTGAAAAAGCAGAGTGTAGCTGCCAAGAGCATAAGCATATGAATTCAGAGTGTGGCAGCAGAAGATGTAAAAGGGCAATTTTGTGGTATGATACCGAAAATAAGCAGGCAAAAAGCAAGAGATGCAGGCCTCTGCCATAAAAGTCCATGCTCAGGGTTGAAAATTATTTTTTAACCCTCACAGTGCTCTGTATATCAATTTAACTTTAACGAAATGTAGTTAAAATCTAGGACGGAAACTCGTCACACACCACACTTGAGAATTTGGCTTCTGCATACATATTATTTGCACTAGATATGCAAACCTACATTTTTAGAAACTAGAGATGATGTAGAATCTAGTGAATAACTGAAAATACTGTAGGTGGTACCTACTTGGAGACTGACCTCAAAATATAAGCAGAGAAAATTTCTGAAAAGTTATTTGAAAAGTAAGTCAAATGTTAGGAGAGACACATTTTTTCTTCTGTACTACCTAAACACTCAGACTGGGATAAATGAAGACAAATATGTGCTGGAAACATGGGAAAGATGATGGTTCTCTTGACTTGAGCTATGTATAATGAATTGTGCCTCAAATGATGTACCTATAATTCAGCATCCGGACAATCAAATTTCACTACATAAGGAAATGGTTTGTGCAGGCTTATCTTGAAGCTAGATAGGTAAAACTTATGTTTTTGTAAACTAGAGATAATGAGGAATCTGAAAAAAAATAATTACAGCACAGTACCCTGATGGCAGCTGAAAATATTCTTCACAGTGTAATCCAGAACATCGGCGAAAAGGTAATCCAAAACGTCAGTCACATTGTTTGAAACAACCACAGTTTTTCCTGCTTGATTGTCAAAACACTTGAAACTTCAGAGAAAACACAGAAGAACATGTCCTTGAAAGACACAGAACAAAGTTAGGGCCTTGGTCTTCTGTGGAAGGCTGAAAAGCACTCAGGGCAGAGTCCCATGTCGCATCCAGAACATTCCCAGCCAGAGCGCACACAAGTAGGATGGCCAGCAGCACAGTTCCTCTTTCCTTGACCTCCTCTCTCAGCATCACTCTCCTCTGCAGTAGTGCTTCCAGATTCTGGATCACACAAGAAAAACATATCCTAAGTCTTCTGTTCATTTCATTGTTTCATAATGGTGCAAAAGTTGTTACAGAGAGCTTGACTCAGTTTCCACTGATTAGTCTGATTTTCAGAAAGAAAAAAATATTAACAACATTACTTATTCATTCTATGAAAAATGAAGTCATGCATAAAATCATAAATAAAAATAAAATCTGAATCACTAGCATATAAAGAAGGGAAAGGGCTATAGCTTTCACTGGAGACATGCCCACTCGTGACACGCCCACACTGTTTCCAAACTAATAAAAGCAAACAAACAAAAGTTATAAATTGTTCTCTTCAAATCACCACTTTTATTCATCTCTAAAGTGCTTTCAAAACACCTATAATCACCCAGAAACGATCTTCTAGTTTGATCAGGCAACTCCTGTAAGTAAACCATGTACCCTGCCCCCTCCATCCCCCCCTTCCTTCATGTGGCGGACCAACAAATGTAAAATAACCAATAACCGCACGCAGCAAGTGTTCCATCACTCGACACACAAAAATAATCAAAGTTTATCTACTCACCTGCTTCGCTTTCGTTACTACTGCCTCCGGCAACTGATTCTTCACTCGTGCCACTTCCACGAAACTCCTGCTCGAACTCGGTCGCTGATTCACTCATTATTTCAGTCAAAACGCACGAAAAACTTGGAGATAACGACTGACAAGGCTTGCAGGTGCACATGGATACCAGCAAGTCACGTGAACTGATCAATCCGGATGTTTAGCGGCGGTGGTATAACGGTTTTCATATGAGCCACGATCGTGGCCCATCGCACTCGGGCGGTAAAGCCACGATCGTGGCCCATCGCACTCAGCGAGTTAAGAGTCCCTGAACTTCTCAAGGTTCACTCTGTTGCTGACAACTTTGGTGTGGTTGTTAAGCTGTTCGTTCCGTATGCTGACCGGGACATGTGTAATGCAGTAATTGCTGCTGAACATCTTTGTGATCCCCTCCCCCACACCCCCACCTGTCCTGCCAACAGCGACATGTGTAATACAGTAACTGCTGCTGAACATCTTTGTGATCCCCCCCTTGCCCCCATCTGTCCTGCCAACAGTGACATGTGTAATACAGTAACTGCTGCTGAACATCTTTGTGATCCCCCCCCCCCCCCCCACCCCCATCTGTCCTGCCAACAGCGACA
Organism: Conus ventricosus; assembly: GCA_018398815.1. Classification (NCBI taxonomy): domain Eukaryota; kingdom Metazoa; phylum Mollusca; class Gastropoda; order Neogastropoda; family Conidae; genus Conus; species Conus ventricosus. The sequence goes on along the minus strand of CM031622.1, from coordinate 14,087,599 downwards.
TGTGTAATACAATAACTGCTGCTGAACATCTTTGTGATCCCCCCCCCCCCCCCCCCCCCCCCTACCACCACCTGTCCTGCCAACAGCTGCTATGTCATCAGCAAATCAGAGTATTCACATGCACATTCAGAAACATGAGCGGAAAAAAAAGCAGTCAGTGTTATGAACCTAAACAGTCTTTATGGATTTCGTATAACATGTTGAAACTTTTCAGTTATGTTATCAGAGGAGTGTATTTTGCTGTCAGCAGGATCCACTCCTCTGGTTTGCCCCACCCCCACCCCCTCCCGTCTTGCCTCCTCTTCCCTCACCTTTTTTTTTATGAAATGGACTTTGGACATCATTAATCACAGAAAGTGAAGCATCCAACTTTTTAATGAAGTATTTTGGTGTAAGTCACTGATAGGACACCATTAATGGAGATCTGCTGAAATGTGTGGTAAAGTATAAGGACAAGCAAGTGTGTGTGTTTTGTCATTTCTCCCTCTTTGAGACTGCATGAAGACACCATGCTTTTCTCCGACATGTTTGTCCAAAATTTTATTAGTATTTAAACGTTTTTTTGCTTGTGTAATTATTTGGCATAATCAGATAATGACCATTTATTTTATTGTTTGCTGCAGTTTTTTTTTTTTTTATAGATTTCTTGCACTCTGAGTATGACTTGGTTAAGGAATTGTAGCGCCATGGTATTTGGTATAGACAGTTGGATCAGTATGTTTGTCCTCGGTAGTGTGGTATGCAGGTAATGATATTACATTTGTTTGATGTTTGTGCTGTTTGGTCGACTTGTATTGTTGAAGTGTTTATGCTTTTGTGTATTGATTGATGTGCTGTTCTTTGCCAGGTTTGATTGTAATAAGGTTGTGGTTTCAGCTTGAGTACTTTCCTTTTTGTTGAGCTATTGTGGACATTCTGTGCCAGAAATTTTCTGTCATTCAGTTTGTGTAAGCATACAAGGCCTGCCCATAAAGTTGTTTTATCAGAACGAGAAGCCAAAAAGTACTTTTCTAGTCAGAAATGTTTTTGAAATAATGTAGACCTTCAAAGTAGTTGATAATGAAATAAAAGTCACCGTATGTTTGACAATTAGACGCGAAGAATGGAATTAAGAAAAGAAAGTTGAAAAAAGTTGCTGTTTGACATTCTCATTTCTCTTACATGAAGGGATTTAGTGTCAAAATGAGATATAAACTTTGCCACATTTCTGTAGATTTTAACAATTTTGAAACCACGTTTAAATATTCTAAGTGTTTTTAGAAGATGTATTTTAAAGGGTTGTCTGAATGAATGAATGACTTGTGAGTTGACTTCAAGTAGCAGTGACAGCCCTGATATGGCCCTTTGCGGTCAGCTGGGCTATAAGCAACATTACCTTACCCTACTATTTAAATATTCATGAATGCACGTGTGTTGTGTGTGTGTGTGTGTGTGTGTGTGTGTGTGTGTGTGTGTGTGTCTCCATTTGTCTTACTGTGCAATTGTTGTTTCTCAATTTTCTGCTTTTCTTGCGCAGGCATGGTTTCATTTTTAAAGAGAGAAAGAGTGTGTGTGTGTGTGACTGTGTGTGTGTGTGACTGTGTGTGTGTGTGTGTGTGTGTGTGTGTGTGTCACTGTGTGTGTGTGTGTGAGAGATTCATCTTTGGTAGTCATTTATGTTTGTTCTGCAGATTGCATAGTTACATGCTTATTCAGTTTCCTGTTAATGTTGTATTTGAGTATGTTGTGGCCCTTTGCGGTCGGCTGGGCTATAAGCAATATTATCTTATTATGTTTGTGATAATTTTTTTTTGCATAGAGATAGTGTAATGGACAGAGATGTGAATTACCAGAGCATTTGAGCTTTGCTGTTCCTTCTGTAGTACTAGTAGGTTCTGTGTCTGTACTTCTTTAAGTCGACAAGCCTGTCACATTGTGTTGTGTTTGTCAAGCATCTTGAATGTATTTTGCACGGATGCTTTTCTTCGGAAAGTTCTTTGATGCAAGTCTTTTTGCAATACCAGTGTGAACTAAGCCTTTTGACATAGCTGCCAACTGCTACGAGATCGCCGTAGTTTGCTACGCCAAGAGAATGCTTGCTACGACGCTATTACGATCATTAAATTGCTACGGCGAAACAAAAAAATTCGAAGATACTTTCGTTTTGTTTGGACAGCGCTAAGTAACGTCTCTATCGGTCTGTCGGAACTGCATTTCCGCTTTCGGTTTTACTGTAGCACGTAGATTTTTTTTTTACAATTTGCCCTCTTCCTCTGCTTCATCTCTGTATAATAACATTTATAGATGTACTAAGAGTACTGTAGCTTTAATGTGGTCCGTAAAACTGGTTATAGGCTTGATTTCTTTTTAGCACGCGCGCAAAATTAAGTTGCTACTGTCAAATTGGAAATGCTACTGTGAAAATTGTGAAATGCTACTGTAAGCCGCATGAGCAGGTTGGCAGCTCTGTTTTGATTGTTGTTGGATTTTTCTCTTGAAAATCAGTATAGACTACTTCAGTTTTCATTTCATTGAGTTTCATGCACAAAAGGATTGACTACAAAAACACGAAGAAGGGATTAGTTCAAACTATTGCTTTATTTTTTATTATTTATTTTTTTTTTGGCATATTGAGAAAAAGGATCAGTATCCTGAGAAAGGATCAGTATCCTGAGCCAGCATCTGACTTTGTAGTCTAGTTATTTCAGAGTCGAAGTATCTTACCCACCTGCACTTTAAAAAAAAAAAGTGGCCATTTTAAAACACATTAGAAATGAGTCAGGAGTATCTTTATCTCATAAACAGTTGCTAACTTTTAAAAAAGATTCCTTAAATGGACCAGCATCAGTGCACAACTTCTGGTTGCAGAAACTGAAAGGAAAGCGACACTGTTCCAAGCTACATCCAGATTTGTTATTGTATTCTCACTTAATAACCTTCATAACCACGTGTGTATGTAACATCTCTAATACAGCGTGTGCTGGCAAACTGATACATCTGAATGCATCAGGAATTGCAGTTAAATACTCTGGGAGAAGATGAATGAGGCTTCCTATTATGTTTGATCAGTAATTCACAGTAGGATTGCTCTCTGTCTCTTTCTGTATCAGTCTGTGGAATGAACTGTCAGTGTTCATCCATCAGTTTGGTTTTATTTTAGATGTTAAGTTTTCACAGGTTGGGGGGAGAGAATGGGGGGGGGGGGGGGGGGGGGGATCCCATTGTGTATCTTTGATGTTTATTTAAATACTAGTATTCTGAAGAAGTCAGTTCTGTGTCTGTTTTTAATGCCTTAAGCCAAAGTTCACTCGGGTCTATGACTCATTATCCTCCTTCCCCATATGTCTTTATTTTTCTTTTGTTTTCTGTGTTGGCTGATCTCTTCTTGTGCGCTGTGTGTTTGCTACTGTTAAATCTAGCGTGAATTTCCTGAAGTTGATGCAGCCCATCCTCAGGAAAAAGGAGTTAAAAAGTGGTCCACCCCCCATTCGGGCCAAGAGATTTATGGACAGCGCCAGGACACGGCAGACCAAGGGTAAAGTGGCTGACGATGAGTCATGACGGTGCAGGCCCCGTCTTAAATTCCATTTAGTCAGTGTTAGGATCTGTGCATTTCACGGCCGCATTTTGGATGAAGGGGAGTGATTTGATTGGATGGGTTTTATGATGGTGTGTTTGCTTTAAGAATCTGGTGTTTGTGTGCTGTCTTGGAACTTATTTTAACCAGTATAGCAAAATGAATATACAAGGAGACTAATCATGCACCTTTAAAAGGAGAGAAGAGGTACAGACATGTAACTTACTTCCTGCATTGGTTGCTTAGGGCTGTTGGTATAATAGATGTTGAGACAGTATAAATCTATTCTCAGATCTTAAAAGCTTCACTGTAAAGTGTCATCCCTTTCTTTCCCCCTTCAGTTCATGTATAGCTTTCATTTCTACCACACATCACCACCCCTCATTTACATACAAGTTAAAAGAATTCCAGTTTCATTCAGATAATTCCATTCAAATAAGGTGTTTATAAGCAGGGTTAAGCATTCATGCATGCAACATAAACACATGATTATTCCAGCTCGCACTCTCAGTTATGCATAAATGCAAGTGTAAATGTGGCAGTGTTGCATTGTAATGTCATGAAAACTGAAAAAAAAGTTTGGGGAAGAGCAGCAGTGACGAAAGACAGAAACAAGGAAGTGTGGGGTTTGTTCATGGATGATTCTCCAATCTGTATAGAATGTTATGTACAGCCAAAAACTGTATTCTATTTAATCAGAAGATCATGGCTGCTTTAATCACTGGTATCTTTCTTATCTTTCCTAAGTATTACTGTTATAACTGTATGACACTTTTGTATGCCCTGTGTAACAAAACTCTTTCATGCATCCAGTGTAATGTTTGAAATGCTGTTCCACTGTTATTATCTGCTTCTGTTGATTTTCATTTGCACTGCTTCCTTTATTAATATTACATCACTTTGTGCATGTAGTTGTTTGCTTGTTTGTCTTTTAGCTTTGTGGAATTCGTTTTGACGTTTTGGTGGTTGTGTGTGCTTTTTATGCCAGTGGAGCTTTCAAATATGCCTCTTGAAGGGTTCATACATGAGAAAAGAGGGTTAGCATTGTTCGTAAATCTTGTTGCAGGGGACCTATACAAGTCCTGGGCAGATGCCAAGTCCTGGAGGCACCGATTCGTTTTTCCAGAGTTATTATACGCCTAACCCAAACACCATGTATCCGTTCATGAGCCAAGGAATTAGTACGACTGAAGGACCGTGGTCCAACGGTGGAGACACTCCTATGTTCCCTATGAGCTATGACTACAGCAGCATGTATGGTGGTTTTGGTTTTCCTTTCGGCAGCTGGGACTATCCTAGCGAATACTGGAATGCGCCTGCTCAACCTGCAGCTCGCAAAGACCCTCGCCCGTATCAGGAACCAGACTATTATGCTGACCCCTCTATGATGCCAGCGGATTCATATGGGATGATGAATGGTGCAGGACCTGATCGTGGGACCCGATGGGAGGTGTGGAACAAGGACTGCGTGGCATGACCATTCAGGGAGGTATGGAGAAGAAGATGGATGGAGCAATGGGGGCAGAGATGGTTGGAGGTGTGCCCACCCAAGATATGGTGTCGCCTCCACCCCAGTCTGTATCTTCGTCCATGCATGGTGTAAGCTCGCAGGGAATGGGTTTGAGTGTAGGGGGTGGTGTTGGAGGCATGGGCAACCAGGCGCCAAAGAAAACTTCGTGGGCGGCCATTGCTTCTCAGCCAGCACGCCCTCAAACGCAGGTGCGCCCTCGTATGATCCCCAGGGCCCCAGCCAATCCTAACAAGCCCCATAGCATGGACATTGGCACTTGGGAGAACCGTGGAGGAATGGGTGCAGGAGGACCTGTTGGTGGAAAGCCGTCACCCGGACAACGTCAGACATGGAGTGCTCCCCGTCGTCAGATAGGGGGAGGTGGTTCTGCTGGACCCTCTAGCGTCAACAGCAACACCAACAACAGTGGTGGTGGACATAGCCAGAATCACCATGGAGGGAGCTCCCATCCCAACTCCTATGGGTCTGGTTCCAGCAGCCCTGGGAACATGGCTGGCAATGGTGCTGGGGCCAGCAACCATCCCGTCTTGGACAAGTTGAAACAAGAGAATCAGTACAACCCCAAGGAATTTGCCATGAACGTTAAAGGAGCCCGCTTCTTCATCATCAAGAGTTACTCTGAGGATGACATCCACCGGTCCATCAAGTACAACATTTGGTGCAGCACTGAACATGGAAACAAGCGTCTGGATTCTGCCTTTCGTGAGCGTGAGGGAAAGGGACCTATCTACCTCCTTTTCTCTGTCAACGGCAGCGGCCATTTCTGCGGGGTTGCCCAGATGCTGTCTCCGATTGACTACAACAAGAACTCCAGCGTGTGGGCGCAGGACAAGTGGAAGGGCCAGTTTGAGGTCAAGTGGGTGTACGTGAAGGATGTGCCCAACTCCCAGCTGCGCCACATCCGCCTTGAGAACAACGAGAACAAGCCTGTGACCAACTCTCGTGACACCCAGGAAGTGCCCCCAGAGAAGGGCAAGCTGGTGTTGAAGATCCTGCACAGCTACAAGCACACAACCTCCATCTTTGATGACTTCACACACTATGAGAAACGTCAGGAGGAGGACCAGTTGCCTCACACTGCACCTCCCTCCCATGGAGGACACTCTGGTGGTGCTGGGGTGGACAGGGGAGACCGAAGTCAGCGAGGAGGAAGGGTAATGAATTCTTTTTCACTTTCAGTAGCCTGATTAGATTAAAGTAGATTCTCCATGTAGTGAGCATGCTAACAGTTATGGTGGAGCCACCTTGGGCAGTGATTAGCTTCACAGGCCAGGAGATCGTGGATTGCAGTCCAGTCACAATTATTTGTTTGTGGGATTTTTTCAGTCCAGGCCAGTTCTATGTAGAGTTGAATGTTCTGTAGGGTCATACGGGATAACCACAACCATACAGACAAGTTAATGTAGGGCAAAATCTGTGACAAACATAACAAATTCTCTATCTCCTGGGGCTGTTTGATATTTGGACATATGGGGAGTACAGCCCTGTCATCTAGTCTTGGAAAAGAATGGAACACCATATCATCATCATCCACGTTGTCACTATACTATGTATGTCAGTATCAGAGAAGTGTCCAATGTTGTAGCCCTTCATGAGGGAGATGGAGGAGGAGTGGTAACTTCAGTTTTGACTTTGTCTCTACATTCGAGCTCTTGGTGAGTTTGTGTCAGATGAGAATGGGCTTGGTTGTACCTCGTACAGGGGGATGTTCACTTGCGTTAGCTGAGCAATTGTTGTCATCAGTAATGGAATTGAATAGTAGGTGATGTCCTACATCTGTTGAATCAGAACGGGCACTACTGAACCCCATCAAAGTGGCTTGAAAGTTGTGCAGTGTTTCCTCAGGTAACTTGCCTTACGACAACCAACTGTAGGTGTAAGCTGGTCAAAATGAATTGTGACAAGTACTGAAGTAGTGCCATGAGAAGAGGGGAGGGAGGAGGACTGGCAGGGTGAAGGGAGGGGGAGGCCTGGAAAGATAAAATGGCTAAACTAAAATCAAAAACCTTGTATTACTTGTTTCCAAGGTTTTGGTAAGTACAAATGAAATAGTGATTGTCATGTTCTAAAACATGGATCTTTTTGACTGTAAGAATGAGACAAAATTGAAAAAGATTGTGCGAGTGTGAACACATACATGCGATTGTCCATAAGTAGGCACATGTACACATTTGTCCATCTATGGACAAGAATTTCTGGGGATAAAGAAAACCGGACCAGTTCCTTGGAAACATCTATGTTTAAAAAAAAAATGTCAGTATAATTTTGCCTGAGACGTTTAAAAACAAACAAAAAACAAACATCACATAGTGATGTTGCATATTTGTCAGACACAGTGAGTAAGGGGTTTAGAAACTGCAAACGCTGACCCATATCAAACCAAAATGACAGGCACCATCCATGTAAATGTCATCTTTGTTGGTCATCATGAAGCAATAACGGGTGATAAAAAGCGATACCACCCCATGTTGGAGGTGATACATTAAAGAGTTGCATGTTCTCATGCACTAAATGAAATGTACACTTTTGAAATCGTCTGGGGAAAAAAGCAGCTTGTGCAGTTAGTACCAAAATTAGAATTTGCAACTCTTGTCACTTGTCAGCTGTAAAGCTAAAGGGTGTTTTTTTTGTTTGTTTTTTTAAACGTTTGACATACAATTGCTTGAATTAATAATTTTTCCAGAGTGATCCAATATTTTGCATAATATATGCCAGTTAGTTCCATCTGTATACATTATATTACTGCTTGAAAATTGTAATGAGGGATTTGCATGTTTTCATGTATGATTCTATGAACATTAGGAGAGTGCTGGAGATGAATGTTTGTGCATGTGGATCATGAGCGTTTTGTAATGTGTCATTGACTGAAAGGATGGCACACTTAATTTATAACAGATCTTTGTCTCAGTTAATCTACATACTATCTCCTTTTTAACAGATCTTTGTCTTGGCTAATATACATACTGTCTACTTGTAAATGCTGAATAGTTATAGTAGTTAGAGTAGTTTTAGTATCGTCTCAAATGTATGTCCATCATAGGATACACTGACAGGATTGGTCGAGTTTGTTGTTGCCTCACCTGGTATGCAGTGTCAGTGGTATCACTCCATTCCACTCACAGAGATACGTACCATCACAGCTGGCTCATATCTGTCCCAGAAAATTGGTCACATAGTGTCCCACTCCCAGAAATAGTTTTGCAATGTCTGACCCTGGAGACTGAAAGTTACAGAGTATGAAAAGTAAAAACATCCTGAATTTAGTTGAGAGATGTTCTATAGCAAGAGTGCTCAATCAGGAGTGGAATCAGCAGCAAACTGTCAAATAAAACCACCTGAATTTATTTGGGAGATGTCCCGCAACAAAAGCACTCAGTCAGGAGTGGAATCAATAGCAAACTGTTGATCGGCTAGAGCTTTCTTTGAGCATGTACAAAGTGATTCAAATAATTTCTTCACCAAAATGGCAAAGAGACTGTGCAAGAAGAATCAATGCAAATTCTTCTCCCCTAAGGAAGAAACAGCACAGAAACAGTTGCAGACTTTCAGAAACAGAACATGAACAAGTGGCTGTTCATAAACTCACTGAAAAAGAGCGAGGGCTATGAATTTTTGCAAAATTTCCACATCTGATTTTCACACCAAGTTGGAGAGACAGCTCGGCGACATGCAGAGATTGACGCACACACAAAAACCAGAGATAGATGACATAATCAGCAGAGTTTTTGGTGATAAATTGACACTTTTAGTTTTCTTGTCATGTCCCATGAAAATCATGATGTGTTCCTAATTTTGGAAATTCACGTTCCCCAATCAAGCAGAAAATTGGGATAAGCATTTTGATGATCATTCCAGCCTTTCTATACACAGTCAGTCCCAGCGTCATCTTGTTGCTGCAACAATGCTTGCAGTTTCCCCACCAGTGACAAGAAGAATGGTAATATCTTCATCATGGAACTAATGTGATGGAGGGTCCCGCTTCTGAGGGCACCCTCCAGGTTTGGAGGGTGCCAGGTTTGGTCCATTGACAGTCCCATTGAACTTTCTGATACCCAGCTCGGACCACATTCATGGATGTGGAGAAGAAAGCGAAATCCTCGTCACCTGGAGAGTACAGAATAAAAGACCATAAAAGACATCCCAGTTCCCATGTAATGTAGTACCGTTTTGGTTTTAGTCTTTGTGACAGGGCTGTAATCTGTTTCCTTTTATGATATGTATCCTGTGTCAGCCGCGTCTTAAGGTACAGATACAGGTCTGCTGTGTTGGGTGTTGGTCAGGAAATTTGAGGTGCAGAGATGTACCCATTTAGCAGTTGATGCCCATTGGTCCATAGTACATTCACCGATTCAGCAACTTTATTAGGGGCTGTTGAGGACTGAAAAATCCCTTGCCTTCAAATTTTCTAATTCTATTGTTCTGATGCCTGATGGTAAAGGCTTCTATTTCTATTGTTCTGATTCCTGATGGGACTTGAGCGCAGAACTTCCTAACTTATTTTTGTTACATGTTTAGGTGGTCTTACATGCATTTGGCCATTTTATTTAGACCAGATGTTTTGGTCAGGATTTAACATCATCCAAAAATTATCGCTGTTGCTGAACCCACTTTATGGGGCTTACTTAATGGAATACTGTGTGGATGAGCCAGTTGTTCGCATGATGACTTGGAAACTAGGCTGTAGGGTCCTGTGCATTGTGTGCTGGAGTGTCTTGCTGTGAAAGCATGCATTGTGTATCCCAGTGCTACACACATCACAGCCAGGGTGAATGGAACTCTTAAACATCAAGCTGAGAGGTGTGGGTGTGAGTGTGTTGAGAGAGAGAGGAGGGGGGGGGGGGGGGGGGGGGCAAATAAAGATAGGGAAACATGTAAACCAACAAGGAGACGAAAGGAAAAAAAAATGGAACCTTTATTTGGCATGTTAGATTCACATTCGTGGTGTATTTGGGGAGAGACAAATGAAATAGACTGGACATTAGGAGAGGCAGTGCCTTTATTTTAATATAGCAAAATGATAACACACACACCCAGTCGCGCGCGCCACACACACACACACGTGAATTCCAAATTATTTATATGCTTGGGGGGTGGGGGGTTAAATCAAGATTCAGAGGGAGAGAAACTTCAGAAAGGGGCTGGTTGGTTACATTTGAAGACGGACATGGCCAGGACTATATAGGCTGTAGAGAGAGTCTTGGTAAAAGCCAGTGACTGAGTATGGGTATTTTTTGTCTCCCCCCCCCCCCCCCCCCCCCCCTTTCATCTCATTCAACAATGAAAGTTCCTTGTCCTAAGACCAGAGTTGGTGTCTCCATAAAGCTGTTGAGAGCTGGGGTAGCATTGCTTTTTCTTTCCTTTGTTGTTCTTGCTCACTCTCTCTCTCTCTCTCTCTCTCTCTCTCTCTCTCTCTCTCTCTCTCTCTCTCTCTCTCTCTCTCTCTCTCAAATGAAGCATCTCCTGATCAAGGTAACTTTTTAAAACTATCATTATCTAACATCCTGTGGACGAGAGGCACAGGTACAACTAGTGGGGGCTAGTTAGACTTCGTGTGATTGCCTTCTGGGTGCAGAGGATTGAGAAAGTGGCTTTGAACTTGAATAACTGTTGTTTTCTTCTTGTGTTTCAACCAGCAGTTGCATATCAGAATTGTTTCTTGAAAATGTAAATTTGCAGGTGATCCAGGTATTCAGTTTCTGGAATTTTTTTGTTTTCCTTACTTCAGACACCAAATGACTAAATGTATTGATGTTACTGTCCTCACAGTTCCATTAAATATTTATTTCTTGCCATCAGTCTTCAGAAGATTTGGAAATGTAGCACAGCTGTTTTCCCTCTTTTTTTATTTCCTGTTTTCTCTATAAATTTGATTGTGTGTCCTGGGACTAGTAGGAGATGCCTTGATCAGATGTGCTGTACCCATAGGATTATAACCATGTTGGCAAAGGGTGAAAAATGTACACATTGGCCCACTTTGTGGACTTGTGTTGGTTAGCATTGGAGGACAAAAGCTAACTGGACAGATTGACACTATGATGATTGACAGGTAGTGGCACAGCTTAGATAGTAGTATGCAAGCAAAGTTGTTCACATCTTTTACTTTTCCCTTCCATCAATTTTAGTTTGGATATCAATTCAGTAATCCCACATGCGTGCACGCTTGCGCGCGTGCACACACACACACACACACACACACACACACACACACACACACACACAGATTGTTGATTTCGATTTTGATCAATTATTATACACATTTCTTTGTTGGGGGGGGGGGGGGGGGGGGGAAGAAATGAATTCTAGAACACAATAGAAGGGGACAAGTGAGGGGGGTGGGAGCGAAGAGAAGGAAGCTCTGTTTTGTAGAGGGAGTTTGTTTTTGTTAAACTGGTTTAGTCAGTGATGACCAAGGATATCACATTGAAGCATTGAAGGTTTGGTGGTGTGTGTCCAGATGTGGCCTGTCGGTCCAATATGGACATGGGAGGCTTCGCTGCTAATTGGACATAAGCTGTCTGCAGGCTCTAAAGATGTAGAGGAGTGGCCCAGGATTTACAATTCTCACATTTGCACAGGTTTTCTGCTATCCTGTGCTGCCCATAAGGGACAGCACCTCTGCTGATACAACTTCACCAGACAGGGTAGTCTAGAGCCACCAAGGTGTGTGGGTCAGCGTCAAAGCTCTTCAGTGAGCCTTGAACATTTTCCTTGTAATGAGAATGCTTGCCCTCTGCCAGTTTGCCACAGAGGTTTATCAGGCATTCAAACAAGGGTGCAAGGTGCCAAACTTAACCTGATGTATTTATAGTGTATCCATGAATGCTTGAGAGACCAGCTCGAAAGAGAACCTCTGTGTTTGGAACTTTGTCTTTTTAATTAAGCGACTCTCAGTTTCAGGCTGTTCATAATTTTTTTTGGTCTGCCACACATAGACTGTCGATTTATCTCACAAGCATACAATAATTCAAATTGAGCAATTCAATGTCAGTAGTATACTCATACTCTCGGTTTTGTTGCCAGGTTGATTGATCTTCATTACCACACAATTTGAGCCACTCAAAACCAGAGCTTGCTGTAGCAGTCTGTGCGTCAACCTCATCAGCAGTATTCCCAGATTCAGAGAGTGTACTGCCAAGATAAGATATTTATGCTGTCAACAGCCCTTGAGATTTCCCCTTTGACATTGATTTCTGGTTCCACATACTCATACTGTTCCTGTGGTGTTTGGTGGCATATGACCACTGCATGGGTGAAACTTTTCCGTCTATGGACGGAAATCCATCAGAATCACTTTCAGTCTTAAGGGAACTTCTGTCAAAATTTTTTTTTTTTAATCTTGATTTATCGGTTCCGATTTTGTGTTCGATCCAAGCTTTCAATCTCTTACAGGAAGTAGCTGTTTCTGTATTTCTGGCGTCTTCACAGGCTAACATTGGTGCATTTGGCTGACAATGAAAGTTTTCACGGTGCTCTGGAAATTAAGTAGTCATGGCGTTTTTGAATGAAGGAGATCCAGTAGCATGCATCGAGGGCCAAATTAGAAAATTTATCTCTCACACACACACACACACACACACACACACACACACACACACACAAAAGAAAAAAGAAAAAAACAGAGGAGATGGCTATGCCTAACGAAACTGATGACGACGGCAATGAATAGTGGTGCAAGAAAATGAATGTGGCCGGCACATGTTTCTGTATCGTTTTCTGTATCGTTTGCTCAAAAAGGATCGGTTACTGGACGAATGGAAAAAAAGAAACATCGAAGCCATGCTGATCACCCAGATAATTCTGATCACCCAGATGATTCTGCCTTTGAACACAGTCTTGATTTAGATAGTAAAGTGACCATTTTAAACAATTTGTGAGGGAAATTTGGTTGATTTTTGAAATGTTTGATCAGTTTAGATTGGGCGAGAAAAAATTTCCCATTTTGAGTTTTTATATTCTGATTTATTTCTACACTTTTAGACTTTAACTTTTCTGAGCTTGTACGATAAGCCATAAAAAATAATTTTTATCCATTTAAATGAATTAATCGAACCTAAAGTATAACAGTAACTCAAAAAAGCATGTTACAGTGAAGCTTTTTACTGCAGAAATCATGTTACAATTAAGCCTTTTCTGGTGCAGTAGAGCCAATGAAATTGGCCTAAAAAAAATTTTAAAATTCAATTTCGTCTGGGGGGGGGGGGGGGGGGGGGGGGGGGCTTTTCCTCCCAGGACTCCCTAACGGGGCGCTGCCCCTGTACCCCGCCAGGGCCTAGGCGGCCCTGGACCCCAGCCTTATTTCAGTCGAACCAAGTTTTGTAGGTTTCACCCATGCCTCTTTCTTAGTACTGATCGTGAGCCCAAAGTTGTCACAATAACTAAGTGGAAAAGTGGTTAGTACTGATCATGAGCCCAAAGTTGTCACAATAACTAAGTGGAAAAGTGGTTAGTACTGATTGTGAGCCCAAAGTTGTCACAATAACTAAGTGGAAAAGTGGTTAGTTCTGATTGTGAGCCCAAAGTTGTCGTAATAACTAAGTGGAAAAGGGGTTAGTACTGATTGTGAGCCCAAAGTTGTCACAATAACTAAGTGGAAAAGTGGTTAGTACTGATCGTGAGCCCAAAGTTGTCGCAATAAGTACTAAGTGGAAAAGGGGTTAGTACTGATCGTGAGCCCAAAGTTGTCGCAATAACTAAGTGGAAAAGGGGTTCCTGCTGTGCTACGTATGTGTGTGTCTGTGGCAGTGTTGAGTGTGTAGTCATAGGCAAACAAAAGGTTAGGCATTGACTCCTCTTTCACCTTCACATCTTGGCCTGGAGCCTCTGCAGGTCGAAGAGCTGACCTGGTTGTTGTTTCATCACAGCAAAACGTGTTTGATATAATGTCTGGAAACAGCAGGAAAACGTGTTTGATATAGTATCTGGAAACGGCAGCAAAACGTGTTTGATATAATGTCTGGAAACAGCTGCAAAATGTGTTTGATATAATGTCTGGAAACAGCAGCAAAATGTGTTACAGCAGCAAAACGTGTTTGATATAATGTGGGAAAAAATCAGCTGAACCGTGGAAGTGGCAAGTCACAGACCTATAGGAGTAGGAGTGTATCATGTAGTGCAAACTACAAGCTCCCTATTTCTGTTACACTACATTGTTTTGTGGCCTGCAATCGGTTTGTCTTTAGCTTCCGTTCATTGATCTTGGCACTCCTTTTTGCATTTTTCATGATTTGTGTTGTTGGTTTTAAGCCTGAGATAGAGCTGGATAACTGTTCGATAGCCGAGCGTAAACTACACTAATAGTGTTGGTTTTGGAGTTAATATTAGGTACCATATGAAACGTATGCAAGGTAGAGCTAATTTGATAGTTTTGTTTTGGCCAAGTTTTGGGGACGAATGCAGTATTGAGACATCCATAGGATTATCTTGGGCTTCTAGTTCTAGTCTGCAGTGCTCAGCTGTGTGTATATGTATGTGTGTGTGTGAGTGTGTGTGTTTTAATTTTCATGGCAAAGAGACGAGCAGGATGATCCTGTAAGGGTTTCTCCTTGTCTTTCACGTCCAGTTTTTGGTATTAACATCGGGTTACTCTTGCCATCTGTTCCTGATTCATAGCAGTGCCCTCAGAAGAGAAAAAAAAACTGCAAGCAGGTTTAGATGATCACCAATACAAAGCCTCAGTTTGACCTGATTTTACACACATTCCAAGACTATCTGGTCTGAGAATTAACACCCTCATTAATCAGGGTTGTGGAAAATGTTCTCATTGACTAAGCCATCAGTCCCTGTGGATGACTGGATGATGATTGTCAGAAACTAGAATAACAATTTAACATATTTCCATATATTTAAACCGGCATTTTCAGAGTCGGCTAAAAGAAGACGGGGCTATTCTTTTTTAACATTGCTGTTAACATGATTATACAACCAAAACCTACAAATTGTCTCCCTTGGCATCGTCATGCTCGCAGGCTTGCCTTCTGCGGAGAAAAATAACATGCACTCTATTCAAACAGCGTTATGACATTTCTTGTTTCGTCGGACGGGCCAGTAATTTTCAGCTGAGTGAGGCGCCCGATTCAGAACATGTGATGGAAGTAGTGAAAAGGAAGCTCAGTTGTTATGGGCTGGAAGAATTCCTCTGGTGGACCTTTCATGAATGAAAAAATGTTCTGCCTGAACTCCTCCGTGTGTGGGTTTTTTGTGTGTTCTTGACAAGTCCAGGAGAGTGAAAGGAGTACAGAGTGAAATGATACACATCTCTAATTCAGGTCGTTGTTGATAAATTTGGATTGCATCATTTTACCCGATAAATTTGGATAGCATCATTTTACCCTTTCACTGGTGCACTGATTGGCATTCCCACGATATCTTGCCTGCAAACACCCAAATGAATGTTTGTTGTAGAGAGAGAGGTTATTTCTTGTGAAGAAGTGGACTTCCAGAGATTCTCAAATGACTTGGATTTTTTGACAGAGGATCAGTTTGATTTTCAAGAGTTGAAGTTGGTGTTTACAAGTAAACTTGATTTTTTTTTTAATTGTTGATTTTTTTTTTTTTTTTTGGTCCTGTTTATTTTCTTCATCATCTGTTAATTGTTATTGTTACTTTTCTCTGTGGGACATGCACATGAAATTTATGCACATGCGTACACACACACGCGCATGCATGCACGCACGCATGTATAGAGTATACACTTACACACAGTACATACAGATCTATAGTCACATTTTGCCCTCTCACACACGCATGCATGCACGGACGCACGCACGCACGCACGCACACACACACACACACACACACACACACACACACACACACACACACACACACACACACGCACACGCTGTGTTAATGTTATGGTACTTACACGTCATGCTGGCAGTTTTCACCAACCCACACAGACATGCATGCACAGTGAATACGCAAACTCCAACAAGGTTCTTATTGTTGTCTGAGCCAGGATAGGGGGTTGAGAGCAACAAAGAAAAGAAAAGGAAAACAAAATACACAGCTGTCCTTCATTTGTTCCATTGACCTACTTGTTGGCAAATCATGTTCCTCTTCCCACTCACCCCCACTCTCCACCCAGTCTGTTTGTGTATGTGTCAGTGTGTGAGTGGGGGAGAGAGAGAGAAGGGGGGGGGGGGGGGTCCCTCTCAGCCAGTCTCTCCTATTTTTCTGTCTCTTCCTTGAAAATGTTAGTATCTTTTGATACCTCTCTCCTCATGCTCACACTCAGTGACTCACACTTTTCTGTTTTGCCTGCCTCTCTCTCTCTCTCTCTCTCTCTCCTCTCTCTCTCTCTCTCTCTCTCCTGAGTCTCCCTCTCTCTCCCCCTCTCTCTCTCTCTCTTTCCCTCTCTCTTTGCCACCCTCCCTGCCTCCCTCTGTTTCTCTTCCCCCTTCCTCTCTTTCGGGACTGAAACTTTCACACAGACGCACACACAAAACACACACACACACACACACACACACACACACACACACACACATGCATGTGCCCTCCCCCTCCCTCTCTTACCCCTTGTGATTAACCTTCTTATTTTATATCTTTAAATTTGTCTCAGTATAGTTACACAAGGGTGAGCCCCCCCCCCCCCCCCCCCCCCCCCCCCCCCCCCCCCACCCCTTCCATCCTCACTAGCTGCTTATCAAGCCTGTGCTCATAAAGAGACTTGCACAATTTTTGGATGACTTTTGTGTACAGTCTTTCTTCTGCACATACGCCGTAACCTTATACAGACAGTGCATACATGTGTGCTCCTTGTCCAGTTTGTGGTTATTATGCATATCATGATTTGTAATAGCTTTTGGAAAATTCCATTAAAAATGTAAACATATACAGACTAAAGCCAGGAGATTATGGGGCAGCAGAGATTCCCAAGTAAAGCTTTTGTTTACATCAACAGTAACAGGCCTTCAAAAGCAGCAGATAAGAACAAGTGTGCTTGATTTGATACCATGATAGCCCAGACCCCGCCTCCATCAGAGTTCACAACACCCCTCTGTCCTGTTGTCCGGGACAGTGAAACCATATGGAGGACAAGTAGAAATGCTCTCTTCACTGGCCAGCAGACCACAGTTTTTGACCGTGTGAGTGTCGGTGAAATAGTGACTGGACAGGTTTCCTTCCTCCCCTCTTTTGTCTCTTTTCACAGCTTCAAATCCCGATTCCCCATCCCCAGTCTCCAGTTCTTATCAAAAGAAACCTCTTCAGAGCAGTGTCTCTAAAGAGGCTGACACACGAGCCTCCCCGCCCGTACGCTTCGGACGTACCGGTCGAACCCGATCCCAAACGGAGCGTCTGTCATAGTAAACGTACGTCTCAAACGGACTTCGGCATCCAGTTCGACCCGACCGTTCGAGATACACCGTGATCTATTCGAAACGGACAGCTAGAATCCTCCAACCAATCAACGCTCAGCATTGAGCGAACACCCATGACAACGGAAAAAATGGCGTCGTCCAGCAAGGCGATCAGACTGTCCGATTCGGAGACCAAACATTTGATTGAATCGTACCAAGGCCATCATGTGCTTTGGAATGTCAACTCAAAAAAATATAGGAATCTAAATATTCGAGAAAAAGCTTCGTATTCAATTGTACAGTCCTTTGAAGCGGCATGTGGGATCAAACTCGAAGGGTTTAAAACTCGCGTATAGGTCGGACCGCACAGGTTCAAACGTTTCGTGAAGCACTCCGTCCGTTCGACACTGACTGGTCGGACCGCACAGGTTCAAACGTTTCGTCTCAACCGTACGGGCGGGGAGGCTCGTGTGTCAGCAGCTTCAGTCTCACTGAGACAAAGCATATTTTAACGAAGGTTTCAGCAGCATGAAGGCATTGTGCTTCGTCCTTTTTTATATTTTTAATATAGGTGTGAATTTGATTATTTTTGGAATGTGCGCATGGTGATCAGGGAGAGAGCAAGCGCAAGACTGAGAACAACATGGAGGTGTTGTTATATTTATATATATTGGCCCAGGAATGTGTGTATGAGAGTATTGAGACTGAGAGAAACATGACAGTTTATTCTTGAATTTCCTTTCTCAGATGTGTGTACAGAAACTTTTTTTCCCCCTTCTTATTCTGTATGAATGGTGGAAGAATAAACGTTCATAGTATGTTTTAAGCCTAATTTCTTGTTCTCAAGCCTTGCTTCAACCACATGTTTGCAAGAAGTGAATGGTTGAATTATGTCTGCTGGTCATTGCAACGTCTGTAGTTGTTTTTATTAACTTTGACTCTACTTTGGGATGGCTAGTAGACATTTGGGGTTTTTTACTTTATGGCCAGTAGAAATTTGGGGGGGGGGCAGGTAGATTGTCTGGGAATGTCTGGACTTGCTCCATCTCTCTCTCATGAACTGAATATCATAGAGTTACAACAATGTTTTAAGAGGAAAAAAGAGTACAGCATATACACTTTGCTATGACCTTTTTCCATTCCAAGATGCCTGTCAGATCTGGTTCCTACGTCCCAGTCCCCATTGAACTTACAGATTGTTCAGCTCCAAAACAAGACAAAGAGAGAACTTCAGGCTATGAACCACTCCTCTTCCCTTCTTTTCAGGGAGAGGGGGATGGGATGGGTGTGAGAGTTGCTGTCTCATCAGTGCCACCAGTGGCATTACACACCAGGCACTCATGCTGGCACCACCACACACAGCCGCACTTCGGTTTGTCTTGTCCGTCTCATCTCCATCACTGCAGTCAACAAGGAATTAATAAGGCAACCCATTGGAGGAGGCATTGTGCTTGACTGCTGCTGCTGCTTATCACTTTGGTGGTCTTTGGTGTCTGTTCTGATCCAACATAGGCAAGACATCCCCTTCACACACACACATACACACACACACACCCAACCCCTTCCCACACTGACGACACAGTTGCTCAGTCGCAAAACCAGTGTGAGCACAGCCACCTGTACAAGATGACACCAAAGACTTTGAGTGGCCTCAAGAAAGTGGTTGGGTGTTAGTATGAGCATACTCCTTTGGTCACTCAAAGCACTTTGAATCTGGAGACCAGCTAGCAAAAGACTAATACATTTATTCAATATTGAACTTCTTCGCTCAGGGAGTGTGCTTATAAAATAAGGCTTCCTATATATGCACCTTTTCCTCTTATTTATTGATTTCAAATACAAGCTTGTTTGGGTGGGAGGTGAAATTTGTTAAAAGCAGGTATGCAGAAATTTGGATGGAAGTGAAATCATACTTTGTCAAGATGCATTATTCCTATACAAAATGCTTTCTGGTTGCAGGACAGTCGTCGTGGAGGTCGTCACAACTAAAGCGGTGCTGCAGGGCAGCATTGTGCACGCTGGGAAGAACTCGATATGCCACCAGCTGTCCCTCAGGGTTTTGTGCTCCGTGCAGATGGCACAAACCTCCCATTTCTTCTTCATCAACTTGCTCTCGCTTCTGTGGAACTTTTTTTTGTGGGTTTCGGATTTTCTCCTCCCCCTCCCCCTCCTCTCTAAATTGTAAATTTTCTTCTCTTGAAAATGTAGAGTTCTTGTAGCGGGCTATCTTGTTTAGACTTGGACGTCAATTGATTACTTTTTTCTTCCTTTTCTTGAGCCCTGTCCCCCGCCGTTCCAGTTCTATGATTCATGGCTTGGTATCTGATTTCATTCTGCAGAGTCTGCTTTGTGGACTGCCTCCAGCAGGAAAGAAAAAGGAAACGGCTGTCCCAGCTGTGGCGCTGTCATTACCAACCATTGTGTGTGGATTGTGTCAAGTATACTACAGATGTAGTGGATCATCATCCTGCCCTGTGCCCCCCACACTCCCCCTCATCAATCTTTTCCCTTCCCTTGTGGTGTCTTTTCGGAGACTTGGTGATGAGAGAGCTTAGCCTTTTATATTACATTAACCGTGGGTGTATTGCTGAGACAAGTACAGAAAATAAAAACAGCATAAAGTTCAGATAAAGAAAAAAACAAGACAAACCAGTAAACCGAAAGTTCATTTGCATCTGTTACTATAGTGTTACTGTGTGGAATACTGCATGATGCCTCATTGTGTGGGGCCGTGGTTCACAAGACCTGTTTCTTTGGCGTGCACAAGTGTGTACGGACAGTTCTCCAAAATGCGAAAGACCAGACTTCCACCATGTTTTAAAGACCTTTTCCGAGGATCTTTCAGTGATTTTTCAACTTGTTGACTTCTACCTTTTTTTTTCTTTTTTTTTTTTTTTTTACAAAAAAAAACTAAAACTAAACATTTACAGACGCTTTCTAGACACTTGGCGACCATCTGGTGAATAATGGTGCAGTTTTTTTTGTCTTTTTTTTTTTTTTTTCATTTGAGACATTTACATTGAACTAGAATATACTTGATTGCAGTCAACTGATTTTCCAACGGACTTCAAAAAATGTTGAGTGTACATGTGATCTTACTTGGCCGCTGCTTTCTTTTTGTTACAGGCCAATGTTTGCTGAAACTGGCTGTTGTATGGGATAGACTTTTCCAAGAAAACAAAAGCAAAACAAACAAACAAACAGAAACCTAAAAAAAAACTAAATAAGAAGACTGTTCCGATTCACTGTATATCCTTACTTCATACTGTTGAACTTTTAAAAAGTGTTGCTGATTCAGTGATTGTGATTAGTGGACTACAAGACTTCAAAAGAAAAGTAGTGGAACGGAATCAAGGGGACTCGTCATTGTGTGAAAAATTATTTTAGAGTGGAACTGGAACCTCAACACTACTCGACAGGATGCTGGCAAGCTCATGCCCAAGGGGGGATGCTAGAACTTTGTTCTGTTATTCCCAAATAAAAAAAAAAGTGTAACTAAGCATACTTACTGGTGTTTGTGTTCTGAATGTTGGTGAAAGCTTCTGTTTCACTGTCTGCTTGATGAGTGATTATGCTGGTGTGTGTGTGTGTGTGTGTGTGTCTGTGTGTGTGTGGAGACATTCATGAATACTGTCTTTTCTGCATTTTCATTACTTTCTGGATTAAATTGCCTTCATTGTGTTTGGATATTCGCACTGATTTACTTTCTTATAGGTCAAGGAATTTAATACCCATAGGATGATTGGGCCTGTCGGCTACTGCATTTTCAGTGGTTGAGTAAGGTAAGTTTTGACTCTGTGTTTAGTGGAGATAACACTATGCTCAATCTCCTCGTAGTATGTCTCATACCATTATTATAAGGTTAGGGATTATTTGCTTAGCTTGTAAGTAAACCATTGAAAGTGCTGAAAATGTTTGCTTCTCGGGTTTTGGTCAGAAATGTGGACGATAGTTTGTCTGTTTTTGTGACGAAAATCACAAGATTACCCTATGCTTTAAATTGGTGACAGGACTTCTTTTAAAAATAAAAAATAAAATGGTGACAGGACTTCTTTGGGGAAAAAAAAAAGTTGTTGGATTTTCGTGGACAGTAATATTTGCTCCTGGCAGTACAAAATGATTGAATGACTTTCAGGTTTGAATTGCGTTTGTGTCGCCAGGTTGATCCAGGTCAGAAAAAAAACTGCCCTACAGGCCAACTATCCATCCTTGGAAATGCTGACATAAGCCCTAAAACCTTTTCCTGAAAAACACCAGTGTATAGTTACTAGTAACAGGAGCCACAAAATATGTGCAGAAACTTGTGGAAGGAAGATGTTACATGTATGAAAAGAACTAGTATTTTCAGAGATGGAATGATTGCGACAAATAACATGATCAGGTCTAAACAAATCTTAAATAAATGTTAGCGAACCGCCCAGAGAACGTGGACAAACGAGTCACAAGACAAAACACAACGCGTTTCGACCTCTTAGGTCTTCGTCGGGTGATAAATAAACAAATAAAACAACGAACCCTAAGCGATCTGAAGCGATCAAAGCTAAGTGAATTTTCGTTGTTTTATTCGTTTATTTATCACCCGACGAAGACCTAAGAGGTCGAAACACGTTGTGTTTTGTCTTGTGACTCGTTTGTCCACGTTCTCTGGGCGGTTCGCTAACATTTATTTAAGATTTGTTTAGATTTCCGCCTGCAGTCGTCTCGCTTTGCAACATGATCAGGTCTGTTTACCCAAATGATTTCACTGTATTTTGCACACATTTGGGGAAACTATGAGGATGCAGGACTATGAAGAGCCTAAAAAAAGAGAGAGAGAGAGAGAAGGGCAAAAAAAAAAAAACCTCGGAAGAAAATCTAGAAATGGTAATTACATTAGCGGAGCTTAACCATAGTGGTGTCTTGGTGTGTTTTGACCAAAGACCGACAACTCTAAAATTGCATCTGGCTATGTCTGCTTCTTCATCAAAATGGCGATACTTAGGAATAATAGCGGTGACAACAGCTCTTGATAAAAGTGATATATTAGAAGAGACTTCTGAGAGGGAATGAATTCGTGCCAGAGTTTGCTGTTCAAATAAGTTTGAAAGTAATTTGTGTCTGAGGACCCCCCCTTTTTTCTTTTCTTTTTTTTTTGTTTTGTTCTTTTTTCTTGCTGCAATATCAGGTATACCTTCCCTCTCCTCTCTGATGTGTGATGGCAGATGACAATGACCCACCCTCTGACCATCCACTCAGCATTTACAAAAATCCTAAACTCGCCCACCCGCCTATCCACACTTTAGTTTTTACAAAATGTTGTTAGATTTGTGCACATCCTTTGTAGAAAATACTCTCGTTTTTGTTGAAAAGTACTCCAACAGCAATTTTAGGGTGTTGGGGTGAAGAAGTCCATATTTTCAATCATCAGAAGCAAATTCATTTTCTAGGAAGACTTTTTTCTGAAAGAGTACCCAAGCCTTTGTAATTGTAAGATCTTTGGCAGCCTGCAGACATACAACATATTTACTGTGTAACGACAGTGTTCAGACATACCACAAACTGCAGATTTTCAGCTACAAGAAGACACATTGTAAGGATATGTGTATACCTGCCTTTTATGCATGCATACTCTGCATGAATGCTTCCATTTGAAGACATCAAA
This sequence comes from Conus ventricosus, assembly GCA_018398815.1. Taxonomy (NCBI): domain Eukaryota; kingdom Metazoa; phylum Mollusca; class Gastropoda; order Neogastropoda; family Conidae; genus Conus; species Conus ventricosus. The sequence continues at coordinate 14,064,569 of CM031622.1, read as the reverse complement.
GTCACTGTGACATCAATACAGAATATTATAGTTTGGGCTGTTGTTGGACCTAAACAATAAAACAAAAATGCTTTAATATTATCACTGATACTTGCCATTAAACTTTATGTTCAGCCCAGTTGACACGAAGTGTAACCAATCTTCGCTTTACGGAAGTAGCATACTTTCAAAATGTCTCACAGCGGCTCACACTTGATTAAAACATGTTTTTTCCTTATGACCTGATTTTATGTGGTCGCATGCACTTCTGCTTTGCATGTGCAATTCGTGTATGTTCATTTTTCTGCTTATTTGAACTACTGAATACTTTGGATGATTGAACTCAAAATTGAATTGACATCAGTAATAACAATTGCCGGCTTGGAAGGGAAGTAAGCCTTGCCTGGCTTATCTGTTTCAGATCCCAGAAAGTGATTCTGATTGGACATCTTGAGTAGTGCTGGTAGGGGAAGATTACGTGAATAGATTAATGTTCTAATCTGCCAACTGCCTGCTTGCAATTTATCATTCAGGTCTGGCCAGAGCTTGAAACATGATTGCTCCACCCTTCAAGCCCAAAGACTTGCTATCTGAATGATGTAGAAAACAAATGAATGTAGCACTAACGGGCATCTCTTCAGTTGGCTCTTCCCAGGTAGGCAGCCTGTTGTATAGAGAAAAGCGTAGATTGTAAAGCATCTAGAGCTTGGTCTCAAACCAAGGATGGGCGCTGTATAAGTACTCTGATTAGTAATGCGTCTGTGGGCTTCGTTTGACACCTTTTAATGATAGGTTCAAAGGGAGACGACTGCAGGAGGAAATTCAAACAAATTTTGAAAGTGATTTTAGGTAACTTCGTCGGTTGATGTGGACAAACAATTTACAAGACCAGACACAAATTACAAGACAAATCGGAGTTTCATGTAACACTTGGCTTTTGTTAACATGATTGCCTTGTAATTTGTTGGACCATGTTTTCGGCGGAGTTGCTTGAAATTAGTGTTAAAATCTGTAGTGATACTTTAGTCGGTTGTTTTTTCACAACCAAGGAAAAAACTACAGAAAAAGTTTTTAAAAAATGTTAATTGGTCCAAACTATGATTAAAATTTTATTGAACACTTGGCTTTTGTATACATACTGATTAACAAAGGAATGTATTATTGATGTTTCAAAGGCTATTATCAATTGTAAACGTCCAAAGTCATGTCTTGGTAATATTTGTGTGTGTATATGAGAGAGAGAGAGGGAGGGGGGGGGGGGGGTGGAGAGAAGACGAGTGGAAAGCACTTGAGGCATTGGTAGGTACAATAGGTATTGGATTGGTAGGTGTTGATAGGTAGGTACAATAGGTGTTAAGAGTCGAACAATATGCTTGGGACATACTCGCTGACAGGAAACGTTGAGTGTATGAAGTTTTGAAAGTTCTGATTCTTTTTAGTGTTTCTGAGGGCATGCAATGCCAGCCTGCGCATGCATATGAAATTGTTCATAGAAACACATCATTGATAGATATTGTAGATGATGTGTAAATTATGCACTACCTTCTGCCCACACCCATTCCACACTGCCACCTTGCCATTCCCCAGAAAGTTTGGTGATTGTACTGTTTGATGAGGGAGACCGACTTCTGCAGCCCATTGGTGCCACAGGCCTGACTTTGTTTGGACAAAGGTGAAACTCGGTGAAAAAGAGTATAGTATGCTTCTTGCCTCCACCCCCCCCCCCCCCCCCCCCCTCTCATTCTCCCCACCTGGGTCAACAACTTTTTAGCCACTCCAGACCCCCTCCCCCCAAAAAAAACAAGAAAACAAACAACCTCCCCCCAAACCTGAAACCTTATCCCACAATTATCTCGCTTATAGAGTGATCCATCCCTGCTACCATGTCCATGGCAAGCCGTTTTGTTTCTTTTGTTCTATTCATCAAGTTAGCTATGTATGAGTCTAGATGCCGGCTTTGTTATTACCACCAATGAGAACCTGGCAAAAATTAGGGCTCATACAATCATTAAAAGGTGTGGAAACGTGTGAAGAAATTGATGTACCAGTTTTAGTAAAATCACAGTCTAGCAGCCCTCTTTTGTTTTGATTACATTGATTACTAGCGCAATACAAACAGAAATGCCACTCTGTTCATGGGATGCGAATTTGTGACATCGAGTCGGAGAGGGGGAGGGCATTTGCTAATGTTCGATGTTTCTTCCTTTTTAAAGCCTTCAAAGTCATCAAAAACTGGAACTGGTTTATACATGTTCCCTCAAAAAAGACAGACAGGAAAGAAAAAATGTGATATTTGCTTGTCCTCCAGAAGGAAAATAAGAAAAGTTCCAATCCAAACTGATTTATAGCAAGCTCATGTTCGGAGTAGGTGCAGGTGAAATTGATGACTGAATTGTTTCCCTTTATGTTCTTCCAGTATAACGTCCAGGCATTTGCATATAACCTTCATTGCTAATGTAGATCTTCATTTTGAAAGTCCGTGTCGGTTAATAAAGCGCAGAGTCATCGTAAATTAGATAATGTAGGTAAAGCATACAGAGATTTCATTCATGTGTTCAGTGACATACATTAGCTTGTATATAAATGCAGTTCATGAAACTTTGAATGGAAATTTGTAGAAGTTAAATATCCGCAGAACGTCTTCCTCCTGGAAATGGTAAAAAGAAAGGGAAAAAAAGCAAAGCAAAATCCTTGCCCAGCATCCCACTGTTCTGTCGATCTCATTAGCTGGTAGTTAGGTAAGATAATGTTGCTTATAGCCCAGCCGACCTCATTAGCTGGTGCTCAGGCTCTAGCAATAAGTTCCAGACACAGGGGGTACGAATTGTTGAGTGAATTCTTCTTTTATTGATCAAAATGGATAGCCCTTACGCTGAAAATAAGGTAACGTTTTTAACAAAGATATATTTTAGAGTGACTCAGCAGTAGTCTTTGGTATGTTAAGTTTGGAAATGAGTCCACTTGTGTCTTAAAAGTTTTGTGAATTTGTTTACCATTTAATGAATAGCCCCACAACCATCCCATCCCAACCCCTAACCCCCATGGAAGAAACATAATGGCTTGATATGAAAAGGAAAAGGTCATATTCATCTTGTAAGTTCCAAGGGCTTCTCCAGTGGAATATTTTCAAGACAGCTCAGGAGTCGTAGCTCTTGTTAAAGAATAGCCTTTCCTGTTAATGTTCAAAAATATTTTCCTGTTAATGTTCTGAATGAATGACTGGATGGCTGGTCTTTGAAGGGGAGGGCTTCTGATGGGACAGAAAGGCAGTCGGACTTCATTTTGGGATAGTTTGAGAGCGAGGTGACTGCAGGCGGAAACTGAAACATTGTAATTAAAAGGAATTTAAAGTAAACCCAGCAGTTAACAGGGACAGACAAATCACAAAACAAATCATGACATGTTTTGACCTCATAGTTCTTCTTCAAGCAAGATATGCAACATTCAGGACAGTGCTCATCTTGCGCCGAATTTGACAAGATAAGTGATTGCTGGTTCTTCGTTTTCATTGTCCTTCATGTTGTTTATAGTTGCTAAGTTAGCAAGTCGTTTCAACTGACGGTGATAGACTTGCCAGTTGCCGTGACATTTTAGCTTATTAACTTGCTCATCTGCACCTCAGTAGACTTGAATCTTTTTGGCCAGAAATCAAACATGATAGGACAAGAATAAAATGGTATCTGTGTAGTCTTGAAATTGCTGAGAACAGCAAACCTCATGAAGTCCCAGAGGCTCATCCATGTCCATCATCTCATGTCCATGGATCATTCTTTTTTCTGTCATTGATCATCGGTGAATTTCATTTGCAGAATTTGAACTATTAAAAAACCAGGGTCTGAGAATGGAAAGGAAATCCTGCACTCCGAAGCTATGAAGAAGTGTTCCTCCTCTCAAACACAGTTAGCTTACTAGTAGACATGTATGAATTTGCATATAAGCTTTCACTTGATGTTGCCGTTTTCATGCTGCAGCCTGTCTGCATGATGAGTTATCTGTAGATCTGAGCCCTGGGTGAACTGTACAGTGGTGTGGGATTTCATGGGGAGTCGGAAGTAGCTCATGGCTCCCACATTCCTTGCCAGTGGTGATGTTCAACACCCGTTGGATCCAGATATAGTAGTAAAAGATCTTGCCGTCTTGCCCCGCACCTGATCGTTCTTTTGTGTGACACCAAAAAAAAGTCTACACCAAGGAGTAATGTATGGGATGCTGATTGTGATTGTATTATTTTAGTAGTTTTCTTGCAAGGCTTATTTGGAAACTAGAAGTCATGTTGATTGACAAACAAAACTATGCATGATATGAACACCTAAGGTAGATGACAGGATAGAATTTGTTTTTGTCGCTGCTAGTGATGGGCTCAACGTCCAGACCTTTCTTTGTTCAGTTTACATGGTGAAGGTACATTGTCATGCATAGTTGTCAGGGTAACGGTGGCTGAAATTTTAGTTTCTGCATATATGTTTTGTGTTAATGTGTACACTCCCGAAACATATTTCTTTGTGTACAAATTAGTGTAATGAAGTTACAATGTGCATGTTGCAAAAAGAATATTTCATCTACGGAAGAAATACACTGATCATATTTCCCATATGCAAAAGATGTTCCTAAGTGTATTTGTCGTGAATGAAAAATGTTCATCAGTTTTATTTGCTTGAGTGTACTTGGCATATTAGGTTGTCACATGACCACCAAGGCATGTATTTGAAGCTTTCCCCGCACTACCAGTCAGCAGCCACAGTTGATCAGGATCATCCACAAGCACAGATGTGTGGCTTACATAATGATTGATTCTAGACAGGCTACAGTTTGGCCTTAGAGGTGCATGGGAAGCCTAACGAGATTCAAGAAAGACCTTCATTATTCAGTTATGGAAGCATGTGTGAACTGATTATTGGAGTACAATGTACTATAAGCAACCATTTCTCTCGCCATTTTGTCAGTGTTGCACATTCAGACTTCCAAACACAAATATTTGTAACGCAAGCATATGAATAGACATAAACAAGCAAACCATGATGTTCATCCTGTCGACACATGCTGTCAGAAAGTTACAGCTCTTTGCATGCTGAAAAGCCCATTTTACACTGTATACAGCAAGCTTGATGTATTTTCAAGGAAGCTGAAACCTCCGTGAATTGTGGGATTTTACACATACAGCAAGCTTGATGTATTTTCAAGGAAGCTGAAACCTCCGTGAATTGTGGGAGGGAATCCCAAGATGAGTACAAGTACAGTTTTGGGAGGGAATTCCTAGTTAGGTACCTCACACAGCCTTGTCAGGTACTCACACAGCCTTGTCAGGTACTCGCAGTTGATGTCATTCCAGCAACACGTTTGCATGAAATTGCATGAGCAGGAAGGGTCAAGTGCAGTTTTGGTGTAGTTGTCAGAAACAGAGACTGATTTTGAGCGAAGAAGTTACAGTAAGTGAAAGAGGCCCAAACAAAATCTGAAAAGGCAAAAGCATCTTGAACAACAAACTCCTTCACAGATATTATTTTTTTAAAAAAGAATCAGATAACAAAAGAATGGAGGTCTTACAGGGAAGATTTGTGTGTGTGTGTGTTATTCAATAATAGATAAAAAAATTCAACCCATAAGATCAAATTAAATTGTAATACAAACAGATTTTTTAAAAAGATTATTGTTGCAAAGCGTTGTTTTTAATTTGAGTATATGAAAGATTGAATTAAATCAAATGGTTGTACATTTTGTGCCCAATGATTAATAGAATTCAAAGATAAGTATAGCACATTTCATTCAGATACAGTATCCTGGCAAAAAAAATCATATTGTGAAAAGATACCCCAGCATGCTGGACACCTGGAAACACTTCTGGAGAGTTGTCAAGGGATGAGACTGTATGCTTGATTGGCAGTGGTGGCCTTTTCATATTTAGATACCTTTATTCCTGTATGATCCCACCAAAGGGCACTCTAAAGTTTGCAGATAAGTCATTTCTTTATCTATGCATACTTGCATATAATGACCCTTCAAGGGATGCTCCAAATTTTGAAGATGGGTCAGGAGTATAAATCTATGTATGCTTGTACATAGTGATATTGACCCCGCAAGGGCAGCTCTTAAAGTTTGGAGATGGATCAGGATTACTTTATCTCTGCATGCTTGTAAATATTTACACTACAAAGGCCGCTATAAAGTTAGTGCATGGGTCGACATTGCTGACAGCAAGGTCTGCAAACTAGACTAAAAATTATGTCCAGCTGTTAGTTCAAGCCCTGCTGGCTGGACAGCCATGTTTTTGTTCAGGTTTTGTATAGTTGGAAACTGTGGAGAAAAATGCAGCAGCATGTTCAAGGTCTGAAACAGATAGCAGCTTTTGGGCAGAGTTGGAGACGATTGGTCAGTCAAATACATCAGCAGCATCAGAATGTTTCCAAAGCCATTAGAGAAGGGACCTGTCGAATTTTTAGTGAATTAGGAAGTGAACTCTTTGTTTTCTGCGCAGTTAAACATTGTCGGTGTTCTCTCACTCTTCTTGTGCCAGAAATGGGTAATCCAATGCCTTTTTTTTTTTTTAATTCCATGTGATACAGAGGCTTCACCCAATAAATATCGAGCAGCTGTTACCAACACTCTGCTCAAAATCCCTCAATTTCGAACTAAAACCTATGGCGATCGTTGTTTTTCTTTTCAGGGTCCGGTTTCTGGGAACAAACTCCCAATACTCCCAGTATCTTTGTATAGTTTAAACTCTGTCTTCCTTCAAGGCATCTCTTAAAACGACATTCTTCACCTATCAATAGCAGTTCTTTCTTCCTTTTCCCTTGCCCACCAAATTGATTCTGAGACGTATGTGTGTGTGTGTGTGTGTGCTGTCGTGTCCATTGTTGTGAGACAGTGTGTGTGGGATTGTGTATTTGAGTGTGTGGGTGTGTGTCGGTATGCACCCTTGTTTGTAGATGCATGGTACTTATTGCAATTTCATCTTCTTATTGGTTTCATTTATGTTTTCTTTAACCTTTTCTGTACTTGTAAGCCCTTCCGGCTTATGATGTAAGATTAAGCCCCATAAATAACCATTATTATTATTGTTATTATTAAAAAGTAGCGAAATGCCGGGATATACATATGATGGTAATTTGGTTTGTGAAAATGATAAAAATGTTTGGGAACATTTAGTTTGGAATTTTGAAATTGCAGTCACTTGCCTAACAGTTGTTTGCGTAAGGATTGTTGTCCATGAGCGCTTTGTTTCCAGTGTACCATTTGTTTTGTTATTGTTTGCTGGCTGCTTCTGTTAATGCGACTGAAGAACTGTTTGAGAGTGAAGGACAGACGTGGAGCAGAGCGAACGGTGCTCAGCAGGTTCTTCTGAATGCTGTTAGAATTGATCCCTTCGTGTTGCTGATAGTCATTAGACGTCTGAGGTTTATGGATGGATGCTGTTAGAATTGATCCCTTTGTGTTGCTGATGGTCATTAGACCTTTGAGGTTTATGGATAATAGTCATTAGACCTCTGAGGTTTATGGATGCAGACCTGTTTACTTTACGCCTTTGGCGTAATAAATCACGATTTCAAACCTCCAATTACGCCATTACGCCTTCAAACATTAAATTCCGCCACGCGGATCGCCAAAACTACACTTTTCGAAAGCAATCATTCTCGTCGGTTCAACAACGCGATGGCCCGTTCACTCACTGTGCCGCCTGCGAAAGTTACAGTGTTCAGTTATTCCTTCATATCAGTGTAACCGAAAGCCAGCATTGCGGGCAGGCATGAGGTTGAACGTTTTAGTAAGGGAGATAACTTTCGCGGGTTGACATCATCAAAGATGGCGTCAAAGCGTGCTCAGCATGAGACAGACGACGATTCTGATTGCCGTGTTACGGAAGAAACAGTTCCTGAGAAACCAAAAAAGGCACGAGTTACTCAAAAATACCGCCAGGTATACCATGACAAGTATAACTGTCTTTTCCCATCAAGAAAAGGGCCGGGATATGTGCATTGTAGCATATGCAAGTCGGACTTCAGCTGTGAACATGGCGGAATGTTCGATTGTAAGAGACATGTGGGCACGGCTTCTCACAAGCAGTTCATCGAAGCAGCTGGAAAGCAGAAATCTATCGCGAATTTCATGATCCAGAGCAAGCATGATGATTCTGGCTCTCTCTCTCTTTTTTTCTCTCTTTTTTCATGCTTGGCAGTGGGGGTGGAGGCACTGGCAGAGTGACTGATTGTGTATTTGTGTGAGAACATTTGCTTCCAGGATTTGTACACAAGGGGACTTTCTGAAGACTTCAGATGTGTGTGTGTGTTGTTTTTTAAAAAATAATTTTAAATACATTATTTATTTGGTATCCTCCAACTTGGCAGACATCCTTTGACCAAGTAAGATAAGATAATGTTGCTTATAGCCCAGCCGACCGCAAAGGGCCATATCAGGGCTGTCACCACGTTAAAATTAACTCACCAGCTTTGACCAAGTAAAGTGGTTCCAATGGCAGTTGGTGAGTTTTAATTTGTTTTTGTTATATTTTGAGTTGAATTTTCATGGTCATAATGATGAAATTTAACCTTAGAATGTGCACCAGAATGTGCACCAGATTGCACCATTTTGCTTCCCCCCCCAAAAAAATTTTCTGGGGGGGGGGCATGCCCCCGGACCCCCCTAGCTATCTCGGCGCTTCGCGCCTTCGATTACACTTTTCCCCCATAAATTTGGTACAGGACTGCTCTAAGGGCAGGTGAAGACAGTGCTTCTCTGGGTCCTCCCCAGCACCTTCGGGTGTTTCTTTTTCTTCACTTTTCAGTATTTGGGATTACACTTTGGTAGCCAAGGGGGTAAACAGGTCTGTGGATGGGAGGAAAGCAAGGTGAACCCCAAGTCGGGAGTGAAGGAAAGCTTGATAAGCTGTGTGGAAGGACCTTGCCCCCCAACAATGAATTTGAATTGTACATTACATTTTGAGAAGAAGAAATTCTGTTCATAGACGTAATGCGCAATATGGTTCATGTTCTGTTACACAGTATAGTCTGTGAGGAGGAGTGTCTCTTGCAGGCACAACGGTGAGAGATAGTCTCCTGTAGGTCTGTTGTTGCCAGCTGATTTAAAGAGGAAAAAAGACACTTGACTTTTTTGTCATTTTTTTAAAAATACAGATTTTGACTTTGCATGTGTAGGTTGTATTATCCACCAGGGAAAAGGTCTGGTAAGCTGGATATTTAATGTAGTTTGGGTCACGTCATGTGTATATGTGTGCTTGGTTACATGATGCTGTTTTGGCTGATACTGAATGCTTTGTTACAGTGTATTAATTGGTCTGTAGTACAACATATTGGTTATGTGGAGCGTTGAAAGCAGTAACGAAATCGGTTGAAGACAACCTGCTTTCATCAGATCTTGCGATGTTTGGTGGGGAAATGGTGATCACTTCAAGTTCTGCAGGGAGAGAATTGCTTCATTACAATCAATGGATTCAGCACCACCAGAACTGACGATTCAAAGGCTTTGCTTGAGGGAAAGTGCTTTACTTATAAACAGAAGTAGTAACAGAAGGGCTATAGCTGGAAACATCAAATTGCTGAAGTGTAGAATTAATACTATAACACAAGGGCTCTAGCTGGGAAGAGGAGGAGGGTGGGGGTAGGCAATTGCTAAATAGTACAACTGAATTGATGACCCAAGATTGGGGTTTGGGTTTGCTTGCTGCTAACAACCGTCGGTCTGCCTATGTAACTCATCCATCTCTCGGGGTTCCTACGCTCCTAGAAACTCCTTGACTTCTGACAGCAAATTTCAAGACCCAGAGAACCTTTGAAAATCAAGCCATAGGCTCGAAAAAATTTTTAACGTGGCAAAAAGAAATGACAGTTTGATATTTCTGTGTTCAGGTTAATGAAAAATTATTTTAAAACAAATTTTTACAAACACCGTTGCAATCCTGGATTGTTGTCCGCTATCTAACCAAGGGAGATAATTTGTATCTTCATCAATTTGGTTAAATAGCAGACAACAATCCAGGATCGCAACGGTGTTTGTAAAAATTTGTTTTTAGATCTTTTTTTTCCCATCAATCTGAATATAGAAAAATCAAACTGTCATTTCTTTTTTCAATTTTTACGCAAGTATTGTAGCCTTGAAATAAAAGAAAACACTCCTTGAATTTTGTTCTTGGGAGTCTGTAGGAACCCTGTCTTTGTTCTTGCAAGTCTTCACATATTGATTTTTCTCCAGTGGAATTGTCACGTCAGTGTTTTTTGGTTTCAATCATGCAACTAGATTGTGAAACTGTGCCACTATCCAGAACAGATCCTGGATGTCCATTCTGCTCAAAGTGTTATGACCATTTTATTCATGCATGCATATATCTGTTTTACCGTTCAAATGTTTTGGTTTTTTTAAATGTTTTTGTGTGTGTGTGTGTCTTCAATGGAGCCCTTGGATGTAGGTAGGATGGAATCAATAATACGGGGATCGCCCGGCACCTTCAGCTGAGCCTATCTTGTTAGCCTCAATAGTCATCAGATTGCTTACGCAAGGATTTTCATGTTGGTATCACATACAAGTCATGTAGACATGGTTTACTGGGGTTGTTGTGTTGATTGTCTAGGACAGGGCATCTTTCCTCTGGGTGGCAAACAGTCCTGAAAGGGGGGAAGGCCCTGTGTGGCTGGCTGGGCTATGATGCTGACAGTCAAGACAGCTAACAGCTGGGGGCTGTACAATGGTCTGTGGGTGAATCCTTGGCTTAGGAATAGAAATGGCTGGCCACTAGCTGCTTTACAAGACTAAAAGATGCACATATGAAAGAAAAACATGCATGCATGCACACACACACACACACACGCACACACACACAAACGCGTGTTTGTGAGCCCCTTAGATAGATTTTGCATTGTCAGATCCATACAACCTTTTTGTACAAGAAAATGGTCAAAATTCCGTGTTTACAATTGAAAATAGATCTGATGTGGCATTGAGACCACAAGGGATGGGTTTGATTGAAGTCATGATTGATTCATCGGTTAACACTTCTTGAAAATGTGCTTTTCTGCTTAGTGTTTATTCATCTCTTTTTGTCCCTGTGGAATGTTAGTTAGTATGCCACAACATTTTTTGGTGGAAAAAAACAACAACAAACGGAAGTGGTGAAAACGTGTTTGCTGACATTAAGAAAACAAAACCAGGGTTCTTATGTCGATGGATATTGGTAGCCAGAAAGTCCTGTTCTCAGCATTACAAGGTGAGATGATTGAAAGAGTTTTTACCATGTTCCAGGGGCGGTTGTAAACAGTCTTGTGGCATTTGCACACAGGCCACTCCTTTTACACTCATTCTTATCTTTTAAAAGGTGAAGAAGCTCCGCGGTGCATTCCGCGTCATGTACAACTCATGGTGAAACATAATTCTTTGAGAGTGTTGGGACTTGTATGATGTCTCTCGCTGAGAATAGGCGCTATATAAGTATTCATTATAATAATGCGAGACCAAAACATTTGACAGCAGACTCCATGACAAGCTTGTTCAGAGAAGTCCCACCTGGTGTGATCCTTGATTTTCTGAAAGAGGTCAACATTTTTCATCTGATCTAAGATTTTACAGTTGAAAGATTTTTAATGAAATTTCCAGTGTGTTTTCTAAAGGTCTATTTAAAGGGTTGTGTGAATTAGGGTTTTTTCCTTCTTTTTTTTTTTCTTTTCTTTTTTGTTTTGATGACTTGAGTTAACTTCAAGGCGGTGACAGCCCAAATATGGCCTTTCGCAGTTGGCTGGGCTATAAGCAACATTACTTTACCATACGGATTATGACTTCTTTGAAAGTTACAAAATTGTCATACTCTAGCATTAATTCTGTCCATATTGAAATACAAATTATTGCTGGAAGTTTAGTGAAAGCAAGTAAGCTAATATCAGTTTTTAAGAAAATGCTGTAGTCTTCAACTGGAAACGTTCAAACAGGAAATTGTGGGTGCCCAGGTCTGACGTCCATTGTGTTTGTCTTGAACACTTGCTGAGAGAGTGAGAGCACCCTTGGGCTACTGAAGTGAAAGACACAAGTTCTGCAAGATGAGGAAGGGAGAAGTTCCAGTTAAGGGTGAGATTAACGTCCTATCGGCCTGAGGCTCTTAAGGACAAGGTTCCTGCAGACATGGGTCTGCATCATTGTGGCAACTGCTGTCGCCGGCAGTAGTGGGTGGGTTTCAGTGGATGTCGTCTCATTCCTCTCTCCGAGCGGATGTTCCTCTTGAACGTTGGTTCAATTTTGGTCGTGTTCCTTTTGAATGTTGATTCAGTTTTGGTTGTGTTGCTCTTGAGCGTTGGCTCAATTCAGGTTGTTGGTGGACGGACGATTGGCGTCGGTGTGTGTTGCCTTCTTTCCCCCAAACATCAGGCTGTCTTCAGGACCACCGGGCGGCCTACTTCATGCTCGGGGGGGGGCGATGGTCCTGTGCCGCATGAGGCCGTCTCAAGGAAGGAGCAGGATGAAGGTTGCTGGAGCGCTGCATGAGTCCCTAATATTCAGCAGGTACTCTCTGACTGCGGCCGAGAGGGCAATTTTTTCAGTCCAACCCCATAAGGAGTGCCCACCATGTCTGCTGCCCCAAACAGAGCATGGCTTTCCAGGCCACAGTAGTCACAGTCAGGCAGCGCCCCTTCGCCAATCGCCCCACATCTCCAGGAGCCGTCCCCCGGCGACACAGGCTAGACCCGCCGTCGCCCACATGGCTGGAAGGTTGTCTGCGCCGCCCGACACTGATCTCTCACATCAGTGCCCTTCAAAGGAGAGCTGCCACTTCTCCCCTGGTGTCCACTGCTATGCCACACTCGCAGCGAAGGGAGAAGATCGAGATGATAATTTGGTACTAAACCTTCTTCATAAACTTAGGTGAAAAACAAAATGTATCGATGAAAATGCTGTCTGAGGTTAACTACATATTGTGTTTAACGATTGTTGATATTTTTTTTTCCCTTTTGAAATATAACTATGTACATATACCCCATTGTGACCCCCCCAAAAGGAAAATTTTATTAGAAGGAAGGATAAAAAAAGGAAAAAGAGCAAGGTGCATTAAAGTACCTTTGGACTTGGAAAGGAAAGGAGCATTTCATCCATGCATATTGTTAACAGAAAATGTCAAAGGGAAAATTATTAAGGCCTTTGAAGTTAAGCAGATGATTTCCTCAGTTTGAAAGAAAAAGAAAAAATGTTGCAACCTTGTTATGAGAAAAATTGCCTGAAGTAGATGGACAGGTTGCTTTGAATGGTCGACTCCAACAAAGCCAGAGATGTAGAATCGTGTTTGGACAAGCTGCTTTGATTGGTTGACTCCAACAAAGCCAGAGATGTAGAATCGTGTTTGGACGAGCTGCTTTGAATGGTTGACTCCAACAAAGCCAGAGACGTAGAATCGTGTTTGGACAAGCTGCTTTGAATGGTTTGAAAAGTCACTTCTGACTATACTAAAAAGTCTCCTCGACTGCAATCTATCGCATCACTCGGTACGACTCGTTAAACAGCGTCCTACGCCATCGCTCGTTGTCAAGCCTCCTCCTTTCACCGTTTCTTCCTCCACTCAGTCATTTCCGGTAATAACTTCCGGCTCGCTTTCGTCGTATCGAAGCAACACATCTATCAAACTCATCTCTCTTTCTATTATTTTTAAACGTCTGAACAACTAATTGTCTAACAAATAACTTATTGTCTTACAAATGACTAATTGTCTAACAAATGACAAATTGTCTAACAAATGACTTATTTTCCAACAAATCGTCTCGCTTTAGTGATGCAAATGAAGTCAGCAGTCCAGGGAAATCTTTCCTTCTTGAAGAGTTTTCAGCAGTACTGTTGATGAAGCTCCTCTCTTGGTGAGACAGTCTGCCAGTTGTCTATGAGTGCCAGACCACTTCACTTCTTTCACAATGCCTTTCTCCATCAAGTCTTTTATCCCACTTATCTCCAGCCTCAGACGTTTTTCTGTGACGTGTTTTGTTGACTGCAGAGCATCATGTAAAGACTTGCAGTCGGTCATGCAGACTAGAGGTAGACCATCCGTGGTTGCTTTTCCTGTTGTGATCTCCATGAACAATGTTGCAATGAATATTGCTTCATCAATTCCTTCTGCCATCGCCAGTGTCTCTCCAGCCAACGTGCTTCTGACTACTCTGCGAATTTTCTTTGAACTCCAGCAAATTGGAATAATGTCTCCTTCCTCGTTTGCTAAGAAGATAATGAATCCACCTTGAGTTCCTCCATCATTGAGATTTCCAAGTGAAGCATCAGTGCATACCATCAGTTTCAATGGTCCTGATCCCAAATGATGAAACTTCAACTCTACATGTTCTGACTTGATTCTTTTGATGACTTTATTTGCTTCTGTCAGATGTTCTACCTTTCCATCTTTGATATTTGAAGCAAGCTGACAAGCATCGAATGACACATCAGGACGACTTTGTCGAGCTGTCCATAGAATCTGTCCAACTTTTGATCTGTAAGCCTGTTTCTCATGTGCTGTCATTTCATCCTGTTTCTGTTGAGTTCTTTTCTTTTTGATGGGGATCGGCTCCAAGATATCTGCATACTTGGTTTGCTGTAGAGAGACTTTGTTTCCATCAGATGACAGTTCCAAGCCAATGTACTGGAAAGCTTTGTTTTGTTCCTTTCCAACCTTGAACGTTTTTCTGATTTCATCAGCAACAGTCTTTTCAAAGTGTTTTGTTCCACCCCAGATGAAGTCGTCTACATGGCATGCTAAGACACCTGTAACTTCATTTCCTTTCATCCAGAAGAAGACTGCTGGGTCAACTTTTGACATTCTTCCTCCGAGTTTCAGCAGTGCACCTTTCACTCTTTTGTACCATTGCAAAGAAGCATCATTCAGTCCGTATACGCATTTTTGCAGATGCCACAACTTTCCTCTGCTATTTGCTTCATTTGGTGGTCTCACAAAAATGTCTCTGTCTATTTCTTTTCCTTGGAGAAAGGCTGTTTTGATGTCCATAGAGCATGGAGTCCACTTTCTTTGTGCAAAGACAGAGAGAATCACTTTCAATGATTCACTTGTGCAAGTAGGCGAATCCTGCATGTCTTCATTTCCAATTTCTTCAAACCCTCTTGCTACAAGTCTAGCCTTTGTTTTTACTCCATCCTTTGTTTCTTTGAGTGTACAGATCCATCTGGTGGAAACACATCTTTGTCCATTGTCCTCTATTTCAGTGTACACGTGATTCTTTTTCCAACTTTCAAGTTCTTCTTTCTTTGCATTTTCAAAAGAAACTTCATCCATGATCATAACAGTTTCATCTGAATTTGTAGTTGGTGTAGGTTCTGTATTTGACAGTACAAGTCCACTCACTTTTGTCAAATCCACAGACATTCTTTCACCCTCATATTCTTCTGGTTCCAAACATTGAATATTGTACCAGTTCTTATTTCTCCCTGTTGCTTTTCCAGCTTTGCTCAGCACCTTTGCTGATATTTTTGTTCCAGTGTCCACGTGATCATATGCAATGATCTGTCCTGGTTCAATTCTTGCTGGATCAATTCTAGTAGCCATCTCTGTGTCATGTGGATGATGTACTTCATCTTCTTCCAAGATTTCTGATTCAGTGTCTAGATCTGACGTTGATTCAGGAATATTTTCTTCACTGTGCGAGATTTCTTCATTTTTAGTTCCTGTATCACTTCGATGTTGCTGACAATCATGTGCAGCCTCACTCGCCAGTTGAGGGTCTTTCCTTGCCATCTTCTCCTGCTCTAGATCACCTTTGACCTTTTGTAGTCTGCTCTGGTGAACACGAATCAAAGTTCCACCATGACACACAAAGATCACGCTCCCATCTTGTCCAATGACGGTTCCTGGTCCTTTCCATTCATGACCATCAGGTCGCTTGTAGTACACTCTGTCTCCCATCTGGTACTGACCTGACCATGGTCGAACCTGTTTCCTCAAGGCTCTTCTGATTTTCTCTGAGCTTTCTGCTTCTGTGAAAGCTTTCCTTGTAGCATGCAAACTTGCGATATGCTCTCCCACTGTCCTACTTCTGGTGATTCCCTCCAAAGCAGGTAGTTCATCTGTTAGTGTGGATGGAAAATTTGGATTCTTCCCAAAGACCAGCTGATATGGGCTGAAACCATGTGTGTTCACCATGGAGTTTTTCGCTGCCAAAGCCCAACACAAAGCAGTCTCAAAATCCATGTCTTCCTTGTCTGCCCTGACTTTCTGCATGATGTTTGTCAGCGTCTGATTGTGTCTCTCACACAAACCATTGCTCCATGGACTGTATGCAGCAGTAGTTTTGACTTCGATGTTGAAGTTTTCACACATGTCCCTGAATTCCTCATTGTTGAACTCTGAACCATTGTCACTGAGTACAACTTTTGGTGGGCCATGTATTGCAATCCAGTGCTTCATGAAACTGTCAACAATGACAGAAGCCCGTTTGCTCCTGATGATTACTGCAGCACTGAATCTTGTGTATTCATCAATCATGTGGAAGTACCAGACATTTCTATCCAATTCATGCAGATCCACAGCCACAGTGTGATTATAGTCTTCTGCTAAGGGCATCCCTACCACTGGCTTCGGTGGGGTCTTCTTATGACGTGCACACACATCACATTTTTCAACAATTTCTGTCATATCTCTGTACACTTCTGGATCCTTTATCCCAGCATTTTGCATCAGTTTCTTCAGGTTTGCAGTAGAGGCATGTCCAAATTGCTTGTGAAGCTTCAAAATAGTCTGCTTCTTTTCACTTTCATGCAGTTTTCCTTCCAGTAACAGGATTTCACTCTCCTCACCGTTTTTTGTTTCCTGTTTGCCACAAATGTCGATGCAGTAATGCCCTGTTGATGTGTAGTTCAACTCCACTGGTTGATGAAACAAAGTAGCCTTATCATTGCACATGTCCAACACAGCCTCTGCTCTTTTGAGTGAATCCTTGCTCAACAGAAGTGGTAAGTCAATGTCCACAACTTCAGTTTCAATGGTGCACTTGGTATCACCAATTTGTGCTGGTATTGTTGCCTTCATGTAGGACTTGACTTTTGCACCATCACCAAATCTGAAAGTCTTAGCACTTGCACCAGTCTTGATTTGCTTCTTTTTCTTCTGCTCCAGCTGATCAACATATTCTTCGTACCATCTTTTTCCACACACAGTCTTGGTACATGCTGTATCAATGATCGCACATCCAAAGGACTCTATTAAGAGTATCTCATTTTCAGGTTTGTGTTCTTTTGTAAACAAAGCCAAGTGACATTCTTCTTCATTTTCTTCTGCATCTGTCATTTTGATTTCTTCTTGTTTTTGATGCTTGTGGGGGCAATCCTTAGGCCAGTGAAACACACTCTCACAAATAGCACATCTGGTTCTTTTGCCATTCCTGTCTAATGGATTTGTTCCTTTTGTTCTGCTGTTTTATGTTGTGAACCTGTTTGCTGATATCTAGAAGGTTTCTTTCTGAACTGCTGATATTTGTAACTCTTTACCAGAAATGCTTCTTCTTTTTCCTCTTTGATCTTGATTTCGTTCACTGTGCTTACTGTCGAACTGTCCCCAAATATTCTCTTCAAAGCAGATTTCATTTAAGCAAATTTTCTGTCAGACGCTGCTGTTAAAACTAATTGTCTTTCTTTCACTGACAAACCTGCATTGTCCAGCAGTTTAAATGCAAGCACTGAATCTGGATATTCCATTTTGTATTTTCTGCAAATATTGTATCTTCTTTCATACTCAATGATGAAATCGCACATTGACATGTCTTGTCCTTTCCTCAGTCTTTCAAAGTCTGAATATGCTGTGTAAGCCAAGTCAACCTCATCTTGTAGAAAAAGACTATCAAGTGCAGTCAATAAAATATCCATCCCATCTCCTGTGTTCAGCCGTGCAACATCGATTTCTAGTGCTTTTGCTCGTGCTTGGCCCGTTAATGACAATGTAACGGCTAGTGCTTGTTTCTCTGGCTTGACGTCCGTTACTAGTTTCCATACTTCCAGTTCGTTTTTCCACGTTTCATAACTTGTATCTGGCCCTAGGCTCGGCGGTGTTTTATAGCTCTGCGCCATGATTTATACAACTGGTGGACTACTATATGTCCTGCACTTTTGTTTCGTTGAAGTCGGACCGTCAAACTTCGTTGTTGGCTAGTCTGTATTCAATCTGTACTTTCGTCAACAACGTCAGTTGTAGATCTGTAGATTAGTCTACCGATGTAGATTATCTGTAGATCACGCTCTGCTACCATGAAAAGTCACTTCTGACTATACTAAAAAGTCTCCTCGACTGCAATCTATCGCATCACTCGGTACGACTCGTTAAACAGCGTCCTACGCCATCGCTCGTTGTCAAGCCTCCTCCTTTCACCGTTTCTTCCTCCACTCAGTCATTTCCGGTAATAACTTCCGGCTCGCTTTCGTCGTATCGAAGCAACACATCTATCAGGTTGACTCCAACAAAGCCAGAGATGTAGAATCGTGTTTGGACAAGCTGCTTTGAATGGTCGACTCCAACAAAGCCAGAGATGTAGAATCGTGTTTGGACAAGCTGCTTTGAATGGTCGACTCCCAAAAAGCCAGAGATGTAGAATCGTGTTTGGACAAGCTGCTTTGAATGGTCGACTCCAACAAAGCCAGAGATGTAGAATCGTGTTTGGACAAGCTGCTTTGAATGGTCGACTCCAACAAAGCCAGAGATGTAGAATCGTGTTTGGACAAGCTGCTTTGAATGGTCGACTCCAACAAAGCCAGAGATGTAGAATCGTGTTTGGACAAGCTGCTTTGAATGGTCGACTCCAACAAAGCCAGAGATGTAGAATCGTGTTTGGACAAGCTGCTTTGAATGGTTGACTCCAACAAAGCCAGAGATGTAGAATCGTGTTTGGACAAGCTGCTTTCAGGCAGCCAGTCGATGTATGGGCTCTCAGTGTATGCAAGTTCAGATGTGGGTTGTACATGTGTTAAGTAGGTGGCTTGCAGAGTGATTTATTATATGAAGTACCTGAAGAGCAGCTGTTAAGGCTGTAGGAGGAAGAATTTCTCCCTGAAAATTTTTTGAATGATTTTCTGAAGTGATGTCAGGTTAACGATGTAGAAAGGTACTGTGTTAACTGAAATAACTCCTTTTCTTTTCTTTTCTTTTTAATGCTCAAATTAGAAAAATGGGAATGAAGGAGTATGCGGTCATGTCACAGATGTTTGGTTCGGATATTGTTGGCCCTTGCATTCCTTGTCTTGACTTGTTAACTCTCTCTTTTAAGAAGAAAACTGAAGTCAGAAAAGCAAAATATGTTCACAGATAAAAGTTGAATGGTATCCAGCATATGATCATGAGAAATTCTTTTAAATTCAGTGATGATCACACACACTTGAAATGGTGATTTAGGTGGTCCTTTACTTTTTTTTAAAATCAAGAAATGTGTGGTGTTTTCCCACCTCCATTTATTCTCATGAAAGACTAACGCAGTATTTTACAAGTTTTAGCCAGAGTTGGAGCAGAAAATGAAGAGTAAAGATAGCACACAATTAATGTACATGGTTGGTGAAAATTGTCTGTGAAACTGGAGAGACTGCAGTCATCAACCTTTTAAATGAACTTTGGTTACATACAGCTGTAATAATAAAATGAGGTGTAAGCAGAAAACAAAGCTGTTGGCTTAAACTCTCTCCAGAAGAATGATCACTGGACAGTACTGGTCCAGGGAGGGTAACTCAGAGGGAGGAACACTAACATGTTTGACTTGTAGAAATCTGTGCAACATGTTGCACATTTGACCTCATGTACTATGAACGCAAAATGTTCTCTTCCACAGTAGAAAGTGCACACTGGTCACCAGTTTAGCTGTGTATTGATGAGCAAATGATTGGCCATTGTCGTCATTCGAAGTTGTGTGTTCTTGAGCAAATGATCGGCCTTTGTCGTCATTCAAAGTTGTGTGTCCTTGAGCAAATGATCGGCCATTGTCGTCATTCAAAGTTGTGTGTCCTTGAGCAAGTGATTGGTCAATACTGTCGTGATTGCAATTGCACAGTGCTGACTGTGAATTCCTTCATCGAAGAGACAGAATCGAGATTTATGCATATTTTAAAACATGAGAATCCAAAATTGATCTGAAGAAGAAAAGTGCATTTGATGAAATATGTGATAGTTGTCTGAATAGAATTGGTGGTATTCTCCACCTAGGCATCAATGCTGAAAGAGACCGGAGGATTTTAGCATGTAAAATCAAGTGTGGAAGTTTTAATTTTCTGATTATATGTTTTAATTTTTTCTCCAATTCTCAGTTACATAATTTCAGCTGTGTGATAGTGTTAGATGTCTGAAGTTAAAGAAGAATAACTTAGGTTTTTGAATGTGACACGCCTGGATCTTTTCACTCGCACATGTTACCTCAGGTGAATTGCACATTTTAAAGCGATACATGCATACATTCACTCTTGTGCGCACATGCACCCACAGAGTTTGAGTTGACTTTTAATTTGTGTTTGGTATTTGAAGAGTCTGAGCTGTAACACCAATGTTTGTAGAAGTGTAAGTTGCATACTGTACACTCAAAGAAACCAACTGTACCTTGTACATGATTGACTGACATGCAAACACACACACACACACACACACACACACACACACACACACACACACACACACAATCTGCACATTAGAACACCATAAGTTTTGTTGACTTGGTGGTGTGGCATTGGCTTAAGTATTTTGTAATAATAAAGTGAACAGTGCCAAATTTCTTTCCTTATGACTGAATTACAGTCTCATGGCCAAAGCAAAATCCCCTCCATTTCTGTGTGTATTCCTCTGGGTAGATTACTGTAATTCTCTTCATGCTTGCTGTCTGGAACAGCTCAGTTGTCAGTAGCAGAAAGTGCAAATAATCCAACCAGACTAATATTCAGATGTACCAAATCAACTCATTTGCTCCTGTTCGTCGTTCTCTTCTCTGGCTTCCTGTTCAAAAATGAATTGATGATAAACTGTCCTTGCTCAGTTTTTAGTCGGTGAATGGTCAAGATTTATCATGTCTTTCTGATCTTCTCCAGCTGTACACTCCTGCCCGGCCGAAGTCTTCCTCTTGAAGTCTTCTGATTCTCCTCAGATCCTTCACTTCTATACCAAGACAGAGAGCATTCTTTCCGTTGTCAAACGCGTTACCCTTGGAACAGTCTCTCTCCTCTTGTCAAGTTCCTTTCTCTTCCGGCGTCTTTTATGTCTACACTCTTCACTGATTTGTAGGATTATTCCTTTTCTTGTTTTATGATTGGTATGCATGTGTGTGTATACGTGCAGTGGGGGTGGGGGGTGGGAATGCATTCTGAAATCCTTGTGTTTGTATGTTTGGTTGCCTGTGTGTGCGCACATGTGTGTGTGTGTGTGTGTGCTATAAACTTTGTAAGTGGCTTGGTATTGGTAGATTAAGCACCATAGAATACATTGTGATTATAAAATTGATGGAATTTATTCAGTCTTGGAGACCAACTGTTCATTTCCAACTCCCAGCGTACTTGACATTGACATTTACTTTTAGTGGGTGTGATTTTATATTGGCTAAAATTATAAAGGGTTGGTTGACTGAATTCATTTGGTATTGTGGCAGTGGACATTTCTTGGGATAACATGAATCGAAATAGAAATAATTTTTGTACAGTATAGTGTTGAACGTATTAATAGGCAGAGGAGAGTTATGGCAAAAAAAAAAAAAAAAAAGGGGGGTGGTGGGGAGGGGAGTTGGTGTTTACTAAACCATCCCTGTTCTGCCATGCCGACCCTTGGTGGTAAAATGAAATTTTTTAAAAGACTCCTGTGAACAATGATACTGAAAGACCAAACCCAGCAGAATGCGTGAAATATTTTGTTTAAAAAGATAATAGAGAGCAGTAATGAATGATAGGCGCTGTGCACTTTTGTAAACTGATAACTCTTTGAATTATTAACATTTTAATCAAATTTTGGAATTTTCTAGTCATATAAAAATTTTAAAAAATGACTGCAATTTTCCATGATAACATCAGGGGAAGTACAAGAGAAGTAAATCAATTTAGTTCCAAAGGAATGGTTTTTTTTTACCTTTGTTTTCCCTGTTTGGAATCTAGTGAGTACCCGAGGAATACCCTCCGGGGGTTGCGACCTTGTCGTGGTCGGAGGGTTTGCGTGGTCCAGTGATCCCTTAGGCTTTGCTGGCGGGGGCATCAATACTTGGAGATAGGCTGTTTTTTTCACACTGCTTCTAGGCCTGAGAGGTGCAGATGCTGTTTGGCCTAAGCGTAACGTGGTAAGGAGTTGATGCCCCTGGTGGGGCTTCCCATGTCAGATAGGCTAAGGGTGAGGATCCTGACTAACAGTAACCCGCCTTTCTCCTTTTCTTGTTTTCTGCCTCCCTTATTTGGCCCTTTTCTATCTTCGTCTCCCCTTCAAGTCTTCTTTTCCACACTCCTTTTCTCTCTGTGGTCTCCTTAAGATCCGCCGCGTTTGCCGTGCGGTGCGACCTGTGTCGGAGGGGAATGAGATCCTGGTGATTGAGAGGGCCAGCGCTCTCAACACATCACTTTGGCTCGGACCTCTCCTAGACAGGGAGTACACTTTGGCCCGGGTGTACTAATCGGCTCCCCTTCTTGGGGTTGGGTCAAGACGGGCAGTTCCCCAGCTGGCCAAGTAAACCCCTGCAGTGCTCAGCTCTCTGTTCCCGGGAGTTGAGCATGATCAGGGGGGATAGGGTTGGTTGCTTCTGCTTGTCGTATGTCTCTCCCGAAGCCTGGAAGGGGTCAAGACATTGGTTTCTTGGCCCTGGCCCCTTATTTGGGACTCCAAGGTGGGTGGGTAAGGGAGAGATGAATCACAATAAACTAAATTGACTTCATTAAAAAACTACCCCCCCAAAAGGAAGAGGAAGGCAGTATCCCCTATTTCAGGGGAATTAGAAACAGACAGTGATTCTGACAGTGAGGTAAGACAGAGGACAGGTTTCTGGCTTCCTGGCTCGTGGTGGAAGGGACAGAGCAGGAAAGACCCCTTTCAGCTCTGAGCCCTTTTGCTGTCCAAAAGGGCTTTCATTGTATAGCAGGTGAACCTAGGTCCATAAAACGGTTGAGGAATGGTTCATTTCTTCTTCAATGTCGATCACAGAAGCAATCCGAACAGCTGCAGAAGGCAAAAAAGCTTGTGGATAGGGAGATCAGGGTGACTCCCCATAAGCAATTAAATTCATCCAAAGGTGTGATTAGATGCAGAGATCTGGCGGGTGTTTCAGAGGCGGAAATAAAAACGGAGCTGGCATCCCAGGGTGTGACGGAGGTGCGCAGGGTGACGGTAAAGAAGGGCTCAGAGAGAGTGGCCACCAACACCCTCTTTCTGACCTTCTGCAACCCTGTGCTGCCTCCAGTCATCAAGGTTGGTTACCTAAATGTTCATGTTCAGCTCTATGTGCCGTCCCCATTGAGGTGCTTCAGGTGCCAGAAGTTTGGCCATGTCAGGGACCGCTGTTCAGGGCAAGAGGTATGCGGTGTTTGCTGCAAGGCAACCCATGATGGGCCGTGTCAAGATCCGGCACATTGTGCTAACTGCGGTGGCGACCATCCCTCCTCTTAAAGAAACTGTCCTCTTTGGATTCAGGAATCCGCAATTCAAAGACTAAAGACTGAAAAGAAAATTTCCTTTTTTGAAGCCCGCAAGCAGGTTGTGGGCAGTCAGACGCCGACAGCCTCTTCCTATGCTTCGGCTGTACGGAAAGTTCCCACAGTTTCCACTCGATCAGTCTGCTGTCAGACTGATGACTTCACGTTTTCGAAGACACTGCAAGTCCGAACTGTCAACTCTGGTGGAAGCAGGTCCACCACCTCTCAACCCAAAATGATTGCCCCTGGTGGAGGCAAAAAATCCGCCACCCCTCAGACTGCCCAGCAGTCTACAACATCTGCTGCTGGGCAGATTAAAAAACCAGCAGTTCCCCCTCGAACTCCTCTGTCCAGTGCCCGTGCGGGCAAGGGAGTTCCACCAGTGTGGAGATGGTGGAGATAAGGAAAAACCCTCCACCATCTCCCAAATCCAGACCTCCACCTTCTCCAAACTCCAGGCCTTTGTCACCTGCGGGCAAGTCTGCCAGCAGGTCCAAAGACCAACACAGTCCAGTTAAACTAAATAATAAATTCTCTCCATTGGACGCAGACGTTGAGGAGGAGATGACCTGATCTCTCTCCTTTTCGCCTCTGCACCATGGATAGTACCATACTACATTGGAATATCCGTGGATTAAATTCCAACTTTGAGGAGCTGCAGCTTCTGTGTCAGTCTATAAAACCTTCCGTCGTGGCTCTTCAAGAAACTCAAATTCAAAGCCAGAAGACCTTTACTCTTTCTGGCTTTAATATTATTTCAAAACCTGCACAACCATCCACGTTGGGACTGTCGGGCGGTGTTGCCCTTCTCATACATAAAACTTTGTTGTATAGTCCTGTCGCTCTGTCTACCTCCCTTCAAGCTGTAGCTGCGAGAGTCACTCTCCACAAGACTGTGACGATCTGTTCCCTTTATCTTCCACCTTCTGTCCCGGTTTGTCGTCAGGACCTTGTCAATCTGTTAGGGGAACTTCCTCGACCTTTTTTGCTGTTGGGTGACTTTAACGGTCACAACCCTCTTTGGGGTAGTGCCGGTACGTCATCCAGAGGTCTGTGATTGAGGATATCCTGTCGGATTTGGATTTGTGTTGTCTGAACGACGGATCTGCAACTTACCTCCACTCTTCCACAGGTTCACTTTCGTGTTTAGATTTGTCGGTTTGTGACCCCTCGCTGGTCCTGGACTATGAGTGGTCTGTCCATGACGATCTGCACGGAAGTGACCATTTCCCTGTCCTTCTACAACCTGTAATAACTGAACACGTCTCTGTTTCTCAACATCTAAATTACAAGAAAGCAAACTGGGATCTATTCGCAACCACTATTTCTAAAGAATTCCAGGACACTGACTTTCTTCAGAGTCCGGACCCAGCTGAATCACTGACTAACACTGTGATCAAGTGTGCTAAAGCTTGTATTCCAGTGTCTTCCGATAAACTACAAATGCCAAAAACACCCTGGTTTGATTCAGACTGCCAACAAATTTCCAAAGTTCGAAAACGGGCTCAGCGTCAGTTTTACCAACGACCTTCGGGTCCCAACGCTCGAGCCCATCAAAAACTCCGTGCTAAATCTAGACACACTTTTAAAATCAGTAAACGTCGGTCCTGGAGAAGCTTCTGCTCCAGGCTGACATCAAAAACTTCTAAGAAAAAAGTGTGGAACATCATTAGAAAAATCAAAGGGAAGAACACCTGTCCCACTGTGAACCATCTCAAGTTTTCAGATTCTTTAATAACAGAGAAGAAAGCAGTTGCTAATCTGCTTGCTTCAACCATTGAAAAGAATTCCTCCTCTTCTAATAAATCAGTCACTTTTGTCAAACACAAAGCCCTAAAAGAAAAATCTCCCTGCAACTTTTCATCCGACAACATGGAAGACTACAATCTTCCTTTTACATTAAACGAGCTGAAATCTGCCTTACTCTCTTGCAGCGATTCCTCTCCAGGTATAGATGACATACATTATCAACTATTGAAACATCTTCCGCAAGAAGGTCTGAACATCCTGTTACAGGTATACAACCACGTGTGGACTACAGGTTGCTTTCCACCCTCTTGGCGGACAGCCCTCATTATTCCCATCCCAAACCTGGAAAAGATCTTTCTAATCCATCTAACTACCGTCCAATAGCTTTGACCAGCTGTGTCTGTAAACTGATGGAGAAAATGGTCAATGCTAGGCTCATGTGGAAACTCGAAACCGATGGCCTTTTGGCGAAAGAACAGTGTGGTTTCCGCAAACATCGTAGTACAGTTGACCATTTGATTCGTCTGGAATCTACACTTAGGAACGCTTTTTTAAACAGACAGCATGCAGTGGCAATTTTCTTTGACTTGGAGAAGGCCTACGATACCACCTGGAAGTCGGGGATACTTCATGATCTCCACGATCTGGGTTTTCGAGGTCATCTTCCTCTTTTTATTCAAAATTTTTTGGCAGAACGACAGTTTCAGGTCCGGGTTGGCACCACTCTCTCTGATGTCCACGAGCAGGAGTTGGGTGTTCCCCAGGGGAGCATACTGTCTCCTGCCCTCTTTAGTATTAAAATCAACAACATTGTGAAATCAGTTCAGCGGGGTTCAGACTGCTCATTGTTTGTGGATGATTTTGCTGTCTACGCAACTGGAAGCCTGTACCCGAGTGTCCAGCGCAGGCTCCAGCTTTGCGTAGATAAAATCCATCGATGGGCGGATGAAAACGGTTTCACCTTTTCTGCTACAAAAACCCAATGTATTCACTTCCATAACTTCCGTCAGTTTTTTCCAGATCCGGAACTTCAAGTAGGAAATCTCCCATTCCAGCTGTTTAAAGAGGCCAAATTTCTGGGAGTCATTTTTGACCAAAAACTTAACTTTCTCAGCCATATTAAAAACCTCAAAACTGCTTGCCAAAAGCACTGAATATTCTGCGGGTCGTAGCACACACCGACTGGGGCGCTGATAAGAAAACTTTGTTGCACCTCTACAGAGCCCTGGTCCGTTCTAAACTGGACTACGGTTGTGCTGTGTACGGCTCCGCAAGATCATCTTACCTCAAACTCTTGGACCCTATCCACCATCAAGGGCTTCGTCTCTGTCTTGGAGCGTTCCGCACCACCCCTGTGTACAGCCTGTACGCAGAGGCAGGTGAACCTTCACTGTCCAATCGCAGGCTGAAACTGTCTTTGAATTATTATATCCGACTGTTCTCAGAACCACAGAATCCTGCCTATGACTGTGTTTTTGACCCTCCGTTCCAAAGTAAGTTTGAAAATAACCCGAAAAGTATTCCGCCGTTTGGACTTCGTATGCAGCCTCACGTGCGGAATGCAGGTATAGACCTGGGGGTAGTTTCCGATTTTTTCCAAGTTTCCGGATCAACCTCCATGGACCTTTTTCACACCAGAGATTCGTTTTGATCTCGCAGCTTTCCGTAAGGAGTCTACCAGCTCTCTGGCGTACAAGGCTTTGTATGCCGAGCTCTGTTCCAAATTCCCATCCTATCAAAAAGTTTTCACTGACGGTTCCAAGTCTGAGGATGGAGTGGCCTGTGCAGCCTACTGCCCTGGGCTCCTTCTCAGATATTGTTGGAACATATACATTCAGATGCTTCTGTCTATTCTGCTGAACTTACTGCTCTAGTACTGGCTTTGAAGATAATCTCCATTCTTCGAGGAGGGACTTTCTGGTTCTGTCGGATTCGCTGTCAGCTTTGGAGGCCATAGCTGGCCGCAACCTTCAGCATCCAGAACTTTTACTTTTTTTTGAACTTTTTAGCAAGTTGAAGGCGGACGGTTACAACAATTACTCTTGCTTGGGTTCCTGGCCATGTTGGCATCGGCGGGAACGAAATGGTTGATCGTTTAGCCAAGAACGCCACAAGAGAGAAACTGTCCAACATTTATATCCCTGTTCAGATGTGAAACCCAAAATTAACGATTATGTGAGAGACCTCTGGCAGGAGGATTGGAACACACAGACGAGTAACAAACTCTTTCAGATCCGTCCAAACCTAAGGACTTCCTCCCATCTACGTCGGGTGGTCGTAAAGAGGAAACGGTTCTGTGCCGGCTGCACACCGGCCATTCGTATTTTACCCATTCTTACCTTTTAAAGAGTGAAGAAGCTCCGTGGTGCATTCCATGTCATGCACCACTCACCATGAAACATGTTCTTTTAGAGTGTTGGGACTTGCACGATGTGAGACACAAACATTTTACAGCGGAGTCCATGAAGATCCTGTTCAGGATGTCCCGCCTGACGTGATCCTTGGGTTTTTGAGAGAAATTAACATTTTTCATCTGATTTGAGATTTTACGGAAGAAGGATTTTTAACAAAGTTTCTGGTTCGTTTGTAGACGATGTCATTTACGAGGTGTGTGAAAGTTTTTTTTTTTTTTTTTTTTTTTTAAATGACTGGTGAGTTGATTTTAACGTGGTGACAGCCCTGATGTGGCCCTCTGCGGTCGGCTGGGCTATAAGCAACATTATCTTATCTTATCTTACCCGAGGAATATTCACCCCCCCTCCCTTTTTTTATGTGTATGTATTTGTGTTAATATAGAGGATAATGTTCAGAGGGAGGGCTTTGGCCAACCCTGCTTTTCCCTTCTGTCACAGGAAAACGGTGTGTATATATCTGGGACTTAAATGCCCTTAATTTCTAGCTATATGCAGTTGATCAAAGATCAAAATCTGTCCCATTAAAATTCATAACTTTAAAAGACAGGCTTGCATTTAAGGGTAAAGACTAAAAGAGGTATAAAGATTAATCTTCATCCTGATTCCAGTAAGTGCTCTCTCTAGCTTTAGTATTCTCAAAAGGGGAGATCAGCACACATCTGTGTCACTCTTAAGTGCTCAGCACACACATGTATACAGATTGTGTGTGTGTGTGTATTTTGTGTCGTACTACAGAAGTAAGATTCAATGAAGCTGCAGCCAATAATGAGCCATCAAACGGTGCATTTCCGTTTCGTATTTCTGCTTGCAAAACATGTTTTACGTTTCTGTTATTTTTATGCAAATCAGTGTTGTAAATTATTATATTATGTTTTTCCCCAGAAGACAGCCCTGATGTGGCCCTTTGCGGTCGGCTGGGCTATAAGCAACATTATCTTATCTTATCTCTTCCCAGAAGAAGGAGCAGTTGTTGTTGTTTTTTTTATGGAGGTAACAAACCACTCTCAGGGGGTAGGACCAGTCAGCCCTGAATGAATAATACAACAGAACTACAGAAAGGTGAAGGAGCTGAAGTCATGACACTGATGACTATCTGCATGGATGGGAGTTATTTAGTATAGATTCTGAATCCAGAGAAGCAAAACAGAGAAATATTGACACATGGATGTTGGCTTCATGGACTGTGTTGGTGTTTCATATTTACTTCAGCTCTAGAGGCACATACTGACTCTTCCAACCTTTTTCATAATATTTACTTCAGGTCTAAAGGCATTTACTGACTCTTCCAACCTCTTTCATGTTTACTTTAGGTCAAGAGGCATACTGACTCTTCCAACTTCTTTCATATTTACTTCAGGTCTAAAGGCACATACTGACTCTTCCAACCTCTTTCATATTTACTTCAGGTCTTTATGCCCTGCATAGTTATGTGGGGATTGTCTTCAGTCGTGACAAGCTCCTAGCATAACATTATCAGTCTCCCAAATCCCCCGAAGTCGGAGTGTGGCTGCCCATGTGGCGGGGTAATCAAAAACGGTCACACACGTAATGTTCTCATCCCCAGCTGATGCATTTGTGCCGTAGTGTTCAAATGCTTCGGCTGTTCAGATGATCCCTGGAGTCTTTTAGCCAGGGTACGACAACAACAACAACAACAACAACTTCAGGTCTAAAGGCACATGCCGACTCTTCCAACCTCTTTCATATTTACTTCAGGTCTAAAGGCACATACTGACTCTTCCAACCTCTTTCATATTTACTTTGGGTCTAAAGGCACATACCGACTCTTCCAACCTCTTTCATATTTACTTCAGGTCTAAAGGCATACTGACTCTTCCAACCTCTTTCATATTTACTTCAGGTCTAAAGGCACATACCGACTCTTCCAACCTCTCATATTTACTTCAGGTCTAAAGGCATACTGACTCTTCCAACCTCTTTCATATTTACTTCAGGTCTAAAGGCACATACTGACTCTTCCAACCTCTTTCATATGTTTGAACCAGTATCAAACCCTGATGCTGACAGTCATGTATACAACAAGCATAATTCATGCATTTTCTTAAAAGTAAAAAAAAGCTGGGGGAGGGTATCTAAAGTTCAAGCCTGCATTGCAAGGGATATAACTGCATTCTTCTTCTTCTTCTTCCTAAAATACTGGTTCACTCAAAAACGAGTAGGTCACCAGCGCGCATGTTAAAAAGTAAAATAAAATAACATAAAATAGTGCGACTCAGACTGTTGGCCCCTGGAGCAAATTTGGCAACAAGGGGTCGCACTCGATATTCAAGAAGTTAAAAGCAATGGCCAAATTCAGGCCCAGTTAACAGTAAAATATCAGGGGAAGTAAAAAATAGAAAAACATCAATATGCAGATCTCAAAACTGTTGTATCAATTTGTTTTTTAAAAGAGATTGCATTTGTGGCAATCTTGATGGCACCCGGCAGTGAGTTCCACAGCCGTACAGAACTGGGATAAAAAGAATGCAAGTGGCTGTCAATATTTGATGCAGGTATGGTATAACACTGACCGCCACTCCTGGTGCTACTTTTATTCAATACTAGTTGTTCCATTGGAATATCAATTACTTTAGCTCTGCCTTTGAAAAAGGTGTTAAGTTTAATAAAAGCTCTTCTCTCTTCTAAGGGTTTCCATTCTAATTTCCTCATGTTCTTCCTAGTATTCCCCTTTTCTCTGATGTGGTTCCCTGTTACGAACCGTGCTGCTCTCTTCTGAATCTTTTCAAGGTTATCAATGTCCTTTAGATGGTAAGGATCCCAAACTGAGCAACCATATTCCAGTACTGGTCTAACCAGTGTTTTGTAGCAGTCGTCTTTAACCTTTTGGGGGCAGTCATTGATATTCCTGTGTAAGAAAGCTAAGATGTTATTTGCTTTCTTACATACTAAATTGTAATGTTCTTTCCATATGAGACGACTATCTATAATCACGCCTAAATATTTTGCAGCATTAGTTTCTTTAAGAATAGTATTATGGATAGAATAATCTGATCTAATTAGTGAGCATTAAAAGACTGCATAGCATATTATTTCCCTTGCCCCTCTCTCTCTCTCTCTCTCTCTCTCTCTCTCTCTCTCTCTCTCTCTCTCTCTCTCTCTCTCCATAAATGACGGCAGTTGCTTGAATTATGCTTGAAAGGTTAATGTCCCTGCATGCCCACAGCTATTTATTTGGTGCCTGCAGTGAATCACCTCAATATTGTAGAATGAACTGTCACAAAAAGAGATTCACTGTAAATCGTCGCCATTTTGCTTGACCAGTATGAGTGCTGTGAATCTGGTTTGAAAGTGCTGGCAGCAAGCTGTTTGATTTTGCCGCTACTGCTGTCTTGAGCAGTCGGGCAGCTGCCGCAGCTTTCTGCATACTATACATGCTAGGTCTGTTGTTCATACGAAGGCCAAACTCGCAGATGATATCCATCCTCTTTAGTGAATGTGATACCCGGACACTGACAGCAGATAGCAAGCATAGAGTTTAGGCATTCATACCCACTACCACCCCCTCACCACCCATTCCCCCCACCCCACCCCCAAATGCCATCCCCCCCTCCCCCTCCCCCCCCCCCCCCCCCCCCCAAAAAAAAAAAAAAAATCTGGACTGGTTTTCCACGTCATTATAGAAAAAAGCCCATGACAAATGAGTGGCAGGTAGGAAGTCAACACAGTAGAGGCGCCATAAGCTGGCTTAGTACATGTGTCCCACCAAGGCCATGCCACTGACTGCAAGTGATGAGTGGACATCTGGAAGATGGAATGAAGTCCTGGATGAGATGGGACTTGTTACTACTCATGCTATGAAGTTCTTACCCATTGTTGTTTTAAGGACGAGTGTTTCTCAGCAGGAAAGGTTCATCTGTGACGACCTGTTGCCCCTGACCTCGCACCGAGCGTTTTGAAGATCCCTGATGGCCCGAGTGTCTGTCAGCGGTCTTCTGTGGACCTACTATCATCAAGTCATTGTGGAAAAATATAAATGAGTTGAAAAGGAAAGTTTTTATAACAGAGAATATTTTACTCTCTCTTGTTTGGCAAATGTGATGTGTATGGAAATAATGGAGTAGGGTCAAATTTGACAGAAGTTTTAAAGTTTTGGAAATGGAGGTATTTCAAGACTTTGAAAAAAAAATTGAACAAGAAAATGGATTTCAGTTATCTTTAGCCTCTGAGAGTATGCTCATCAAGATTCCAGTTTTTATTGTAATTCTGAGTGAAATGTTTTGATGACTGTTGACATCACTGAAGAAAATGAGACAAGGACTGACAACTTGCCCATCACTTTTGCATGATGCATCAGCAATAGTTCTTTTTGTGTGGATTTATATGGTGAATCCAACCTCCTCCTGGTCTTAACTTTAGTGAAAATTACTCCTGTTTTCCTCTTGTTGTCCACTACTCTTCAGTTGTTCAGTTAAAAAACTACTCTTTACCCTTCATCCTTTTCAAGTTTAGAGGCAGGTGGTTTTGTTGACCCGATGGAAGAGAGGGGTACTTCTCTACACTCTGTTATTAGTGTAGTCATCCTGTGACAAAATTAACTATGACCAAAACTAATTGTTACAAAAAGTTTCTCTTTTGCATCATGTGTACTAAGATCATGTCTGCATATTGTAAAAATTATAATTGTGTGCACCTCTGCATATTTGATTTATGATGGTTTGATTATGTCATACATATTAACCATGTGACCCGACATATTTTGCTGAAAACTTGTATGTTGCATCTCATTCGAAAGATCTCAGGAAGAAGGTTCCAGATAACGAAAAAAAAATACATTGTAATGTTAATGATTACAAATAATACCATTTAACATTGTCAGGGCGTATCAGTGAGGGTCAAAGGGAGGGGGGGGGGGGGGGGGGGGCAGGCTAGTTCGGTACATAACTTTGGTTGAGGCTTTTTTTTTTATAGGAACATCGTAAAGTTTGGAGGGTGCAGAAAAGACGAGGATGGGATGCATGCACACCAGCACACAGAGACAGCCAGGGTATTAACTAGAAGGCTTGACGAAATCAAGAAACAAAGGAACTTACTTTAGTCATAGTCTATGGCACGTACTGGCGAGTTGGAACAGCTAATGCCGGAAATTCTCCGCAGCTAGGTGTGCACTCAAGTCCATGTTTTCTGCAGCCTGATTACTTGTAGCAAGTCTGCTGGTGCTGCTGGTAGATCCGTTGTGACTGGCACCAACTTCCGTGTTCAAGTCTCCAACCACATTGTGTCGGTTCTACTGACAGTTTGCCTCCCAGCTTGTTCATCATCTGAAGGTACAAATAGGCAGACTTGGTATAAGAGTTGTGTCCAGCTGCAGCAAGGAATGGGAGCATTTCTCGTACGACAGACAGATGAAGGAGCCAATTTCCAGTTCTTTCAGCCTTCAGAAAAGTTTCAGTATGTAAAACCATAGCCATGTATTGGAGCCAGAGTTCACTCGTTCTGCCAATGAGTGACAATTTCTTGCTGTTAAGTTTACTGGCAATCCAGTTGAGACAATCGTTGTTCTGACTGAATCTGGTGTCACTGCACCCTTCAAAAGTTGACTGTGGAGGGCAGACACCATTTGAAGATCTTCCTTATCATGGAGTTCATTCAAGGCATTTGACATTACTGTACCCACATCTTCAGGTACGTCAGATGTGCGAACTAGTTGTAGTTGTTTCACCATTCAGTTCCAGATCACTCTTTTGTGCCTCATTTTGGGAGAGGTCTGCCTCAGCTTGAATGTTTTCTGAAGTTTAGATGGCAGTTGGGCATGCAAGGTTTCCTCTTTTCACAATCAGTTCCTTGTGACTCATGCTCCACTGACATCGGAGAAGCAGGGAGAACATCTGTAGACACGTGCAGCAAGTGGACTGTTCCTGGATTTCATTTTGATCTATTTCAGTCTGGCATTTGGGATGTGGCAAAGGCACACCAAATGTGTCTGACATCAACAGTGCATTTAATGCTGCATCAAGAAGAATGTGTCCACGAACTGCACGTTGTACACCCTTTCCTTGAAGCATTGCACTCACAAGAATTTGAAGCGTACACAGTCGACAGCACTTCATGAAGACCAGTTTCTTCCATCAAAGGCCCAATACATGCAAGAAAACTCATTTCAAGATGAAACGGCCCAAGCCGAAGGACAATGGCTTGAAGGTCACTGTGTGCTGGTTCACCAGAGATGATACTCAGAGCCTTCCACCATAGAGGCTGATCAAATGTCAGCACTGGTGTTGACTTATTGCGCTTTGCTTCAGCACAAATGAAACACAGTGTAGAATATATACATGTTTTGTCACCGGGATTCATGTCTATCATCAGCATGAATATGACTGATGACTGTCCTGGAAAACTTTCATGGTGAACAGCTTGCATGACTCCAGACCAAGACGGTCTGTTTGGATGTAGCAGCCAGCAAGCTTTCCACAACAAGTCAACTTCTGATGTCGGATCTTTAACAAATGCATTTGTCAGACTCTCAAACTTCAGTGTCATCAAACCAAGGCATTCCTCTTTGTAGTATTTGATGTCAATCTTTGCCTTGTTGACGATCTCTTCTGTCCTGCCATCAGCTTGCCTTCTCACCTGCACTGTGCTATTCATTCTGGGAGTAACCGAGGCAATAATTCCCATGCCATGGAAAGTGTTGAATCCATCAAGTGTAGCCGTGTTGTGATCTACATTGTCTGCCATGTACTGGATAAAATGACCCTCAGGTGCTGATGCAACATTGTGGTCAGACACAGCAGCATTCATCTCATAGGTCATGACCTCACTGTATGACACACTAAAACCAAGAGAGTACAAAGTGTCCACTAGGAACTTGGAATTAAAACAATGGTGCATTTGGACTGCTAATCCAATCTGCAAAGGGCATATGAGAACACGTGGGCGAGCTGCTTGCATAATTACTTGGCCTGTTGATGCTACTTTCAAGTCCGTGTCCTTTCCACTGAAAATAGTCTTCAGCAAAAGCTGCAACGAATCGGGAACAAAGTTGAAGTTTGCTGAAAGTGACGCAATATCATCTTTGTTGGGATACAGTGCACGAGTCGTAGGCAAGGCTTTAATGTCACTTTTGATGAGTTCTGCTGCTGTTTCTATGATGCATTTCTTCTGTGCCTCCTCATCACACATTTGTTTTGAATAAAATGTGTGCAAGATAGATGATGCTGTTTTCCTGAATGTAACAACATTAGCTTTTTCCATTCAGTTCTGTGATGAGTTCTTCACCAAAATGTTTCCTAAGCTCTTCCTTCATCTTTGGATGACTGTAGGAATCGCCGTCATTATATTCTTTCATTTTGTTGATGAGGTCACCAACAGTAATTTGTTCATTATCATTGTCAAGAACAAAACCAGCGACCTTTTCAAAGGCATATGCCTTTTTCTCATCTCTAGGCCGTCCAAGCTTTATTCTTTTTTCATCTTTGTCTGAAGAAAAAGACTTAGGAAGTCTTTTCCTACTTCTAAAATGAACACTACATGTCTGATGATAAACTGCATCAGCAGCTGGCATATCAGAAACAAACTCTAGTCTGCTTTTCACAGTGTCTGCCCATTCATCTCCACGCTGTGAACATACTTTAGCAATTGAGCTTTGAAAGTCAAGTGTTCTCACTGGATGCACCTTCAGGCCACTGCATGCATTGAGCTCTGCAGGAGTCCCACAAAAAAAGACAACATTTGGCAAAGTCAAGGGTTGGTTTTGCGAACGTAGGTTCTGTGCAATATTTATTGCAGATGAAGACTCTTGTTTTTTTTCTTTGATAACTTTGAATGTTGTGCTTATTAGTAAAATTGCGACGGCATTCTTCATGTACTGCTTGTCCTTCAGACACAAGAATAGTCTCACCACGCTCTTCACTTGCTCTGTTAATGGAGTCTCTTCCTTTAGCTGTTGGCACAACAATCTTCCCACCAGCATCCAGGGCACCTCCACACAGCACGCACACCTCCATATTCTGCTACAGGCCCATTCCTGTAAAGATTTCACAAATTGTATCAGATATCTAGGTCAGGAAATTCTTATTGTTATGTCATTTACTGGGTGTTTGTACACCTACATTCTTCTCTGTCCATGCAAAAAATGGCTCACTTTTTTCATTTTGATACATGCACACAACGCGCGCACACACACACACACACCAAACAAACCCATCCACCCCGTGCACACGCCTGTCTCCATTCCTATCAGCAAATCTCCATTTATAATAATAATAATAATAATAATAAAAATAATGTTATTAAAATAATTTTGAGTTGAACTATTGATGCAGTTAGTAATTTCATTCGAAATAATCATATCAAGAACAAAAATGGTGATGAGCAAGATAATTATTACAAAACAACATAAAGAGGAGCACGCGAAACTTACGATATTTTGATACTCTTGATTCACCATACTTATAGCAAAGACTTTTACTTCTTTTTGCTTATCAATCGCAATAAGACAAAGACACGGCACTATTAGTGTCGTCTGGATGAGTGTTAACAAATTATAAAGCAAACTAGAGCAAATGGGAATGATATAAACAGTACTTACCAAGCATTTTGATGCGAACGGCTCCAAACGAAAAACGCGCGCTTGCAGGAAAAGTTCGTCTGCTATGACCGACTTGTTTTGGCGCTCGCTGAAACAAAGCGGTTGACCTTGGGTCGGCTGTGAAAAGGCTACGGTGGCTGCTCTGCGTCAGAACAGCAAAATGATGACAACATCACATTTTCAAAACCAAATTCTGCGATTATGCAGAAACCGTCGGCATTATAATTTGGTAGACACGTTATGCAGTATTTAATCTATCATATCCATTAAAAAGAAATTGTGTACCTTTTAGTTTTACCCCATTATTTCTACGGTATACACTATATGTCCAAAACTATACTATGCACAAAAAGAAACGCATATTTTTATTTCTGTCATTTCATGCGTCATTTCCCTCCGGGGGGTTGCGACCTTGTCGTGGTCGGAGGGTTTGCGTGGTCCAGTGATCCCTTAGGCTTTGCTGGCGGGGGCATCAATACTTGGAGATAGGCTGTTTTTTTTTCACACTGCTTCTAGGCCTGAGAGGTGCAGATGCTGTTTGGCCTAAGCGTAACGTGGTAAGGAGTTGATGCCCCTGGTAGGGCTTCCCATGTCAGATAGGCTAAAGGGTGAGGATCCTGACTAAGAGTAACCCGCCTTTCTCCTTTTCTTGTTTTCTGCCTCCCTTATTTGGCCCTTTTCTATCTTCGTCTCCCTTCAAGTCTTCTTTTCCACACTCCTTTTCTCTCTGTGGTCTCCTTAAGATCCGCCGCGTTTGCCGTGCGGTGCGACCTGTGTCGGAGGGGAATGAGATCCTGGTGATTGAGAGGGCCAGCGCTCTCAACACATCACTTTGGCTCGGACCTCTCCTAGACAGGGAGTACACTTTGGCCCGGGTGTACTAATCGGCTCCCCTTCTTGGGGTTGGGTCAAGACGGGCAGTTCCCCAGCTGGCCAAGTAAACCCCTGCAGTGCTCAGCTCTCTGTTCCCGGGAGTTGAGCATGATCAGGGGGGATAGGGTTGGTTGCTTCTGCTTGTCGTATGTCTCTCCCGAAGCCTGGAAGGGGTCAAGACATTGGTTTCTTGGCCCTGGCCCCTTAGTTGGACTCCAAGGTGGGTGGGTAAGGGAGGGATGAATCACAATAAATCAAATATGGCTCTTTCAAAAACAATCCCCCCCAAAGGAAGAGGAAGGCGGCATCCCCTATTTCAGGGGAGCGTGATTCTGACAGCGATTCTGACACGGAGATACGACAGAGAACAGGTTTCTGGGCTTCCTGGCTCGTGGTGGAAGGGACGGAGCAGGAAAGACCCCTTTCAGCTCTGAGCCCTTTTGCTATTCAAAAGGGCTTTCAAGGCTTGGCAGGTGACCCTCAGTCCGTCAAAAGGTTGAGGAATGGATCGTTTTTAGTTCAGTGTCGATCAAGAAAACAATCTGAACAGCTGTTGAGGGCAACAAAATTAGTGGATAGGGAGATCAGGGTGACTCCCCATAAACAGTTAAATTCCTCAAAAGGTGTGATTCGCTGCAGAGATCTAACGGGTGTCTCAGAGGCAGAAATAAAACAGAACTGGCGTCCCAGGGTGTGACGGAGGTGCGCAGGGTGACAGTCAAGAAAGGTGCAGAGAGAGTGGCCACCAACACCCTCTTTCTGACCCTTTTGCAACCCTGTGCTGCCTCCGGTCATCAAAGTTGGCTACCTGAACGTCCGTGTTGAGTTGTATGTCCCGTCCCCGTTGAGGTGCTTCAGGTGCCAGAAGTTTGGCCATGTCAGGGACCGCTGTTCTGGGCAGGAGGTGTGTGGTATTTGCTGCAAGGCAACCCATGATGGGCCGTGTCAAGATCCGGCACATTGTGCTAACTGCGGTGGCAACCATCCCTCCTCTTCACGAAACTGCCCTCTTTGGATTCAGGAATCGCTATTCAAAGAATCAAAACTGAAAAGAAGATCTCCTTTTTCGAAGCCGCAAGCAGGTTGTGGGCAGTCAGTCGCCGACAGCTTCTTCATATGCTTCGGCCGTAAAGAAAGTTCCTACAGTTTCAACTCGGTCAGTCTGCTGTCAGACTGATAACTTTACGTTTTCGAAAACATTGCAAGTACGATCTGTCAGTTCTGGTGGTAGCAAGTCCACCACCTTCCCAACCAAAGTGACTGCCCCTGGTGGAGGCAAAAAATCCGCCACCCTCAGACTGCCCAGCAGTCTACAACATCTGCTGCTGGGCAGATTAAAAAACCAGCAATTCCCCCTCGAACTCCTCTGTCCAGTGCCCGTGCGGGCAAGGGAGTTCCACCCAGTGTGGAGATGGTGGAGATAAGGAAAAACCCTCCACCATCTCCAAATCCAGACCTCCACCTTCTCCAAACTCCAGGCCTTTGTCACCTGCGGGCAAGTCTGCCAGCAGGTCCAAAGACCAACACAGTCCAGTTAAACTAAGTAATAAATTCTCTCCATTGGACGCAGACGTTGAGGAGGAGATGACTGATCTCTCTCCTTTTCGCCTCTGCACCATGGATAGTACCATACTCCATTGGAATATCCGTGGATTAAATTCCAATTGAGGAGCTGCAGCTTCTGTGTCAGTCTATACAACCCTTCCGTCGTGGCTCTTCAAGAAACTCAAAATTCAAAGCCAGAAGACCTTTACTCTTTCTGGCTTTAATATTATTTCAAAACCTGCACAACCATCCACGTTGGGACTGTCGGGCGGTGTTGCCCTTCTCATACATAAAACTTTGTTGTATAGTTCTGTCGCTCTGTCTACCTCCCCTTTAAGCTGTAGCTGCGAGAGTCACTCTCCACAAGCCTGTGACGATCTGCTCCCTTTATCTTCCACCTTCTGTCCCGGTTTGTCGTCAGGACCTTGTCAATCTGTTAGGGGAACTTCCTCGACCTTTTTTGCTGTTGGGTGACTTTAACGGTCACAACCACTTTGGGTAGTGCCGGTACGTCATCCAGAGGTCTGCTGATTGAGGATATCCTGTCGGATTTGGATTTGTGTTGTCTGAACGACGGATCTGCAACTTACCTTCACTCTTCCACAGGTTCACTTTCGTGTTTAGATTTGTCGGTTTGTGACCCCTCGCTGGTCCTGGACTATGAGTGGTTGTCCATGACGATCTGCACGGAAGTGACCATTTCCCTGTTCTTTTACAGCCATATTAACTGAACCCGCCTCTGTCTCTCAACATCTCAATTATAAGAAAGCAAACTGGGATCTATTTGCAGCCACTGTTTCTAAGGAGTTCCAGGACACTGATTTTTTTCAGAGTCCTGACCCAGCTGAATCACTGACTAACACTATGATTAAATGTGCTAAGGCCTGTATTCCAGTGTCTTCCGATAAACTTCAAATGCCAAAAACACCCTGGTTCGATTCAGAATGCCAACAAATTTCCAAAGTTAGAAAACGGGCTCAGCGTCAGGTATACCAACGACCTTCGGGTCCCAACGCTCGAGCCCATCAGAAACTCCGTGCTAAATCAAGACACACTTTTAAAATCAGTAAACGTCGGTCCTGGAGAAGCTTCTGCTCCAGGCTGACATCAAAAACTTCTAAGAAAAAAGTGTGGAACATCATTAAGAAAATCAAAGGGAAGAACACCTGTCCCACTGTGAACCATCTCAAGTTTTCGGATTCTTTAATAACAGAAAAGAAAGCAGTTGCTAATCTGCTTGCTTCAACCATTGAAAAGAATTCCTCCTCTTCTAATAAATCAGTCACTTTTGTCAAACACAAAGCCCAAAAAGAAAAATCTCCCTGCAACTTTTCATCCGACAACATGGAAGACTACAATCTTCCTTTTACATTAAACGAGCTGAAATCTGCCTTACTCTCTTGCAGCGATTCCTCTCCAGGTATAGATGACATACATTATCAACTATTGAAACATCTTCCGCAGGAAGGTCTGAACATCCTGTTACAGGTATACAACCACGTGTGGATACAGGTTGCTTTCCACCCTCTTGGCGGAAAGCCCTCATTATTCCCATCCCCAAACCTGGAAAAGATCTTTCTAATCCATCTAACTACCGTCCATAGCTTTGACCAGCTGTGTCTGTAAATTGATGGAAAAAATGGTCAATGCTAGGCTCATGTGGAAACTCGAAACCGATGGCCTTTTGGCGAAAGAACAGTGTGGTTTCCGCAAACATCGTAGTACAGTTGACCATTTGATTCGTCTGGAATCTACACTTAGGAACGCTTTTTTAAACAGACAGCATGCAGTGGCAATTTTCTTTGACTTGGAGAAGGCCTACGATACCACCTGGAAGTCAGGGATACTGCATGATCTCCACGATCTGGGTTTTCGAGGTCATCTTCCGCTTTTTATTCAAAATTTTTTGGCAGAACGACAGTTTCAGGTCCGGGTTGGCACCACTCTCTCTGATGTCCACGAGCAGGAGTTGGGTGTTCCACAGGGGAGCATACTATCTCCTGCCCTCTTTAGTATTAAGATCAACAACATTGTGAAATCAGTTCAGCAGGGTTCAGACTGCTCATTGTTTGTGGATGATTTTGCCGTCTAGCAACTGGAAGCCTGTACCCGAGTGTCCAGCGCAGGCTCCAGCTTTGCGTAGATAAAATCCATCGGTGGGCGGATGAAAACGGTTTCACCTTTTCTGCTACAAAAACCCAGTGTATTCACTTCCATAATTTCCGTCAGTTTTTTCCAGATCCGGAACTTCAAATAGGGAAATCTCCCATTCCAGCTGTTAAAGAGGCCAAATTTCTGGGAGTCATTTTTGACCAAAAACTTAACTTTCTCAGCCATATTAAAAACCTCAAAACTGCTTGCCAAAAGGCACTGAATATTCTGCGGGTCGTAGCACACACCGACTGGGGCGCTGATAAGAAAACTTTGTTGCCCCCTCTACAGAGCCCTGGTCCGTTCTAAACTGGACTACGGTTGTGCTGTGTACGGCTCCGCACGATCATCTTACCTCAAACTCTTGGACCCTATCCACCCTCAAGGGCTTCGTCTCTGTCTTGGAGCGTTCCGCACCACCCCCGTGTACAGCCTGTACGCAGAGGCAGGTGAACCTTCACTGTCCAATCGCAGGCTGAAACTGTCTTTGAATTATTACATCCGACTGTTCTCAGAACCACAGAATCCTGCCTATGACTGTGTTTTTGACCCTCCGTTCCAAAGTAAGTTTGAAAATAACCTGAAATGTATTCCGCCGTTTGGGCTTCGTATGCAGCCTCACGTGCGGAATGCAGGTATTAGACCTGGGAGTAGTTTCCGATTTTTCCAAGTTTCCGGATCAACCTCCATGGACCTTTTTCACACCAGAGATTCGTTTCGATCTCGCAGCTTTCCGTAAGGAGTCTACCAGCTCTCTGGCGTTAAGGCTTTGTATGCCGAGCTCTGTTCCAAATTCCCATCCTATCAAAAAGTTTTCACTGACGGTTCCAAGTCTGAGGATGGAGTGGCCTGTGCAGCCTACTGCCCTGGGGCTCCTTCTCAGATATTGTTGGAACATATACATTCAGATGCTTCTGTCTATTCTGCTGAACTTACTGCTCTAGTACTGGCTTTGAAGATAATCTCCCATTCTTCGAGGAGGGACTTTCTGGTTCTGTCGGATTCGCTGTCAGCTTTGGAGGCCATAGCTGGCCGCAACCTTCAGCATCCAGAACTTTTACTTTTTTTTGAACTTTTTAGCAAGTTGAAGGCGGCGGTTACAACATTACTCTTGCTTGGGTTCCTGGTCATGTTGGCATCGGCGGGAACGAAATGGTTGATCGTTTAGCCAAGAACGCCACAAGAGAGAAACTGTCAAACATTTATATCCCTGCTCAGACGTGAAACCCAAAATTAACGATTATGTGAGAGACTCTGGCAGGAGGATTGGAACACACAGACGAGTAACAAACTCTTTCAGATCCGTCCAAACCTTAAGAACTTCCTCCCATCCACATCGGGAGGTCGTAAAGAGGAAACGGTTCTGTGCCGGCTGCACACCGGCCATTCGTATTTTACCCATGCTTACCTTTTAAAGAGTGAAGAAGCTCCGTGGTGCATTCCATGTCATGCGCCACTCACAATGAAACATGTACTTTTAGAGTGTTGGGACTTGCACGATGTGAGACACAAACATTTTACGGCGGAGTCCATGAAGATCCTGTTCAGGGATGTCCCGCCTGACGTGATCCTTGAGTTTTTGAGAGAGATTAACATTTTTTATCTGATTTAAGATTTACGGCAGAAAGATTTTTAACAAAGTTTCTGGTGCGTTTGTAGACGATGTCATTTAACAAGATGTGTGAAATTTTTTTTTTTTTTTTTTTTTTTTTTTTTTTTTAAAATGACTGGTGAGTTGATTTTAACGTGGTGACAGCCCTGATGTGGCCCTTTGCGGTCGGCTGGGCTATAAGCAACATTATCTTATCTGGGAATGGTCGCCCTACTCCAGGGTTGAAGTGCATCAAGTCTGTTGCTTGACCATTGCTCAGGCACATGGTTCGTTCAGCTTCACAGATCTAGTCGGAGTGCGTGTCTCCAGAAAGACCCAAGTGGCCTGTCGTAATGATGACGGCTTGAAATGGTTCAAGGCTGGGAATCGTCTACAGTCGGTGATTTTCCTCCTGAGGAAGAGGAGTCTCGCCTGTCATGTTCTGTTGAATGCAAACCATCTGTTTCATGGATGCAAGTTTTTGGAAAATGTATTTTAAAGGGTTGTGTGAATGAGGGGTTTTTTTGGTTTGTTTGTTTTTCACACGACTTACGAGTTGACTTGAATGTGTGACAGACCCTGATATGGCCCTTTGCGGTCGGCTGGGCTATAAGCAACATTACCTTACCTTACCTTACCCCCATAGATGCTAGTGATTATATTTTT
This sequence comes from Conus ventricosus, assembly GCA_018398815.1. Classification (NCBI taxonomy): domain Eukaryota; kingdom Metazoa; phylum Mollusca; class Gastropoda; order Neogastropoda; family Conidae; genus Conus; species Conus ventricosus. The sequence goes on along the minus strand of CM031622.1, from coordinate 14,021,467 downwards.
AAAGAGGCATCTCTCATGCAAGCTAGATTTTATTACACTAATACTTTTGTTAAAAATATACAATGGCAAGTGCACATTTTTTCTTCTGTAAATTGGATTAAAAAAAAAAAAAGAGCCAAATTACGTTCCTTCGTAATAGTGATGTCATATTTATTTGACACTATGTTTTAAGCATCATTCATATCGACACAGTTAAAAAAAACAAGCACACCAAAAACTGTTTTATAGTGAAGTTAAAGTATCGCTTGGCTGTGAAGTTGAGAACATTGCCATTACATGAACAGTATTACTCCTCGTTTTTCCTCTGTGACTGAGGATGGGCAGCTGTGTGATGTGAAGCCATGCACACAGTGAGGATCCACTGATCGGCCATCACCGCTGTCTTCCCGCTTACCTCCCTTACCATTCCAGCACCATCCCTGCCCTCTTCCACCACCATCTTTTTTTTCTTTCTTTTTTTCAACTTGACTGTAAACCAACTTGCCTGTAAACCAACTTGACTGTAAACCAACTTGCTTGTGGAGTGTTACGCTTCCAATGTCCGTGCATGTGTCTGTGGTAAACTTTAAGTGTGGTTTTTTGTTTTGTTTAATTAAGATGCCACAAGTTGGAGGGGAAGGATACGGGAGAAAGGAGGGGAAAGGGGAGGGGTTTGGCAACATGAGACACATTCCTAAGGAACACATGATGAACCTTTGCACTTGTCTTAACTATGCAAGTTTTGGTCTGGCAATGGGTCAAGGTCAAAGCTTACAGACAAATGTTAGGAAAAAAGCCTGGGAGCAGGGTAGAATTTAGGACTTTTAATTAATAGCTCATTAATAGTACAGTACATTAATTGTATGTGTATGTTCGATCACATACCTTTTTTTTTTGAGGTCGATGTAATGTGAGGCCAATCGAAATAGTCGCATCACAAAGAGACATGATTAGTGTCTCTCCCCCTCCATCCAACCAACCCCCCCCCCCCCCCCCCCCATCCTAGAGAAAGGGTTTAAGCGTTTTGTGCTAGAGCAAATCGAGTCTTGTTTCGGATGTGTATTCTATGAGATTTTTTTTCTCTTAAATTTTGGTTTGAAGTCCGAGTAAATTCTCTCTGTATTTTTCATTTCTAATCTGATTAAGCAGGACTTGCCTGTATGATACAAGCATTGAAATGATTCAGCCTCCAGTCTTTTTTTTCCAGATTTTTTTTTTTTTTTTTGGTTGTTGTTGCCTTTTTAGTTGCTTTTTGTTTGTTTTTTGTACACGTTGGGTCATATGCAGCCATCTTTTGTGTAGTCGATGTTTTACAATGGGCAAGAATGTACACGTGCTTGCGTACACATGCACTGAAAAATAAGATTTGACCAGCAGGGTAGGGGAGAAAAGAAAGTGACCCTTTTGGCCAATAAGAATTGTTCCTTTTGGCCAATAAGAATTGTTCTCTCGAAAAAACTGTGCCCTACGGCCTTTTACTTGATTCTCAAAGAAAATCTGAATTTAGTGAAGAAAGAAAGAATTTCAAAATTTTGTTTAAAAATGTGGGTTTAGGCGGTTATTTTTTTAACAGGGATGATAAAGTATTGCAGCAAGAAGTCCAAATGATGTTATGTAAGCGTTGGCTGCATTTTCTTTGCCAACCCTATATTTATCAACTAAAGCATGCGCAGATTAGAAATGCTTCAGGTCAAAAGCCAAACTGCTTTCTCATCAGCCAACCTCCACCGCCTGCATCCCTTGGTTCCAGAATTTGATTCCAGAAGGTTGGCTGCTGTGCTGGGCTCGCACGAGCTTGTATCCATGTGTGTGTCGTTGACAGAGAGCACATGAGGTGGTTTGTGGTGTCTCCAGTAACCCTTCAGCTGTGCTGGGCTCACACAAGCTTGTATCCATGTGTGTGTCGTTGACAGAGAGCACATGAGGTGGTTTGTGGTGTCTCCAGTAACCCTTCAGCTGTGCTGGGCTCACACGAGCTTGTATCCATGTGTGTGTCGTTGACAGAGAGCACATGAGGTGGTTTGTGGTGTCTCCAGTAACCCTTCAGCTGTGCTGGGCTCGCACAAGCTTGTATCCATGTGTGTGTCGTTGACAGAGAGCACATGAGGTGGTTTGTGGTGTCTCCAGTAACCCTTCAGCTGTGCTGGGCTCACACGAGCTTGTATCCATGTGTGTGTCGTTGACAGAGAGCACATGAGGTGGTTTGTGGTGTCTCCAGTAACCCTTCAGCTGTGCTGGGCTCACACGAGCTTGTATCCATGTGTGTGTCGTTGACAGAGAGCACATGAGGTGGTTTGTGGTGTCTCCAGTAACCCTTCAGCTGTGCTGGGCTCACACGAGCTTGTATCCATGTGTGTGTCGTTGACAGAGAGCACATGAGGTGGTTTGTGGTGTCTCCAGTAACCCTTCAGCTGTGCTGGGCTCGCACAAGCTTGTATCCATGTGTGTGTCGTTGACAGAGAGCACATGAGGTGGTTTGTGGTGTCTCCAGTAACCCTTCAGCTGTGCTGGGCTCACACGAGCTTGTATCCATGTGTGTGTCGTTGACAGAGAGCACATGAGGTGGTTTGTGGTGCCCCAGTAACCCTTCAGCTTCTCCATTTGCAGTTGAAATCCTTACTCACCCCTGAGGTTAACTGCAACAGAGCTGGATGAATATAATTGTCCATATGAACACAGTTTATAGAATCGCCTAAGTTGCACCATTAGCATTACACTCTGCATAATTGTAGATTGACATGGAAATGTATTCAAGTGTTGTTGTTTTAATCTACGAAGTGAGATAGTAAAAAGAAAAGATTCTTGGGCAACTAGTGACACACTTTAACTTCTATAACTATATAGAGTTGGTGTTAAAAGGCATCTCTGAATTGGTCACAGTGTGTGTGTGTGTTTGTGAGCAAAGCAAAGATGGAGATTTTCTTTATATCTGTAGGGTTTTGAAATATATGGGGATGGGGTGGGGGCTCTTTCAATGCAAACAACTCCCCTGCCATCCGGAAATTTAGTGTGTAAGAACTTCCTCTTTTCTGTCACTCTTTTCCACTCTCCCTTTTTAAATGTATGTTTGTCTTCCTGTAATGCCGTCTGCTGTTATGTTTGTCTTCCTGTAATGCCGTCTGCTGTTATGTTTGTCTTCCTGTAATGCCGTCTGCTGTTATGTTTGTCTTCCTGTAATGCCATCTGCTGTTATGTTTGTCTTCCTGTAATGCCATCTGCTGTTATGTTTGTCTTCCTGTAATGCCGTCTGCTGTTATGTTTGTCTTCCTGTAATGCCGTCTGCTGTTATGTTTGTCTTCCTGTAATGCCATCTGCTGTTATGTTTGTCTTCCTGTAATGCCGTCTGCTGTTATGTTTGTCTTCCTGTAATGCCGTCTGCTGTTATGTTTGTCTTCCTGTAATGCCGTCTGCTGTTATGTTTGTCTTCCTGTAATGCCGTCTGCTGTTATGTTTGTCTTCCTGTAATGCCGTCTGCTGTTATGTTTGTCTTCCTGTAATGCCGTCTGCTGTTATGTTTGTCTTCCTGTAATGCCATCTGCTGTTATGTTTGTCTTCCTGTAATGCCGTCTGCTGTTATGTTTGTCTTCCTGTAATGCCATCTGCTGTTATGTTTGTCTTCCTGTAATGCCGTCTGCTGTTATGTTTGTCTTCCTGTAATGCCGTCTGCTGTTATGTTTGTCTTCCTGTAATGCCGTCTGCTGTTATGTTTGTCTTCCTGTAATGCCGTCTGCTGTTATGTTTGTCTTCCTGTAATGCCGTCTGCTGTTATGTTTGTCTTCCTGTAATGCCGTCTGCTGTTATGTTTGTCTTCCTGTAATGCCGTCTGCTGTTATGTTTGTCTTCCTGTAATGCCATCTGCTGTTATGTTTGTCTTCCTGTAATGCCATCTGCTGTTATGTTTGTCTTCCTGTAATGCCGTCTGCTGTTATGTTTGTCTTCCTGTAATGCCGTCTGCTGTTATGTTTGTCTTCCTGTAATGCCGTCTGCTGTTATGTTTGTCTTCCTGTAATGCCATCTGCTGTTATGTTTGTCTTCCTGTAATGCCGTCTGCTGTTATGTTTGTCTTCCTGTAATGCCATCTGCTGTTATGTTTGTCTTCCTGTAATGCCATCTGCTGTTATGTTTGTCTTCCTGTAATGCCGTCTGCTGTTATGTTTGTCTTCCTGTAATGCCGTCTGCTGTTATGTTTGTCTTCCTGTAATGCCATCTGCTGTTATGTTTGTCTTCCTGTAATGCAGTCTGCTGTTATGTTTGTCTTCCTGTAATGCCATCTGCTGTTATGTTTGTCTTCCTGTAATGCCATCTGCTGTTATGTTTGTCTTCCTGTAATGCCATCTGCTGTTATGTTTGTCTTCCTGTAATGCCGTCTGCTGTTATGTTTGTCTTCCTGTAATGCCATCTGCTGTCTTTCTGCCTTTGCTGACCATTCTGTCTTTGTTCTGGAAACGCTGACCATTCTGTCTTTGTTCTGGAAACTCAGATGTTTTGTTTTCAATCTGATGGTAGTTTATTTTTTTCATCTGATTATAGTTTATGATATGCCAGTGTTAGCTTTAATTGTAATCCAGCAATTAGGAAGTGAAAATCTTAAACACTGTCAACAGTGGCTCCAGCGGTCTATTCACTGTCCACAGTGGCTCTAGCTGTTCTGTTCACTGTCCACAGTGGCTCTAGCCATCTTTTCACTGTCCACAGTGGCTCTAGCTGTTCTGTTCACTGTCCACAGTGGCTCTAGCCATCTGTTCACTGTCCACAGTGGCTCTAGCTGTCTATTCACTGTCCACAGTGGCTCTAGCTGTCTATTCACTGTCCACAGTGGCTCTAGCTGTCTTGTTCACTGTCCACAGTGGCTCTAGCTGTTCTGTTCACTGTCCACAGTGGCTCTAGCTGTCTATTCACTGTCCACAGTGGCTCTAGCTGTCTATTCACTGTCCACAGTGGCTCTAGCTGTTCTGTTCACTGTCCACAGTGGCTCTAGCTGTTCTGTTCACTGTCCACAGTGGCTCTAGCTGTCCTGTTCACTGTCCACAGTGGCTCTAGCTGTCTATTCACTGTCCACAGTGGCTCTAGCCGTCTGTTCACTGTCCACAGTGGCTCTAGCTGTTCTGTTCACTGTCCACAGTGGCTCTAGCTGTCTATTCACTGTCCACAGTGGCTCTAGCTGTCTATTCACTGTCCGCAGTGGCTCTAGTTGTTCTGTTCACTGTCCACAGTGGCTCTAGCCATCTCTTCACTGTCCACAGTGGCTCTAGCTGTTCTGTTCACTGTCCACAGTGGCTCTAGCCATCTCTTCACTGTCCACAGTGGCTCTAGCCGTCTGTTCTTACAGTGCCTGTTTGCCCATGTGGCTTTTTCATGTATTTTTCTATCATTTTTATGTTGTTGTTTTTTTTTCATAATCAGCTTTTATCGTTTGTTTCTTTGCAGCCCCATCCCCCCCCCCCCCCCCCCCCCACCCCCCCAATGTCAAAAATGTTTTGTGATGTGACTTTTCCTGTGCAGGTTTAACAGCTGTGAAAAGGCTCTGTGTGGTCAGCTGGGCTGTAATGATGAAAACCTGACATCTGAAGTATGTTTGAGATGTTAACTAACAACATGAAAACCTGACATCTGAAGTATGTTTGAGATGTTAACTAACAACATGAAAACCTGACATCTGAAGTATGTTTGAGATGTTAACTAACAACATAAAAACCTGACATCTGAAGTATGTTTGAGATGTTAACTAACAACAAAGTAGAAGGTGTTGAAGATAAAGTGCAACAATGATGTTGACGATTTTGATTGTTAGAATGCAAAGCGAGGCAACTGTAGGTGGAAACTTAAACAAATCTTAGAAAGCTACATCTGCCAAACATGAACAAATGAATCACACACACACAAAAACAGTGTGTTTCGACCTCTTACGTCTTCTTCAGGCAAAATAAACGACGCTCAGGACAACAAAAATGAAGAGTGAGCAATCACTTATCTCATCAAATTCGGCACAAGATGGGTGTTGAACTGTTGACGGCATGAAAATTGTGCATGTGGGTCATATTCTGTGTCAGTTTTCATGGCTGGGTAAAAAGGGAGCAAATTTGAGACCTGACTGAATCTGCAGTATTGCAGTTGTTCAAGCACAGGAGGTACTAGACTTGGATTTGTATTGCTTTTGCTCTGCGCATGGTCTGGTC
>CM031622.1:13975544-14014025 GCA_018398815.1 Conus ventricosus | reverse complement strand
CTCCAGATGTTAGATGTACATGTCAGGGGAAAAATTTCTGTCTATCATATACTACTATCATATACTACTAGTCTGCCCAATTTTAACAGGGCGATACAAGTTAAAAGGTATAAATACTGCATATTTTGAAAGCATTGAAAATATTTTATGTGACACATGTATTACAGACATCGAAGACGTTATTGCTCGGTGAGAGTTGGTCAGGCTGTTCTGATTTTTTTTTTTTTTTTTTTTTTTTTTTTTTTGTAAAGAGTTTTCACAAGTCATCGTTGTGGGGTGTCTAGGTTCTAACATGTGAAGGAGAGAGGTGAGTGGAACAGACCAGAGGACAGTATGTCTCACGTTCCCAGTGATCTCTGTTGCTTTTATTATCGTCTAAAATCATTCATGATCAACAGACACTGAAATAACCACTGAACTGAACTGAATCGTTTCACATGTGGCATAGTGGCAGATTAATCTCACTGGTTAATGTGTGGGTTGGACTTGACCTATAAGAAATTGAAAATGGCCAGCAACAGTGCCTATTTATAGGTTGTCAAAATCGTGATTTTGAGGTATTTTTCTTTTGCTTTTTCTTCCTCTCCTCGCTGAACCTGGCCATTTTTCAACGAAATAAGTTGAGATCTACGATGTACAGATTAGCATCTGGTACATGTAAGCCACTGTTATTAAGGGCATGAATTTTGGGGGGGGGGGGGGGGGGGGGGGGGGGGTATAGCATTTTGTGACTAAAGGCAGCAGCATTGTCAATGAAATCACAGCATGCTATGCCAAAAGCATAGCACTTGGGAGTTCTGGAGGCTGCACTTTAGATATTTATTTATATCTCAGGCGACTAAATCACTTGGCATGACAGGTCCACGGGCGAGCCCTCCCAGCCATTTTTGGTATTCTGAGCCCATTGTAAGCTTGGTCATTTTTTTTTTTTATAATCATTTATCAGGATCATATTATCCAAGAAGTTGGTAGGTTTATACATACACACCCTTAATGCTTTCAGTATTTGTACTATATACACATTTTCCTTCATTATACACATTTTACAATATACACAAAGGTGCACTACATGGTTACACATATATAACAGTAAATACACACTATTTCATGTAGACAGACAACTAAAGGCTTATAGAAATTTGGGATATGATGTCTGCAGAGATAATTTTACTGACAATGTTTTAACAACAGAAGTTACATTAGAAAAAAAACACAAACAAACCGCACTATGACTAGAAGTAAAGCTGGATCTTTTTGTCATATTAACCCCTCACCATTTAAAACAAAAGAGACGAACAGAACACACTGAGTTGTTCCGAGGCTGTCCATTAAACATTTGTGGCTCTTGAATGAATAGTATCACGAATAGCATAACCATCTTCTGGTCCTTGTGCCCTCATAAATTCCTCTTCTCTGTTACTCTCTTCAGCTGTGTCCATCACCATTCTTTGATCACATGTTGCATATTCTGCAGTGAAATGTTTGTCCATGTGTACAAGAAAGCAAGTCACAAGCATGTATGGGCCCCTTTTATCTTTCTCTCCCTCCTTGGCCCCAATTGTATCACTCTCTCACCCTCTGACCCACTTTCATCTCCCCTCTTCAACCACTCCTGGTATCCACTTTATCTTCCTCTCAATCCCTCTGGCCCATTTCTCACTCATTCTACTCTGGCCACTTTTACCTTAACCTCCTGCCATCTTCATCCTCCTCTCACCCCTCCTGGCCCACTTTCATATCTTCACCCCTCCTGGCCCACTTTCATCACTCTCTCACCCTCCTGGCCCCACTTTCATACTCCTCTCCCCCTCCTGGCCCCACTTTCATACTCTCTCACCCTCCTGGCCCCACTTTCATCTCTCACCCTCCTGCCCCACTTTATCACTCTCTCACCCTCCTGGCCCCACTTTCATCTCTCACCCTCTGGCCCCACTTTATCTCTCCTCTCACCCCTCCTGGCCCCCTTTCACTCTCCTCTCACCCTCCTGGCCCCACTTTTTCATCTCTCACCCCTCCTGGCCCCACTTTCATCATCTCTCACCCCTCCTGGCCCCACTTTCATCTCTCCTCATCATCCCCCTCCTGGCCCACTTTCATCTCTCTCTCACCCTCCTGGCCCCACTTTCATCTCTCCTCTCACCCCTCCTGGCCCCACTTTATCTTCCTCTCACCCCTCCTGGCCCCACTTTCATCTCTCCTCTCACCCCTCTGGCCCCATTTCATCTCTCCACCCCTCCTGGCCCACTTTCATCTCTCCTCTCACCCCTCCTGGCCCCACTTTCATCTCTCCTCTCACCCCTCCTGGCCCCACTTTCATACTCTCTCACCCCTCCTGGCCCCACTTTCATCTCTCACCCCTCTGGCCCCACTTTCATCTCTCTCTCACCCTCCTGGCCCCACTTTCATCTTCTCTCACCCTCTGGCCCCACTTTCTATCTCTCACCCCTCCTGGCCCCACTTTCATCTCTCTCCCCCCTGGCCCACTTTCATATCCTCTCACCCTCCTGGCCCCACTTTCATCTCTCTTACCCTCCTGGCCCCACTTTCATTCTCTTCACCCCTCCTGGCCCACTTTCATCTTCTCTCACCCTCCTGGCCCCACTTTCATCTCTCTACCCTCCTGGCCCCACTTTCATCTCTCCTCTCACCTCCTGGCCCACTTTCATCTCTCCTCACCCTCCTGGCCCCACTTTCATCTCTCCTCTCACCCCTCCTGGCCCCACTTTCATCTCTCCTCACATCCCTCCTGGCCCCACTTTCATCTCTCTTCTCACCCTCTGGCCCCACTTTCATCTCTCCTCTCCCCCTCCTGGCCCCACTTTCATCTCTCCTCTCATCCCTCCTGGCCCCACTTTCATCTCTCTCTCACCCCTCCTGCCCCACTTTCATCTCCATCCCCTCCTGGCCCCACTTTCATCATCTCCTCTCCCCCTCGGCCCACTTTCATCTTCTCTCACCCCTCCTGGCCCCACTTTATCTCTCTCTCACCCCTCCTGGCCCACTTTCATCTTCTCTCACCCTCCTGGCCCCACTTTCATCTCTCCTCTCACCCCTCCTGCCCCACTTTCATCTCTCCTCTCACCCCTCCTGGCCCCACTTTCATCCTCTCACCCTCCTGCCCCACTTTCATCTCTCCTCTCATCCCTCTGGCCCCACTTTCATCTTCTCACTCTGGCCCACTTTCATCTCCTCACCTCTGGCCCCACTTTCCATCTCATCCTGCTCACCCCTCCTGGCCCCACTTTCATCTCTCCTCTCACCCTCCTGCCCACTTTCATCTCTCCTCTCACCCCTCCTGGCCCCACTTTCCATCTCTCACCACCTCCTGGCCCCACTTTCATCTCTCCTCTCACCCCTCTTGCCCCACTTTCATCTCTCACCCTCTGGCCCCACTTTCATCTCTCCTCTCATCCCTCCTGGCCCCACTTTCATCTCTCTCACCCCTCCTGCCCCACTTTCATTCTCCTCTGGCCCCCTTCATTCTTCCACCTTGCCACTTCATCTCTCACCCTCCTGGCCCCACTTTCATCTCTCCTCTCATCCTCCTGGCCCCACTTTCATCTCTCACCCCTCCTGGCCCCACTTTCATCTCTCCCTCCTCCCACTTTATTCCCCTCTGCCCACTTTCATTCTCTCTCACCCTCCTGGCCCCACTTTCATCTCTCTCTCACCCTCTGGCCCCACTTTCATCTCTCCTCTCACCCCTCCTGGCCCCACTTTCATCCTCCTCTCACCCTCCTGGCCCCACTTTCATCTCTCCTCTCACCCCTCTGGCCCCACTTTCATCTCTCACCCTCCTGGCCCCACTTTCATCACTCCTCTCACCCCTCCTGGCCCCACTTTCATTCTCTCTCACCCTCCTGGCCCCACTTTCATCTCTCTCACCCTCCTGGCCCCACTTTCATCTCCTCACCCTCCTGGCCCCACTTTCATCTTCCTCTCACCCCTCCTGGCCCCACTTTCATCTCTCACCCTCCTGGCCCCACTTTTCATCTCTCCTCTCACCCCTCCTGGCCCCACTTTCATCTCTCCTCTCACTCTCCTCTGGCCCCATCTTTCATCCTCCTCGGCCCACTTCTCTCTTCACCCTCCTGGCCCCACTTTCATCTTTCTCCTCTCAACCCCTCCTGGCCCACTTTCATCATCCTCTACCCTCCTGGCCCCACTTTCATCTCTCCTCTACCCCTCCTGGCCCACTTATTTTCATCACTCCTCTCTCCCTCCTGGCCCCACTTTCATCTCTCCTCTCACCCTCCTGGCCCCACTTTCATCTTCCTCTCACCCCTGGCCCATTATCCTTACCCTCTGGCCCCACTTTCATTCTCACCCTCCTGGCCCACTTTCATCTCTCACCCCTCCTGGCCCCATTCTCATCTCTCACCCTCCTTGGCCCACTTTCATCTCTCCTCTCATCCCTCCTGCCCCACTTTCATCTCTCACTCCTCATCCCTCCTTGCCCACTTTCATCTCTTCCCTCTCATGCCCTCCTTTCAGTCCCACTTTATCCCCCTCTCCTCTCACCCCTCCTGCCCACTTTCATCTCCCCCACCCCTTGCCCCACTTTCATCTCTCCTCTCATCCTCCTGGCCCCATTTCATCTTCCTCTCACCTCCTGGCCCCACTTTCATCTCTCACCCTCCTTGCCCACTTTCATCTCTCCTCTCACCCCTCCTTGCCCCACTTTCATCTCTCCTTCACCCCTCCTGGCCCCACTTTCATCTCTCCTCTCACCCCTCCTGGCCCCACTTTATCTCTCCTCTCACCCCTCCTTTAGCTCACTTCATCTCCCCCCTCCTTGCCCACTTTCATCTCTCCTCTCACCCCTCTGGCCCCACTTTCATCTACTCTCTCACCCCTCCTGGCCCACTTTCTATCTCACCCTCCTGGCCCACTCATCTCACCCCTCCTGGCCCCACTTTCATTCTCTCACCTCTGGCCCCACTTTCATCTCTTCCTCATTCAACCCCTCCTGGCCCCACTTTCATCTCTCCTCTCACCCCTCCTGGCCCCACTTTCATCTCTCTCTCACCCCTCCTTGGCCCCACTTTCATCTCTCCTCTCACCCCTCCTGGCCCCACTTTCATCTCTCCTCTCACCCTCCTGGCCCCACTTTATCTCTCCTCTCACCCCTCCTGCCCCACTTTCATCTCTCCTCTCACCTCCTGGCCCCACTTTCATCTCTCCTCTCACCCCTCCTGGCCCCACTTTCATCTCTCCTCTCACCCCTCCTGGCCCCACTTTCATCTCTCCTCTCACCTCCTGGCCCCACTTTCATCTCTCTCTCACCCCTCCTGGCCCACTTTCATCTCTCCCCTCCTGGCCCCACTTTCATCTCTCCTCTCACCCTCCTGGCCCACTTTCATCTCTCCTCTCACCCCTCCTGGCCCCACTTTCATCTCTCCTCTGCCCCTCTACTCGCCCCCCCCTTTCATCTCTCCTCTCACCTCCTGGCCCCACTTTCATCTCTCCTGCATTCACCTCCCTCCTGGCCCCACTTTCATCTCTCCTCTCACCCCTCTTGCCCCACTTTCATCTCTCTCACCCTCTGGCCCCACTTTCATCTCTCCACCCTCCTGGCCCCACTTTCATTCTCATCCTCTCACCCCTCCTTGGCCCCACTTTCATATCTCACCCCTACTGGCCCCATTTTCATATCTCCACCCTCCTGGCCCCACTTTCATCTCTCACCCTCCTGGCCCCACTTTCATCTCTCCTCTCACCCTCCCTGCCCCACTTTCATCTCTCACCCCTCCTTGCCCCACTTTCATATCTCACCCCTCCTGGCCCCACTTTCATCTTTCACCCCTCCTTGCCCCACTTTCATCTCTCCTCTCACCCTCTTTGCCCCACTTTCATATCTCCTCTCGCCCTCCTGGCCCCACTTTCATCTCTCCTCTCATCCCTCCTGGCCCACTTTCATCTCCTCTCACCCCTCCTTGCCCCACTTTCATATCTCCTCTCGCCCCTCTGGCCCCACTTTCATATCTCACCCCTCCTGGCCCCACTTTCATCTTTCACCCCCCTTGCCCCACTTTCATCTCTCCTCACCCCTCCTGGCCCACTTTCATCTCTCCTCTCAACCCTCCTGGCCCCACTTTCATCTCTCCTCTCACCCCTCCTGGCCCACTTTCATCTCTCCTCTCACCCCTCCTGGCCCACTTTCATTCTCCTCTCACCCCTCCTTGCCCCACTTTCATCTCTCCTCTCATCCCTCCTGGCCCCACTTTCATCTCTCATCTCACCCTCCTGGCCCCACTTTCATCACTCCTCTCACCCCTCCTGGCCCCACTTTCATCTCTCTCTACCCCTCCTTGCCCCACTTTCATCTCTCCTCTCACCCCTCCTGGCCCCACTTTCATCTCTCACCCTCCTGGCCCCACTTTCATCTCTCCTCTCACCCCTCCTTGCCCCACTTTCATCTCTCACCCTTCCTGGCCCCACTTTCATCTCTCCTTCATCCCTCCTGGCCCCACTTTCATCTCTCACCCCTCCTGGCCCCACTTTCATCTCTCCTCTCACCCTCCTTGCCCCACTTTCATCTCTCACCCTTCCTGGCCCCACTTTCATCTCTCATCTCATCCTCCTGGCCCCACTTTCATCTCTCACCCCTCCTGGCCCACTTTCATCTCTCCTCTCACCCTCCTGGCCCACTTTCATCTCTCACCCTTCCTGGCCCACTTTCATCTCTCCTCTCATCCCTCCTGGCCCACTTTCATCTCTCCTCTCACCCCTCCTGGCCCCACTTTCATCACTCCTCTCACCCTCCTGGCCCCACTTTCATCTCTCCTCTCACCCCTCCTGGCCCCACTTTCATCACTCCTCTCACCCCTCCTGGCCCCACTTTCATCACTCCTCTCACCCCTCCTGGCCCCACTTTCATCTCTCCTCTCACCCCTCCTGGCCCCACTTTCATCTCATCTCACCCCTCCTGGCCCACACTTTCATCTCTCCTCTCACCCCTCCTGGCCCCACTTTCATCTCTCCTCTCATCCCTCCTGGCCCCACTTTCATCTCTCACCCTCCTGGCCCCACTTTCATCTCTCCTCTCACCCCTCCTTGCCCCACTTTCATCTCTCCTCTCACCCCTCCTGGCCCCATTTTCATCACTCCTCTCATCCCTCCTGGCCCCACTTTCATCTCTCCTCTCACCCCTCCTGGCCCCACTTTCATCTCTCCTCTCACCCCTCCTGGCCCCACTTTCATCTCTCCTCTCACCCCTCCTGGCCCCACTTTCATCTCTCCTCTCATCCCTCCTGGCCCCACTTTCATCTCTCCTCTCACCCCTCCTGGCCCCACTTTCATCTCTCTCTCACCGCTCCTGGCCCCACTTTCATATCTCACCCTCCTGGCCCCACTTTCATCTCTCACCCTCCTGGCCCCACTTTCATCTCTCACCCCTCCTTGCCCCACTTTCATCTCTCCTCTCATCCCTCCTTGCCCCACTTTCATCTCTCCTCTCATCCCTCCTTGCCCCACTTTCATCTTCCTCTCATCCCTCTCTTGCCCCACTTTCATCTCTCCTCTCACCCCTCCTTGCCCCACTGTCATCTCTCCTCTCACCCTCCTTGCCCACTTTCATCTCTCCTCTCATCCCTCCTGGCCCCACTTTCATCTCTCCTCTCACCTTTCCTGGCCCCACTTTCATCTCTCACCCCTCCTTGCCCACTTTCATCTCTCTCTCACCCTCCTTGCCCCACTTTCATCTTCCTCTCACCCCTCCTGGCCCCACTTTCATCTCTCCTCTCACCCCTCCTGGCCCACTTTTATCTCTCCTCTCACCCCTCCTGGCCTCACTCATCTCACCCCTCCTGGCCCCACTTTCATCTCTCCTCTCACCCCTCTGGCCCCACTTTCATCACTCCTCTCACCCCTCCTGGCCCACTTTCATCACTTATCTCACCCCTCTGGCCCCACTTTCATCTCTCACCCCTCCTTGCCCACTTTCATCTCTCCTCTCACCCCTCCTTGCCCCACTTTCATCTCTCCGGCTTTGTATTTGTGTGCACTCTTGCACATACTTGAGGGGAAATGACAATGATGTTGGCAAAAATTATGCACAATTATTAAGAAGAAATGGAATTTGCTCATAGAGATGAAATTATGCACAGTCAACAAGAGAAAGCATTAGCATATAATGATGGTGACATCAACAATGGAAAGCAAACAAAGCACATAACTGTCAAATCGATAATGGTGCCAATATTGTCTCTGTTTGTGAAGTAACTTTGTGCACAGTCGCCGACAGATTGTGCATATTACACAGGTATCACACCGGATACCCAGAATTGTACTGAGGATCAAATGTCCCAGGTGTGTATATGGCATCAGAGGATGTCTCTGCAACACTGGTAACCCCACACTCGGTCCCACAAAGGGAGCACCAGGGTCAGGCTGATCAACCTCAAGGCCACTGAAGAAAGGCGCTGATCCGTCATCCTGCTCAATCGCTCAGGAAAAGCGCCCCCTCCTGGAAACTCGGAACTGGGGTAGAACAGCTGAGACCTCAGATCAGTCACCCGGGTACTTCACAACACGGAAAGTTGTGAGAGGGGTACCCATAGGAGTGCTGTAGGTGGGAGATAGGGTATCCGTTCCACGGGTAAGACTGCTGAAGGACGTCTTTGTCGACTGGGTAGCCTGACGTGGGGTAGAAATAAGGCTTGAGGGTGGATCGGGTGGTGGACTGGGAGGCGCCGGATGTGGAGGACCAGTTGGAAGTCGTGGAGCCTGACAGGGCGGACTGACGGGTGCTGGGCGGGACTTGGACTGGTGGGAAGTTGGCGGGGTGCTGCTGGATGACTGGGTGCGCTGGGTGGGAGGGATCTGCAGGGAGGTGCCACCAGGCTGCTGGAGGGGTGGCCAGCAGGGTGAGGGGTGGTCTGGCTGCTGCTGTGGCTCATTTTGTCTGTGAAAACATAACGTAGTGTTGAACACATTGACTGAAAACTCTCTTTTCTCTTTCTTTCTCTGTCTGTGTCTCTGTCACCATGTATGTGTGTGTGGCCCTTTGCGGTCGGCTGGGCTATAAGCAACATTATCTTATGTATGTGTGTGTGTGTCCTCCTCTATATTTATGTATACTCATTCTCCCACCACCACCACTGTCATCCTCCATCCTCACCCTGGCCCCCTCCCCTGCCCCCTCCCATATCTCCCCCTTTTATACAATAATATATTTACCCTTCATGAGACATTGCTCTAGAACTACAGTCCAGACATTGCCAGCACCCCATACATTTTACGTAGGATTTACTGTGTTGTGTTTACTGTGTGTCCAGGGCATGATCTGTGGTATCCAGTTACCACTCCTTTGAAGTGTAGGTCAGCCAGGATGTCGGGGGATATAGTTCAGATGACACAACTGATGAGTACTTTCCTTTTTGATTCCACACACACCAAAACTTGCTGACATGCAGTAAATTTCATTTTCTTTTAAAGATACCTGGAATTTCATGAGGTTAGTTCCATGGTTCCAGAGACATAAAGAGTTTTTATGTATCGTCTTAGTATAGGGGCTCTCAGGAAGCAAGATCAAGGTTAACCAAGAGATGGAAAACTTCAGTTCCAGTCAAGTTTTCTTTGGAGGTAAGGACATTTTGGGGGCTTAATTGTTTTCTTTCTTTGTCCACCCCATGTAATTTCAATTTATTATTTATTTTTCAACAGGTGGAAAGCCTGTAGGTATCCCTTGTGCATGTCAGCATTCTCATTTGTCTCCATTTTGATTGCTCTCAGAAGCAGAACATCATAATACATTTTTTTGTTCTTTTATGGATAGGGTTTTGTTGTTTTAATAATCATACCTCTTCCAGTGAGGAAGATTTTTTTTTCTTACGGAGTGAATTAAAAAAAAATTATTGATATTGCTGTCTTGCAAATAGAAAATTAAAAAATGATGCATTAGCTTTAAAGAACAACAGATTCATCAAACTAGCTGTCATACTCATGGGGTTCATTTAGAAGATGGAAAAGGTGTCAAGCTCAGTGTGAAGATAAAAAGTCGAGTGTCCTGGAGATTTTTTTTTTTTTTTTTTTTTGACCACCACATCTCTGAAAATGCTTCTGGGGATGAGAAATATGCAAACAGCTAAGTTTGGTTCACAAGTCAGAAATGAAGAAACCAAGTCAGTGTGAGGGGCTGTCTTCACATTTAGGACTGATGTCACAAAGCGTTTCAGCCTGGAACAGAGGGATAGTAGTTCATAGGTTCCTGAACTAACCTTTTCTTCTTTTTTCTTTAAGCTTTTGATTATCCTCTTGTACCCTTTTTTTAAGGTCTTGACATTGTGTGATTCACGTATGTTGAATTCGAAGAAATTCATCATCTGTGAGGAAACGTGCAAAAACATCTTTTGAGGGTAACAAATGTGTTTTCAACATAGTCATATGAAATTTTATTTATTTATTCATTTATTTTTGCTGTCTCTTTCTTCTGCGAGTTGATAGCTTTGATCCAAGCCATCATCCATTTCGTCCTTACACCAACAAGCGGGCCCACAGCCTGGCACCCATCCAACCAACCACATCCCCACTCCACCTGACACACCATCCACAACACAGCCTGCCAACCCACAGACTGCACCACAATCCACAAACCAGCCCTGAACACCATCCACAACCACGCCTGCCTCAGCCCTGCACACCACCATCACACACAACCTGACACCCCCATCCACAACACAGCCCTGCATCCATCCACAACCCGCCCTGACACCCACCTCCACAGCCAAAACCCGAACCCACCACCCAACCACAGCCTGCCACCCTCCAGCCCTGACACACAACACAACCTGACACCCACCATCCACAACCACAGCCTGGCCCACCCCATCACGCCCTGACACCCACCACCACAACCACAGCCTGGCCCACCCCATCACAGCCCTGACACCCACCATCCACAACCACAGCCTGGCCCATACACCACAAACCCTGACACCCACCATCCACACCAACCTGACACCACACCACAACCCACCCTGACACCCACCTCCACACCCAGCCTGGCCCACAGCCCTGACACCACCATCCAACCACACCCTGACACCCACCATCCAACCACAGCCCTGACCCACCATCCCACAACCACACCTGACACCCACATCCACAACCACAGCCTGGCCACCACACGCCTGACATCACAACCACAACCCTGCACCACCACAACCACAGCCTGGCCCACCCCATCACAGCCTGACCCCACCTACAACCACAGCCCGACACCCACCTCCACAACCAAGCCTGACACCCACCAATCCACAGCCTGGCCCACCCCATCACAGCCCTGACACCCACCATCCACAACCACAGCCCTGCCACCCATCACACCCTGACACCCACACCACCACAGCCCTGACACCCACCTACACAACCCACACTGACACCCCATCCACAGCCTGGCCACCCCATCACGCCCTGACACCCACCATCCACCACAGCCTGGCCCACCCCATCCACCCGACACCACCATCCACAACCACAGCCCTGACCCACCATCCACAACACGCCTGGCCCATACTACCACGCCTGACACCCACATCCACAACCACAGCCTGGTCCATACTACCCAGCCCTGACACCCACCATCCCACACCACAGCCCACCCCACCAGCCCTGCACCCACCATCCACAACCACAGCTGGCCCATACTACCACAGCCCTGACACCCACCATCCAAACCACAGCCCTGACACCACCACACACACAGCCCTGACACCCACCATCCACAACCACAGCCCTGACACCACATCCACAACAACCTGGCCACACCCAGCCCTGACACCCACCATCCACAACCACAGCCCTGCACCCACCCCAACCACAGCTGGCCACACCACACAGCCCTGACACCCACCATCCAAACCACAGCCTGCACCCACCATCCAAACCACAGCCTGGCCCTACCACACACAACTGACACCACCTCCCAACCCGACCGCCCATACCCCACACCCTGCACCCACCATCCACAACCACAGCCTGCCCACAGCCCTGACCCACCATCCAACCACAACCTACACCACACACCACAACCACAGCCCTGACATCCACAACACAGCCCTGACACCACCATCCACATCCACACCCTGACCCACACCACAACCAACCTGGCCCACCCACATCAGCCCTACAGCCCACCCACATCAAACCACAGCTGCCCCACCACCACAACCAAGCTGCCCACCTCACAGCCCGACCCACCATCCACCACAGCCCTGACACCACCATCCACAACCACAGCCTGCCCCACCATCCACACCACCTGGCCCAAACCACCAAGCCTGACACCCCATCCCAACCACAGCCTGGTCCATCTACCACAGCCCTGACACCACCATCCAACTCACACCTGACACCCCATCACAACCCTACACCCACATCCACACCCTGACACCCACCATCCACAACCACAGCCTGGACCATACTCCACACCCGACGCCCACCATCCACAACCCGCTGGCCACCCCAATCACAGCCCTGACACCCACCTCCACAACCACAGCCCTGACACCCACCATCCAAACCACAGCCTGGCCACACACCACAGCCCTGACACACCATCCACAACCACAGCCTGGCCATACACACAGCCCTGACACCACCATCCACAACCACAGCTGGCCACCCCATCAAGCCATGACACCCACCATCCACAACCACAGCCTGCCACCCACCACAGCCCTGACCCCACATCACAACACAGCCTGGCCCACCCCACCACCTGACACCAACACAGGCCCTGACACCCACCATCCACAACCACACCTGACACCACCTGCCCCAACCACAGCCCACGCCACCATCCACACACAGCCTGACACCACATCCACAACCACAGCTGGCCCCACCACCACAGCCCTGACACCACCATCCACAACACACGCCCTGACACCCACCCAACACAGCCTGGCCACACCACACAGCCCCACCACCCACCATCCACAACCACAGCCCTGCACACCACAACCTGGCCACCCCACCACAGCCCTGACACCCACCATCCAACACACATGGCCCATACCACCACAGCCTGACACCACCACAACAACCACCACAGCCTGGCCATACCACCACAGCCCTGCACCCACCATCCACAACCACAGCCCTGGACACCCACCACCACAACACAGCCCGCACCCCATCCACAACCACAGCCTGGCCCATAACCACAGCCCTGCCACCCACCACACCAACCAGCCTGCCCCACCACAGCCCTGACACCCACACACAACACAGCCTGGCCATACCCACCACAGCCCTGACACCCACCATCCACAACCACAGCCCTGACACCCCCTCCACAACCAAGCCTGGCCACACCACCACAGCCCTGACACCCACATCCACAGCGCCACAGCCCTGACCTACCATCCACAACCACAGCTGGCCGCAGCCGACACCACCATCAAACCACGCTGGCCCACAGCCCTGACACCCCAATCCACAACCACAGCCCTGACACCCCCATCCAACCATAGCCCTGACACCATCCACAACCACAGCCTGGCCCATACCACCACAGCCCTGCACCACCATCCACAACCCCCCTGTTCATACTACCAGCCTGACACCACCATCCACAACCACAGCCTGGCCCACCCACCACAGCCCTGGCACCACACCACAACCCACCTGCCACCCACCACAGCCCTGACCCACAACCACAGCCCTGACACCACCATCCACAACCACAGCCCTGACACCCACCATCCACAACCACAGCCCTGAACCCACCACACAACCACAGCCCTGAACCCACCAACCACACCGCCCACCACACAGCCTGACACCACCATCACAACCACAGCCCTGACACCCCACCACACAACCAGCCGTGCCCACTCCACACAGCCCTGACACCCACCATCCCAAAAGCCTGGCCACCCCACCCAGCCCTGACACCCACATCCACAACCACACCTGGCCATACCACAACAGCCCTGACACCACCCAACCTCACACCTGCCATCACCCAGCCCTGAACCCACCACCACAACCACGCCCTGACACCCACCATCCAAACCACAGCCCTGACACCACCATCCACAACCACAGCTGGCCAACCACCACAGCCTGACACCCACCAAACCACAGCCTGAACCCCACATCCAAACCACACCTGGCCACCCCACCACAGCCCTGACACCCACCATCCACAACCACAGCCTGGCCCACCCCCACAGCCTGACACCCACCATCCACAACAAAGCCTGGTCCATACCACAGCCCTGACACCACCCACAACCACAGCCTGACCAACCACCAACCAGCCTGGCCCACACCACACAGCCCTGACACCACCACCCAACCACAGCCCGACCCACATCCACCAACACCAGCCTGGCCCGCACCACCCCGACACCCACCATCCAAACCACAGCTGGCACCCCTACACCCAACCCACAGCTGGCCCACCACAGCCCGACACCCACACCACAACCACAGCCTGGCCCACAGCCCTGACACCCACCATCCAACAACAACAGCCTGGCCCACCCACAGCCCTGACACCACATCCACAACCACAGCCTGGCCCCACCTCCACAGCCTGCACCACCAACCACAACCACGCCTGGCCACCCCACCACAGCCCAGACCCACCATCCACAACCACAGCCTGGCCCCCACCACAGCCCTGACACCCACATCCCACACCCAGCAGCCTGACACCCCATCCACACACCAGCCGACACCACACCACAACCACAGCCCGACACCCCTCCACAACCCCGACACCCACACCACAGCCCTGCACCCACCATCCAACCACAGCCCACCACCACCACAACCACAGCCTGGCCACACCCACAGCCCTGAACCCACCACCACAACCTGCCAGCCCTGACACCCAACATCCACAACACAGCCTGGCCCCCACCAGCCCTGACACCCCCATCCTCCACAACCACCCTGGCCCATAACCACAGCCCTGACACCACCATCCCACCACAGCCTGGCACCCACCAAACACAGCCTGACACCCACCACACAGCCTGGCCCACGCCCACATACCATCCCACACCGGCCCAGCACCGACACCCACCACCACACACCTGGCCACCAGCCCTGACACCCTCATCCACAACCACACCCTGACCACCACCACCACAACCATAGCCCTGACACCCACCATCCACAACCACACCGGCCCTACCACCACAGCCCTGACACCCACCATCCACAACCACAGCTGGCTACACACAGCCCTGACACCCACCACCACAACCCGGCCTGTTCATCACCTACACCCACACCGCCCAGCCCAACCACAGCCTGGCCACCCACACAGCCTGACCACCACACCACAACCCAGCCTGGCACACACACGCCCTGACATCCACAACCAACAGCCCTGACACCCACCATCCACAACCACAGCTGACACCCCATCCAACCACAGCCCTGACACCACCATCCACAACACAGCCTGTCCACCCACCACCCACCTGCCACCACACCACACAGCCCTGACACCACATCCACACCACAGCCCTGACACCACCATCCACAACCACAGCCTGGCCACACCACACCCAGCCCTGACACCCACCATCCACAACCACAGCCCTGCACCCACATCCACAACCCACACTGGCCACCCACACACCCTGACACCCACCATCCACAACCACACCTGGCCCATACCAACAAGCCCTGACACCCACCATCCACAACCACAGCCTGCATCCACACCCGACACCCACCCCACAACACCCGCTGACACCACCATCCACAACCCAGCCCTGACCACCATCCACAACGACAGCCTGGCCCATCCCACAGCCCTGACCCACCATCACCCACAGCCTGCCCACCATCACAGCCCTGACACCACACATCCACAACACAGCCTGGTCCATACCACCAGCCCTGACCCCACCATCCACAACCCAGCCTGAACCCACCATCCACAACCACAGCCTGCCCACTACCACACAGCCTCACCCACCATCCCACATGGCCACAGCCCGACACACCACCCACCAAAAGCCTGCCGCAGCCCCACACCCACCATCCACAACCAGCCTGGCCCACAGCCTGACACCACCATCCACAACCACAGCCTGGCCCACACCCTACACACCACAACCACCTCCATAACAACAGCCTGACATCCACCACCACAACCACACCTGGCTCTACACCACGCCCTGACACACCATCCACAACCACAGCCTGGCCACCCACCCAGCCCTGACACCCACCATCCACCCACAGCCTGGCCCATACCCAGCCCTGACACCACTCCACACCACAGCCCTGCACCCACATCCACAACCACAGCCCTGACACCCACCATCCACAACCCAGCCTGACCCACACCTCCACAACCACGCCACACCACCACAGCCCTGCACACCATCCACAACCACAGCCCCTGACACCACCACATCCAACCACAGCCTGGCCCACCACCACACCACACCCACCCCAACCACAGCCCTGACACCCACCACACAACCACAGCCTGGCCATACCACCACAACCCTGACACCACCACCACAACCACAGCCTGGCCCATACCACCACACCCTGAACCCACCATCCACAACCACAGCCTGGCCCACAGCCTGCAACCCACATCCACACACCAACCCTGACACCCACCATCCAAAACCCAAAGCCCTGACATCCCACCACGCCCTGACACCACCATCCACATCCACCACACCTGACACCCACCATCCACAACCACAGCCTGGCCCACCCATCATAGCCTGCACCACCATCCACACCACAGCCCTGAACCCACCATCCACAACCACAGCCGCCAACACCTCAACCCTGACACCCACCATCCACAACCACAGCCTGCCCCCACCCACAACCACACCTGACACCCACATCCACAACCCAGCTGGCCAACCCACACCCCCTGACACCACACACAACCACCACCATCACATCCACACCCTGACACCCACCATCCACAACCACAGCCGGGCCCCACCCCATCCAGCCCTGACACCCACCATCCACAACCCAGCCCTGACCCACCATCCACAACCACAGCCGGCCCACTACCACAGCCCTGACACCCACCATCCAAACCCAGCCTGGCCCACCATCCACCACAGCCCTGACACCCACCACCACAACCCAGCCTGCCACCATCCACAACCCAGCCTGGCCCACCACCACAGCCCTGGCACCACATCCACAACACAGCCTGGCCCTACCACCACAGCCTGACACCCCATCCCACCACAGCCGGGCCATCATCCACAAGCCCATGACACCCACCATCACACACCACAGCCTGGCCAACCCACCACAGCCCTGACACCACCATCCACAACCACAGCCTGGCACACCCCACAGCCCTGACATCCACAACCACAGCCCTGACACCCACCATCCACAACCACAGCCTGACCCCACCATCCACAACCACGCCCTGACACCACCATCACAACCACACCCTGCCACCACCATCCACAACCACCCTGGCCCACCACACCTGCCCTACCAGCCTGACACCCCATCCACACCAGCCTGGAACCCACCACACCACCACACCTGGCCCACAACCACAGCCCTGCCACACCACCATCCACAAACCACAGCCCTGACACCCAACAACCACAGCCTGGCCACCCCACCACAGCCCTGACACCACATCCACACCCACATCCTGCCCACACCACCACACCATCACACCCAGCTGGCCCACCCCCAGCTGACACCCACATCCAGCAATAGCCCTACACCCACCTCAAACCACGGCCACACCCACACCTGACACCCACACACACCCACCCTGACACCCACAACACAGCCTGACACCCCCATCCACAACCACAGCCTGCCCATACCACCACACGGCCCTACCCCACCATCCACAACCACAGCCTGGCACCCCACACAGCCCTGACCCCACCATCCAACAACAGCGGTCCTACACCACACCTGACACCCACCCACAACCCACCTGACACCCACCATCCACACCCAGAGCCCACACCACCCTGCCCACATCCACCCACAGCCGGCCCACCCAGACCACACCATCCACAACCACAGCCTGGCCCCAGCCCGACACCCACCATCCACAACCACAGCCTGGCCCAAGCCCTGACCCCACCATCCACAACCACAGCCCACACCCCCATCCCAACCATACCCTCACCCTCCCACAACCAGCTCCATCCACAACCACAGCCTGCCACCCCCACCATCCACAACCACAGCCTTTATACCACCACAGCCCTGACACCCACCATCCACAACCACAGCCGGACCACCCCACCACAGCCCTGACACCCCACCCACAACCACAGCCTGGCCACACCACAGCCACCCTGACACCACAACCACCCTGACACACCATCCACACAGCCCTGACACCCACCATCCACAACCACAGCCCTGCACCCCCACCAACCCTAACCACCATCCACACCACAGCTCCACACCACACGGCCCACACCCAACAGCCCTGACACCACCATCCACAACACCAGCCCTACCCACCATCCACAACCACAGCCTGCCCACACCACACAGCCCTGACACCACATCCAACCAGCTGGCCACCCCACCACAACCCACACCTAGCCACAACCACACTGGCCCTACACACACCCGACACCCCCTCCACACCACACCTGGCAACCACACAGCCTGACACCCACCACACACACCACCTGACACCACCTCCACAACCACAGCCCTGACACCCCCATCCAAACCACATCATGGCCCACACCACACAGCCCTGACACCCACATCCACAACACATCTGACACCCCAACACCACACCACACCTGGCCACCCACCACCAGCCCTGACACCCACCATCCAACCACAGCCGGCCCACCCATCCAGCCTACACCACCATCCACAACAACAGCCTGGTCCATACCACCACAGCCTGACACACCATCCACAACCACAGCCTGACCAACATCCACACCACAGCCTGCCCCACCACCACACCGACACCCACATCCACCCTGGCAGCCACACCCACCTCACACAACCAGCCTGGCCCCAGCACCCGACACCCACCATCCCAACCACAGCCTGGCCCACAGCCCTGACCCACACCACAACCACAGCCTGGCCACAGCCCTGCACCCCACCACCCACAGCAGCGCCCAAGCCCTGACACCCACATCCACAACCACACGCCACCCCACACACCCCATCCCAACCACAGCCTGGCCCCACCTCCACAGCCCGAACCCACCACACACCACACCGGCCCACCACACCAACCTCCCACACCCTCACACCACACACAACCACGCTGGCCCACCCCACCACCCTCACACCCACACCTCACCACACCCACAGCCCACACCACCACAACCACAGCCGCCACCATCCACACCACAGCCCTGAACCACACCACAGCCAGCCCACCCCACCACACCCTGACACCCACATCTCACAACCACAGCCCTGACACCCACCATCCAACCACAGCCTGGCCCACCCACCACAGCCCTGACACCCACCATCCACAACCCAGCCCCTGACACCCACCCCACCACAGCCTGGCCACCCCACCACAGCCCACACCCACCATCCCACAACCACATCTGGCCACCACCACAGCCCTGACACCCACCATCCCAACCACAGCCTGGCCCACACCACACACCACAGCCCCACCACCAGCCTGACCCCACCACCTCCACAACCACATCCTGGCCCGCACCCCGACACCCACCATCCACAACCACGCTGGCCCACAGCCCTGACACCCACATCCACCTGACCACAGCCCAGACACCCCATCCACACCATAGCCTGACACCCTGCCCAACCACAGCCGCCCATACCAACCACAGCCTGGACCCACATCCCAACCACACCGGTTAATACTACCACCCTGACACCCACCATCCACAACCCAGCCTGGTCACTCACCAGCCCGACACCCCCATCCACAACCACAGACGGCCACCCACAACAGCCTGACACCACATCCACACCACAGCCTGCCACCACCACCACAGCCTGGACATCAATCCACAGCCCTGAACCCACCATCCACAACCACAGCCCTGACACCCCATCACAACACAGCCTGACACCACCATCCACAACACACCTGACACCCACCATCCACACCAGCCTGGCCCACACCCACAGCCCTGACACCACCATCACAACCACAGCCCTGACACCCACCATCCACAACCACAGCCTGGCCCACACCACACACAGCCCTGACACCCCATCACAACCACAGCCCTGAACCCAACATCCACAACCACAGCCTGGCCACCCCACCACATCCCTGACACCCACCATCCACAACACATCCTGGCCCAACCACAAGCCCTGACCCCACCATCCACAACCACAGGCCATACACCACAGCCCGACACCCACCATCCACCCACAGCCCTGACACCCACCATCCACAACCACACCTGCCACCAACACACGACGCTGGCCCATCCACCACAGCCTGACACCCACATCCACAACCAGCCTGCCCACCCATCACAGCCTGACACCCACCATCCACAACAACAGCCTGGTCCCATACCACCCACACCTGACACCCACCATCCAACCACAGCCTGACACCCACCATCCACAACCACAGCCTGGCCCACCCACACAGCCCTGACACCCCATCCACACGCTGGCCTACACCACAGCCCTACCATCCACAACCACAGCCCTGACCCCACCCCCACCCACGCCCACCACCCACACCCACCACAGCCTGGCCCACAGCCCTGACACCACCATCCACAACCACAGCCTGGCCCACAGCCCTGACACCCACATCCACAACCCAGCCTGCACCCACCCAACACACTCCCAACCACAGCCTGGCCCACCCGCACCACCTCCACAACCACAGCTGCCCAACCTCCACAGCCCTGCACCCACCACCACAACCACGCCTGGCCCCCACCCAGCCCGACACCACCTCCACCACGCCTGGCCACACCACCACAGCCTGACACCACCTCCACAACCACAGCCCTGACACCCCATCCACAACACAGCCTGCATCCCACCACACCCTGACACCCACCATCCACAACCACCCTACACCACCACCAACCAAGCCTGACACCCACCTAACCCACCATGCCGACACCCCCTCCACACCCAGCCTGGCCCCACAGCACAGCCTGACACCCACCACAACCACCCCTGACCCCAACATCCACAACCAGCCTGGCCACCCACCACAGCCCTGACACACCATCCACACCCCACACCACGCCATAACCACAGCCTGCCCCACCACCACAACCCACCTCGGCACCATACCACCAGCCCTGCAACCACCATCCCACCACACCCACCCACCGCACCACAACCACGCCCTGCACCCACCATCCACAACACAGCCTGGCCCCCAAACCACACCTGACACCCCATCCACACAGCTCTGGCCCACCCATCACAGCCCTGACACCACACCATCCCAACACGCCTGGTCCCACCCACAGCCCTGACACCCACCATCCAAACCACAGCCCTGACACCCACCATCACAACCACACCCTGACACCCACCTCCACAACCCAGCATGGCCATACACCCACCCTGAACCCACAGCCTGGCCACAGCCCCAGACACCCTCCCCAACCAGCCTGGCCCGCCCAGCCCCACCCCACAACCACAGCTGGCCCCAGCCCTGTACACCACCACACAACCAGCCTGGCCCCAGCCTGCACACCATCCCAACCAGCCTGCCCACCACCACACCACCACCACAGCCTGGCCCACACCCTGACACCCACCTGCCACACCCAGCCTGGCCACATCCACAGCCCTGCCCACACCACAACCACAGCCTGACACCCACACCACACCCTAGCCGGCACCACAACACACAGCCCTGGACGCCCCCACCACACAGCCCTGACCCCACCATCCACAACACCCTGCACCCCCACCACAAACCACACCGGCCCACCAACACAGCCTGCCCCACCATCACAACACAGCTCTGACACCCACCACACCACAGCCTGACACCCACATCCACAACCACAGCCTGGCACCCACTCACAACCCATCCACAACCACAGCCCTGGCACCACCCACACCACCCACACCCTACCCCATCAGCCACCACATCTCCCACACCCACACCATCCACAACCACAGCCTGACACCACCATCCCACACCACACCACACCACACCCACACCAGCCGCCCACAACCACACGCTGACACCCACCACACCAGCCTGCACCACCATCCACACACCAGCTCTGACACCCACCATCCACAACCACAGCCTGACACCACCATCACAACACCAGCCTGACACCCACCATCCACAACCACAGCCCTGATGCCCACCACACAACCGCCCTGACACCCACACACACCAGCCCTGACACCCACATCCACAACCCAAGCCCACACCCATCACAGCCACAGCCTGGCCCATACACCCAGCCCTGACCCCCATACCCAACCACAGCCCTGACGCCCACCATCCACAACCACAGCCCTGACCCCACCATCCACAGCCACAGCCCTGGCAACCCACCTCACACCCACCATCACAACCACCCTGACACCCCATCACAACCACAGTCCGACCACCATCCACACCATCAACCACAGCCTCGCCCACATCCACAACCACACCTGACACCCACCATCCCACCACAGCCTGGTCCATACCACCACAGCCCTGCACCCAACCCCACAGCCACAGCCTGTCCATCCACCACAGCCCTGACCACCACCACGCCAAAGCCACTGGGTACGAAAAGAGCACGGGTCAGTAATACGTAGCAATGTTCTACACCAAAGATTTCGAGGTGAGGGATCGGTATCTTGACTCTTTTTTCCATCTATATGTCTTTGTTGGAGTCTCTGAATTGGTGGGCTACTCTTTCAGGTATATAAGCATCTACTTTGCTTAAGTACATTGTCTGAGTTTGCCTGTGTATGAATTCCCACGTGTATATTGCAAACATGTCGGTTTTACACCATGAGAGGTAAAGTGCGGTGAACAGATAGCCAACCTGTGACAAAGAGGCAGACATAGAAGCATTCAGACCAACAGGAAGTGGTGAATGCCCTCAGACGAACAGCAAATGGTGAATGCCCACAGACGAACAGGAAGTGGTGAATGCCTTCAATTTGCGCAGTGGCAATTAATTGGCGAAACGTGAAGATCTTGATGCTTCCCTCCGCCCCGTTGGCAACAATGTAGCGCTTGGCAGATGTGACAGAGTAACTTGCTTTGGCGAGGATGGAGGGGGGCTGGGGGTGGTGGTGGTGGTGAGGGCGCAGTGAAGCCTTCACACTGATAGCAAGAGGAAGTTCCGCTACCAAAAAGTCAGGGTCACGGCAGAGTTCCCGTCAACTTGAACTTGGCCATAAACACTGATCATGGCCTTGTGAGTCTGAATCTGTGGCAACCCTATGGGAGTTCTACTGACGATTCTCCAAGACTGATTCCCACTAAGAAGTGCTTCTTGAAAAGCCACTGACAGGCAGATCACCCGGACCTCTGCATGACTGTGACGAGCCGGAAACACTGCGGTCGGACAACCTACCTGGGGGAGTTAGAGAGGACAGCCGCTCAAATATGGCCTGGCTGGCGTGATCGTCTAGGGATTTAACAAAACACGCACTCACCACACACACACACACACACACACACACGTGCGCGCGCGAGCATGGTACATTCCATGAATAAGTGCCGTTGATGGGAATCGAACCAGAGCTCGACCTTCCACGACACCTCACAGGTCTGAGATCCTAGCCACTTCAGGACAGTGGCTGTTTAACATACAAAGTTATCGGCCAAGTCGCAATCGCATCTGTCGTATGTACATTTTCCTCCCTTCCCCACCCCCTTTTCTTTCCCCTTTTGCGAGATGGAAGCAAGTTTGGGCGGCACACAGAATGAATCCCGTGTAACCTAACCGACTTCCATTTCGAGCGCACGCACACGCACGCACGCACACTCACACACACACACTAGCGACCAGCCCGACTGTACAAAAGGTTATAATTATGTTGGCGTAATGAGTACTTACCGGGAGGGTATGGGTTGAGGCAAATCACGGACGCTCTGGTTTGTAGTTAATGTGGCCTGTAAGCTTTAAAAGAGACCAAAAAAAAGTGTGGATGGCAGGCCGTGCTTGATTAACCACTAGACTAGAACACATTCTTCAGAATCCCGAAAACGCTTCCCAGGTCTGAACACTGATTGAAACAGGAGCTTGTTTTCCATTCGCCGGAACTACATCACACAGCGGCCTTAGCGTCAAGTACAGTTATTATTATATCCAGTGATTTAATTCACGAGTTTCTGTCCGCAGCTCATTCATCTGAACACAGCCATGTCAATGCAAACGGCGGGGACACCTGGGGGATGTTTCGTGTCTTTTTTCTTTGGGTAGTGCTAAGGACCCACCAGCCTTCACAGACTTAACTTCAGTGTTTTATCGCGGTCGTGGGACCGGCCAGGCTGGCTGCAAAGTTTGTCTTGGTACCGTAACAAATGGGTTTACACAACGGATCAATTTACCAGCTTGGGGGGGGGGGGGGGGGGGGGGGGGGGGGGTGAGCCAGCGATTCCATAAGTCGCTGGAATCTCGGTGTTCCCTTTGCGGGAAGGGGAAGTGGGTGGATGGATGGGGGAGGGGATGGGAGTAATTTGATCGTTTTACACGATGCAATAGCTGGGAATCGGTTTTAAGATCAAACGAATTAGGTTGTAACAACTGGGTTGTATTCGCCAATCGTGTGAACGGTCTTGTATCATACTAATCGGCCAGTTATGAGCATAACATGTTGGCGCCCTGGCACAGAGACAAATGAGATTCCTCTGCGGAAGAAATATGCATGTCAGATATGGCCCGATGACAAAATGGCCTTCTACAAATCGGTGTCCAGGTCGCATCGGTCATTCAGATGTCGATACATATACATATCGATAGAGATATCTATCTATCTATATATATATGTAAGTATGTACACACACGCACACACACACACATTTCAGCTACTTACTTCTTTACCACTCTTTTCGTTTTATTTTTCTACCCCTCATTGGCTGCTTTGGGGTGCTATTGGATTCTGTTTTTGAACCCTTGGTGGTGAGAATACAATGGAATTGTAGACTGTGGTAGATCTTTATTTCATGCCAAGAGACCATAGACACAACCAGCCGTGGCTCCCTGTTGAGTCTGATCCAGTGAACGAAAGGCCTAGGAGCAGGCAATATGATTCGTTCTGTCTTCGAGATGGGTTACCGATGGTCTCCATAGGCAGACAGTGAAGGATTTCATATTCATATTTCCCTACTTTTAATTCTTTTTCTTGATCCCTCCCACTCCCCTTCCCGATTTTTCCCCTACGAATCCTTGCGAAGTCATTGTTAATATAATGATGGAGAAATTGTTAGTCTGTATTTGTTTTCTCATTACTGAATTGTTCAAATCGCACACATATGCCTGCACACACACACACACACACACACACATATATATATATATATATATATATATATATATATAGAGAGAGAGAGAGAGAGAGAGAGAGAGAGAGAGAGGGGTATACACATATATACATACATATAGGGGGGGGGGGGGATAAACAAAATGAGTATGAAGAGTCAAGGAAATGTATCAAAAACATAAAACCCATCGCTAGCAGCCTATGGAGACCATCGTACCCCATCTTAAAGACAGAACTACTCACACTGCCTGCTCTGCAATTGCAATGAAATGACACTTTCGCTCACATTTGATCAACAGTGGTCTAAAAAAAAAATTGCAAGATCGTCTTGTGGGCACCATTTGAACGTCCATGCGAGAAACAGAGGAGGGTGGCAGAGACGGCATGGGGGAAGGGGAGAGAACATTCTTTGCTTTCGCGTCTGATGATGGTGTGATCGTATGCAACAGCAACACGTAGCTAGTCAACCAGCATCAACCGGGAATAGCAAGTATAATCGCATCGTGTAAAACAACTAGAGTGGCGGCCTTCTGCCAGAACAGAGACCAGTCATGTTCGCCGCTTGCTCTGGCACTGCTCCAAGAGTCCAACAAGAAAACAAGTTCATTGTGCGGAGAAGTGACCGGCGGAGCCGTCAGCGTGACGGTGAGCTTTTCATGTTGCTGCTATCATCGTTGAAGGCTACCATTGAATTTAAAACTCATGTGTGGAGAGTTGAGCGAGTGTGTTCCTTTCCGCTGCCATGTTTTAGGGGCCAGCAGCTGCCCGCAGCAGCGTGAGACACTGTGTATATATACATACCAGCGTTTATGGTGATTAGTGTTTCTTCTTTTTTTTTTCTTCTTTGTCTGTCATGCATATACAGATGATGAGACAAAACAAAGTCTCTCTCTTCCTGTCTTCGCTTCTTTCTGGTTTAGCTGTGTGTCTGCCTCTTTTAATCTGTGTATTCCCTTCTGCATATTTAATGTGTGAGCAGGGAGAGGGGAGGGGGTGTTTATGCGAGTGTGTTTAGTGTGTGTGGATGCATGCGTGTGCAGATCCATTATATGTGCGTATGTCTGTGAAGGCAACTTGGCCAGTGCCACAAGAGTTTCAGTTCAATCAGGTCACCACATGTTTGTCTTCCTGGGAGCCAAAGGAATGTGCACTCACATGCGCACCTGATTCACAACAATACTGTTACAATAACCCAAACTGAGGTTAGGTTAGGGTTTTAAAACAGGAAATTGGGGGATGGAATGGCTCAGTTGGTAGAATGCTGAACTGGTAAATCTATTGACACTGGAGTTACTAGTTCGAATCTCCATTGGAACCGTTTCGATAGAAGGGGACTTTTTCCACAGAGTTGTGGATTGGTTCTGACTCCATTCAGTATAAGTCCTTTAAATGAGACTGTAAATAGGGGTTCCAGATGTGAACCTACGCACATTGTCTTGCACACACATTACATCCCGTCACTATCCTTCCAAAGAGTTGGCCCCATAGGCCAATAGTGATGGGTGACACGTATACACATAGATGCATCCTGTGATAGTGGTCTGAGGGAGACTGCTGAGCGTGGGGCCTGATAATTTCTCCCAAACTGGAAGAAGGTTCCCAAAGCCACTTCTCATTTTCAACTCTTGAGTGAACAGCTCAAAACATTTCATCCAAAACACAGCCCAGTTTCTCATGAATCCAGTCTACTGTACTGCCCTTTCTGTTAAGCATCTGAGCAGTTTTTGAAACGTCCTCATCACATCAACTGAACTTGCGCTAAAGTACCAGACTTGAATCTCATTTTCCACCCTTGAGTGGAACTAGGAGGTGAGTCGATGCCAAAGCAAAATCAACAAAAAAGTACCATTTGAATGGTATTACTTTTTATATAAATTAAAAAAAAAAATTCTATTGTCAGGATTTCTTTCAGACTTACAGTTAGCCCATCAAGGTCATTGCATCTGAATTATGACCATTAACAATCTTCGCACAGTAAAACCACAATTTTTTTCCTCTTTAAAAAGAAAAAATCCCCCCCCCCAAAAAAAACAACAAAAAAACCCCAAAAACCTCCACTCCTCAACCTCTAACCTCTCCTCTGCCAAGAAAATTATTCACGGAAATGTGATCTCTACCTTTTATTGGATGGAAAACCCAGATTTTAGTTCAACACATAAATATTCACCCCTGTTTAGTACTAACAACTGAATATGATGCAGTATACAGCTTGAAATTTGAACCTCCACTGATCTTAATATCACCTGGTTTCAACCACATCTATTCTAAAATTTAGATCACAAGATTTCTCTGTGTGTGTGTGTGTGTACATGTTCCATATGAAATGGTATCATTTTTTATTTATGAGAAACAATGTGCATTGACTGAATGAACAAAAACTAAAAAATGTGCGAAACAAAACAAAACATTAGTGAAGTTTGAAAAACAAAATGCAGAAAGGACCTCTCTCTCACCATCAACAAAACTTAGCTTGGAGAACTGAGGCAAATATACTTATTTCTCTATGGTCATGATAAGATTAACTGAATTTCTTTACAGGAAGAGTATCAAGTTTAATTAATTACAAATTTTCTCTCTCTCTCTCTCTCTCTCTCTCTCTCTCTCTCTCTCTCTCTCTCTCGCACATTTCAAAACTTTGAAAAAAAATAGAAGACTGCTTAAAAAAATCAGCAGATTTAATCAGTCCCAGTTATGTTATTTACCTACAGTGCAATCAAGCACAAAAACAGTTACTAAAGTTTGTTAACTATCTGAGCGTAATCTTAATTGATATGAATCATATTTCATTTTTTACCTCTAAAATGTGTTTGGTTTCCCTTTTACTAATCATTTTCTTATTATTTAGTTTTACATACATGCACAAGCACACACACACACACACACACACACACACACACACACACACACACACACACACACGCGCGCACACACACACACCAACAACCCTTACAAACAAATGAACAAAAACTTGATTCACCAAAGTGCTATGACAATTTACATTTGAAAATTTTATTTTCAGTCTTCTCAGATGTTTTCTTCTGTATTCTTAAACATGTATACGCATCACAAGATATCACAGGCCACTGAGACAGACAGCAGCCTGAAACAGAAAACCCGCTTAAACACAAGATGCACCACAAAACAGAGCTATGCATCAATACATCAACACAATGCTTCTCTGATGTCTGTCAGCAGAATATTCTCCTCCTGTCAGCTAGCCAGGAAGTATAGGTTAACCGTCATGCGCCCTCTAGTACCCAGACACACAAAAATTTACTTGTATCTCTGGATCCATTAGAACTTTAAAAAAAAAAAAAAATCTTTTAAAAACAAAATCTGTGTCATTAAATTTTAGTGTCTACCAATAAAGAAGGAAAGAATCGGTTGCCGCCATTTGAAATATACAACTCTGACAATGCTGGTTCTGGAGGACCCTTACAGAGCGTTAACTGGATACTACATACATCGGGAATGGTGAACCCACTTTGTTAGTTAAAGTATAAACTCTTGAGAACTCTTTCACTGGTACAGACCGCAACATCTGAGTAGGGATGAAGACAGTAAACACACAGTAAAATCTATGTGAAACGAATAGGTGCTGAGAAATGTACAGGTACTGGGAAACCCGCATTATCAGCAATGTGTAGTCAAGAGAGACATCAGATGAAACATTTTTGATTGTCTTTTATTCGTTTGCGATATATATGCAGAATACATATTTGCCCAAACTTCACTTGACTGTTTCTTGTTGTGTATCAAATAAGAGTTACTTGAAACTCTGTTTAGTGTGCTGATCAAATGATACTTTTAGCTTATAATGACTCATCGATTCTGATACACTAATAAACACACATAACAGGCATATCCCTTTGTTTCTTTCTTTTTAATCAACAACAGACTGGTGTTTTAAACTAGCCAGTAAATACTTTTAACTAGATAACTATAACCAAAGTCATTTTAGTCATCTTTCCACATTTTTTTCTTTCTCCACATTATCTTTCAGTGCAGATGATAAGTAGCTACCTTATGTGCAGCAGTGATTTCATCTATGAAAGAAGAACCCAAGGAAAGAACTTGAATGAGTGAGCTGTCCTTGACAAAATTCTGTTTCAAAAAAGTCCTTTTTTGAAACCTAAGCCAAAATATATGCAGACAGATTAAAGGGTGAAAAAAAAAAGAGAAGAAAAAACATGACTCTCAAAGGAAAATCAACCATGACATTTGTGATGTTGCTTTCGTTTTGATTTCTCTCTTTCTCTCCCTCCATTTAAATTCTCATATTATCCTCCCCGTCCCTTCCTTTATTTTACCTGGATATATGTTGTATATCCAGTGAACCTTATCTAATAACTTTGATCCAACTGCCATCATCTTCCTGCAGATTTGTTGAATTGATTGCAACTGTTCTGATGTAAGATGTTGTAAACAGATACTTCATTCCACAGTGGAAAACAACCCCTCCCCCCCAAAAAAAACAAAAACAAAAAACAAACCCAAACACACAACAACAAAAAAACCAGCATCCCACCCCAAAATCAAACACACATACACACGAGTCACTCACATGATGCTACTTAGGACAAGAAAAACCAGTCCCTAACCAAAGCATTACACAACACACACACACACACACACACACACACACACGCATCCGACTGTAATGTGATTTGTTGAGAAGAGCAGCCGTAATTGCAAACGGAAAAAAATCTCTATTGTGACACTAATTTATATTTGTAGTTGTTGTTGTTGCACATAGTATCATAGGTTCCATGGCTTACATTTCAAGTGTAACATGTTCTGCACCAAAAGGTGAACCCGATCAACATATCCCACCCATTCACTTGGTAACTGGTTGTATGCAGTACATACCAAGGGAGATAATTTCTTGTCTACAGAATTTATTCTCTGTTGCAGATCTAGATTAATTTTCATCCCAAAATGAGACCGAGTGCCTGTGTGTGTGTGTGTGTGTGTGTGTGTGTGTGTGTGTGTGTGTGTGTGTTTGTGCTGTGTAATGCTTAGGTTAGGGACTGGTTTTTCTTGTCCTAAGTAGCATGCATGTAAACGGCTCTATTGACCACTATACAATTTGAAGGCCAAAGCTACCCACAATATAGTACAAGAGAGAGAATTTAGAGATACTGCGTGTACATGCAAGTCATACTAATTACATAACACAAAGCACCAATTCATAAAACTAAAGAACTTTTTCTTACCTTAAAAAAACATTGATCACTAGACAAACTTCACCTCAAATCTCAATTATTGAGAAATGTTCTCCTTTTCAAATGCTTGTGTTCAGTGCAAATTTACAGTTCCATTCAATCTGCTGGAATTGGACACTTTTTTTCAACACAAGAAAATTAAAGGGTGGCTGATATTTTGTTTCAGTATGACATCAGTAATCTTTAATACTGTGAAACTAAACAACACAATGTTTAGAAATGAACTTTGTCAACTTGTCAATCAAATGAGTTTAAATCAAGTTGCCTACTATTATGCAACAGACCGTCACATACTCATGATACTGTATGGTCTGCAACAATCCGCATCACAAATCACACATACTTCACCAACACTGATGAATGCTTCAGAACTCTTCCAACCTGTCTGATGTACATGTTCTGTGGAAGTAAGCTGGAATTCTCTTTTGTCCATCTCCACAAAAACAAGAGTCTGGACTGATGTTTGACACCTCTTTCCTCCTCCACCTCTCCCTCTTTCAAGGTATTGTTTTGAGAATATGTGTTGGCGTATGTGCGTTTCAGAGAGACAGACAGACAGACAGAGAGAGAGAGAGAGAGAGAGAGAGAGAGAGTTAGTTTTAAATGAACCAGAATAAAAAATCAGCCTAACCATTTGAAGTTCTGCAATGCCAATCAACAAAATAGCACAGAACTTAAACAGCCATTTAGTCCCATGCAATGTCAGACACATTAATCACAAAGCATGATCACACAACACAAGTTGTGTTGGCCAACATTTGATGCAAATAAAGCGTTCCAGTGGATTCAATAAGCACCCATCCACTTGTTTCACTCCAGAATCATGGTGGATCTGTTGACTGACTGGCTCCAGTTCATTGTGGACGTCCTGTTCGTCTCTGCCCCTAAGTTGCAGTGCTCCATACTTCAGAGGCCTCCCAGTTACTCAGTAGGCACCAAACAATTAAACTGTGTGCTGTATCACAGACTATGTGAAATGTCTAGATCTGAGGAACACTGATCGACCAGGCTCACCATGAGCTGAACACTGAAGCCGTCCATAAGCAGTTTGTCGCTTTGCTCTGTCATACCCTGCGGTGCACGGTGACCAGGCCTTGGAAGATGTCCACGGAGGCCACGCTGGTCAGGATCCAGAAAGGAATCATGATGAAGTAGAGGGACAAGGAGCGGATGTACTCCAGTTTTAGGCAGAGCAGGAACTGAAACATAAAGACATGAACATGTCATTTAGTCCATTGCTGAAATCAGAACGAAACAGACTGTATTGTCCAGTGACTGAATTTGTCCAGCCCTGGTACCTCTGTCATGTAGTAAATCTGTTTCTTGACTTGTATTTTTAAAATACATAGTTGCTGTAGTATAATGCTGAAACATCATTAATTTATTTTGTACTTGCTTTTCATACCCCCGCCCTCTAACAACAAACAAAACAAAACAAAACCTACCCACTAACAAATACTGTTTGACTTTTCAACTTTCTCTTAGTCTTACTCACAGTCTTAGTTAGATATTGACACAGATTGGTCCTTTTTTTTCTTTTTCATTCTTTCTTTTTTTTCTTTCTTTTTAACATAGTGCATACATGTATAAAATACCAAGAGATACTTAACTTAAAAACCATATACACAAAAATGTATATGGACAGACATTGTCAAAGCCCCTTCTGCTCCACACCCCACACACACCAACACACATTAAAGTCAAACACAGGGGCTTGACACGCACACTGTGCAGGGACATTGTGTTTGTAAACAGGTGACCTTTGGAAGTGTATAAAAACTAACTTGAAATTTATTATGGATGACAACATACCTACTAAAATAACTTCAAGCAAGAACCACCAGCCATGGATTACTACAAAAACTAAACGTTTGTTGAGAAGGAAACATCGTTTCTTTAAGAAATTGAAACTACATCCTAATTCAGAAAGATTACTGGTTAGGTATAAACATATTAAGAGAAGGTGTCAGAGAGAATGTAGGCTTGCTCACTCCAATTATGTTAATTCGATGATTTCAGAAGGTGATCATCAAAACAAGAAATTATGGTCTTACATAAGGAGTAAGAGACAGGACAACATTGGGATTCCAGACCTGAGAAACAACCAGAACAACCTAATACAGGACCCTGAAGGGAAAGCAAATTTACTAAACAAGCAGTTTTGTTCAGTTTTCTCAAATCCCAAACCTTTAATTAACGTTAGACTAAAGGATGATGATAAACTCCCTGAAAAGCAAAACATCAAAGTAAACAAAGCAGGAGTATTTAAATTACTGACCAACATCAATGAAAACAAAGCTACTGGTCCCGATGGCGTTCCTGGCAAGCTCTTAAAATTATGTGCCAATGAATTGAGTGAGGTATACCAACTATACTGTTCAAAAAAAGAAACGCAAAATGCCAAGCTGCCGATTTGAAACACAATTTATTGAAGCTCATTGTGGCAACACGTTTAATGTGAAAATGACAAAAACAGGTCATCAGTAGGACAGAAGTCTCCCCTGTAATGCTGTGGTAAAGAACCAGCCCAGACCCTCAGGGAAATCGCCAGGCCGCTTCCAAAGTCAGTAACGGGTGTGACCCCCTCTGGCTGCAATGGTAGCCTGGCATCTGCGGGGCAATGAAGCAATAATGTTCCTGATTGTCTGCTGTGGGATGGCCGCCCACTCCGCCTGCAATGCCCGGAACAGTTCATTTGGAGTCGCTGGGGCGTTGGCCCTCACTCTCAGGCGTCTGTCCAAAACGTCCCAAACGTGCTCAATAGGATTCAAATCCGGGGAAAGAGAGGGCCAGGCCAGGGTGTTGATGTTGTTGGCGGTAAAGAAGGCTGTGGTCAGGCATGCTGTGTGGGGCCTGGCGTTGTCCTGCTGGAACACGGCCCTGGGAGTGGCCATTAGAGGCAGGACGTGTGGCTGAACAATGACCTGGACGTACTGCTGGGCTGTCAGGTGACCTTCCACGCGCACCAGCTGGCTCCTGCCTGTGTTGCTGATGGCCCCCCATACCATGACATTGCCGCCACCATGCGGAGGTGCCTCGTCGACGCAGTTCTGCTGGTTGCGTTCATTAACCCGGCGGTAAACCCTTCGCCTCCTGTCATGGCGCTGCAGCAGAAACTGTGACTCATCCGAGAACCAGACGTGTCGCCAATGGTTCCTCAGTGTCCAGTGTCTGTGTTGCGTAGCCCATTGCAGTCTGGTCTGTCGATGGCGCCCCGTCATTACGTTGCCACGTAGGGGCCTGTAAGCCCTCAGCCCAGCAGCATGCAGCCTGTTCCGGACAGTCTGGTCGGAGATGCGACGGACACCAGCGCATGCCTGGACAGTGGACGAGGCCGGCAGGAAGCGATTGCGGAGATGTCTGAGCCGTATAAAGCGGTCCTGGGCTGGCGTTGTGATATGAGGTCGGCCTGACCTCGGGGCATCAGCTGATGACCCTGTCCTCTGGAAGCGAGTCCAAAGTCGGCATATGGTACTGGGGGAGACATTCAAAGCATGGGCCACATCAGTTGCACTCTGACCAACTTGCAAACGACCCAGGGCGTTTTCTCTCTCTGCTGGGCTCAAACGTGGCATGCTGTTTTTTGGTACGGTGTGCCTGCCGGTTGCCAAAATGACCCGGCTTTTATACTGTACTATGACCATGGTGTGTGTGTGTTCACCACTGAGTTGGGCATGCTTTGCAGGCGAAACAACAGAAGCACAACCCAATGTTTGCACTGTCGCACCTGGCCCACAACACGCACGTGCACATAGTGACAACCTGAATCAATGTTATCCTAGCACGTCGACGTTCAAGACATACATCAGGGCCGGTTTTTGGCGTATTCTCAACTGTATGGTCCACCCCAGGTGGCAAAATTTCATTTTGCGTTTCTTTTTTTTGAACAGTATACTTTACCAAGCTTCACTGGACCAGGGAGTAATACCTGATGAGTGGCGAGATGCGAGCATTGTTCCCTTATTCAAAAAGGGTGACAAAACAAAAGCAGAGAACTATAAACCTGTATCTCTTACATCCATATCAGCAAAACTACTTGAACACATAATATATAGTAGCATAATGGACCATCTTGACAAATATGACTTCTTAAATAACACCCAGCATGGTTTTAGACAGCGAAGGAGTTGTGAGACTCAACTTATAACAACTCTCAATGATTTTAATAACTGTCTTAACAACAGACAGCAAATAGATGCAATTTTATTAGACTTTTCTAAAGCCTTTGATAAGGTTGACCATGAGGGCCTGCTGCTTAAATTAGAACACATCGGCATTGGCGGTTCTTTGCTAAAATGGGCTAGATCATTCCTCGTTGGGAGAACGCAGAAAGTTGTTGTGGAAGGGTCGTCATCCCATTGTAATAATGTAAACCAGTCTTATCAGGTGTACCACAGGGAACTGTTCTGGGGCCCTTGTTTTTCTTAATTTATATAAATGACATAAGTAGAAATCTCTCTCCTGGAACTACTATAAGGCTTTTTGCAGATGACAGCTTAGTATATAGAACAATCAGAAGCAAGAATGATACACGCATTCTACAAGAAGATCTAAACGCTTTACAAGAGTGGGAAAGAACTTGGAAAATGGAATTTCATCCCCAAAAGTGCCAAGTGTTGCGTATATGTAACAAACGCTCACCAATTAGATCAGATTATTCTATCCATAATACTATTCTTAAAGAAACTAATGCTGCAAAATATTTAGGCGTGATTATAGATAGTCGTCTCAAATGGAAAGAACATTACAATTTAGTATGTAAGAAAGCAAATAACATCTTAGCTTTCTTATACAGGAATATCAATGACTGCCCCAAAAGGTTAAAGACGACTGCTACAAAACACTGGTTAGACCAGTACTGGAATATGGTTGCTCAGTTTGGGATCCTTACCATCTAAAGGACATTGATAACTCGAAAAGATTCAGAAGAGAGCAGCACGGTACGTAACAGGGAACCACATCAGAGAAAAGGGGAATACTAGGAAGAACATGAGGAAATTAGAATGGAAACCCTTAGAAGAGAGAAGAGCTTTTATCAAACTTAACATCTTCTTCAAAGGCAGAGCTAAAGTAATTGATATTCCAATGGAACAACTAGTATTGAATAAAAGTAGCACCAGGAGTGGCGGTCAATGTTATACCATACCTGCATCAAATATTGACAGCCACTTACATTCATTTTATCCTAGTTCTGTACGGCTGTGGAAAGTTCTCACTGCCGGGTGCCATCAAGATTGCCACAAATGCAATCTCATTTAAGAAACAAATTGATACGACAGTTTTGAGATCTGCATATTGACGATTTTCTATTTTAACTTCCCCAGATATTTTACTGCATTACCTGGGCCTGAATTTGGCCATTGCTTTTAACTTCTTGAATATCGAGTGCGACCCCTTGTTGCCAAATTTGCTCCAGGGCCCAACAGTCTGAGTCGCACTATTTTATGCTATTTTATTTTACTTTTTAACATGCGCGCTGGTGACCTACTCGTTTTTGAGTGAACCAGTATTTTAGGAAGAAGAAGAGTTCACTGGGCCAGAATCCACCACTAAATAGCGGCATGTCTAACCATGTTTTACAACATGAAACACAACACAACGGCTGTAAAGTTCCACCATCTAAAACCCCTCCAAACTGGATCAAGGGGGGGGGGGGGGGGGGGGGGGGGGGGGGGGCACAACCAACAATTCAGCATGATAACCCTCCTTCATCATCTCAATGAAAGGTTGTTTTTTTTTTATTTCAGTCGTCTTCACCCCAAACGTTCAATAATAGTCAAACACTTGACTGTGGTTACTAGTTTACGGAAGAAGAGAGAGCGAGAGAGAGAGAGAGAGAGAGAGAGAGAGAGAGAGAGAGAGGTGGGGAGACTTGAAACAAATGCCTAATGAAGATTCCGGTCAAAAACTTTTAATTACCTGGAACAACAGTTTCAGTGAGACCGCAGCAATAAACCAACTTTTCCTCCGCACTGTCAGATCAGAATGATTTCGATCGTAACCATTTTTACAGTGAATGATAGCATTGACTATGAGGTAAATTATGACCACCAGATCAAACACCCACAAGGGTGTGAAAATAAGAAACCAGTTCCAATTAATTTTCGTGTCCAGTTTCAACACCAAAAATATTAGGAAACCCAAAGTTGTGAACCACGTAAACAACGCTCTGTGAATCACCGCCATTTTGTTCAGAATTGAGTATGAATGGTTTCCCTTGAATAGCCTAACGAGGTCATGAAGATCCGTTTCCACAGTTACAGATTAAGTCATATGTATGTTTGTGTACGTAGTATGTATAAGTATGTTTGTGTCTTGAAAGAAAATAAAATGAAATTAAAAGATACACCCGAAGGTGCAGTTGGGACCTTGAGAAGTACTGTCCTCTGCCGCACAAACCAGCTGGTTGGAACTGTGCACCACCCTTGGAAGCCTGCGCTGTGTCCACGTAGGGTGCTGGCACGCACACGGCATTCCATGAAGGCATCAAGGGACATAATTGCTCCCTGGCAGATGCCATTGTATAATGACTATTGGATGTGACACGACAGAACCTCCACGGGAGCGGCCCCATGCGTGCACCAGCCCACATGACTGCAGAGCCCACTAGTGAAAAAACGCCAATGTAAAGCAACTGTCATGAACACCCGGCAGCCTCACTCGTTGCTGTTCTACTGACAGGTGAAGACAGTACAACTCCAGACATGCTTTCGCCATGAGGTCTTACATGTTCTCTAAAGAGAATCCCGGATCACAATCTTTCCGGCTGTCAAGCAGGACTTTCTCTGTGTCAGTAGGTCTTCCCTCACCGTCACTGTCCTTTTTGAAAGCACTCCAGCAACTATGATAACGGATCCTCTGAAAAATGCCTGATCATAAAATAGGATCTGAACCCGTGGCAGTCTTATCTGGTTTTATATGATTAGGTGAAAAACGGAGATTTTGCATCAATGCAAGATCATCTTCATCTTCAAGATCAGCGAGTTCAGCCTGGCAGCTCTGAGGATGAAACAGGTGCCGAGACTCATTCCCCTCTACAACAAGGCTGACTGGGAGAGCGTGAAGAAGGCATTGGCTGACTTCCACACAGTACTAGTGAGTGATGTAGACAACCTCACAACTGAAGAATTGTGGGTCAAATTTAGAGACACCCTCTCCAATGCAACAAAATCCTTCATCCCCTACAAGGTTGCACGGCTAAGGGAAAACAAACCATGGATCACTGCTGAGATACGTCGACTGGTGAAGAGGCGCCACCGTATCTACAAAAAGATGAAGAAGCAGGGTTCAGAAGAGCTGAAGACAGAGCGCAGGCGACTTCATAGGTTGATTCAGCGCAAGATCCGTCGGGCCTACTGGGACTACATCAACAAGACCATTACAGGTGACCCAGACACAGCTGAAGGTTCCCACTCTATGAAACGCTTTTGGACTTTCATCAAACACCAGCGTTCCTCCAAATCCGGTGTTTCCCTCTGAAGATTGATGGACGACTCGTGACGGACCCCGAGGCGCAAGCAGAAGTCCTCAACGGTCAGTGTCGGTCTGTCTTCAGTGAAGGAAAAGAATATACAGATGAAGAGTTCCATGCTAAGTGCCAAA
This sequence comes from Conus ventricosus, assembly GCA_018398815.1. Classification (NCBI taxonomy): domain Eukaryota; kingdom Metazoa; phylum Mollusca; class Gastropoda; order Neogastropoda; family Conidae; genus Conus; species Conus ventricosus. Next base: position 13,975,779 of record CM031622.1, on the reverse strand, counting down.
TGAGTGATGTCCAACTGTCCACGGTGCTCACTGATCTTGTCATCTCAGAAGAAGGCATTTGGAAAATCCTTGTAAATCTGAATCCCCACAAGGCATGCGGCCCCGATCAAAGCGGCACACGAGTCCTCAAAGAACTTGCTGCAGAAGCCGCCCCGATCCTTGCAATCATCTTCGTCATCCATCGACTCAGGCGTTGTACCAGCCGACTGGAGAATCGCCAATGTTACTCCGGTCT
>CM031622.1:13955544-13968044 GCA_018398815.1 Conus ventricosus | reverse complement strand
TGTAGGAGAGGGTAGAAGTAGTGTTTTCACATTGATGAAGGAGAGGGTAGAAGTAGTGTTTTCATATTGATGTAGGAGAGGGTAGAAGTAGTGTTTTCATATTGATGTAGGAGAGGGTGGAAGTAGTGTTTTCATATTGATGTAGGAGAGGGTAAAAGTAGTGTTTTCACATTGATGTAGGAGAGGGTAGAAGTAGCGTTTTCATATTGATGTAGGAGAGGGTGGAAGTAGTGTTTTCATATTGAAGAGTGCGGATGGCTGGCTTTGTGTTGCTTGGGGGGTGGGGGTGGGGGTGGGGTGCTGTGTTCTTTGTTCTGACCGAGTGGAAGTTTGTTTGCTTTGGTGCAACGTGTGGTGTACCAGTGGTATGTGTGTCATGGAATGAACCGTCTGTGCATGTTTCTCTCGGGCTTTTGTGGCGGATCTTTGCAGGCAGGCTTCGTGGTAGGTGAGGGTGTGGCTTGGGAAGAAGCAGCCTGAGGACCGCCACGGGGGGGGGGGGGGGGGGGGGGGGGGGGGAGGGGCGGGGGGTGGCTGGGTGGTCTGCAAAGGCGGTTTGGGAAGACGGGGACTTCCATGGGGAGAGAGACGGGATGTCCTGGGCGGAAAGGTCACCGGAAGGCAGTCTCTTTAAGGAGAGGAGGGGGAGATTAGACAGGTTGTGGCAAACAGCCTCGTCCAGGTTGGGATGGAGTCTTGACAGGTTGGTGAAAAGACTGCGCGAAATCACCTGGATTAGGGGGGGATTCCAGTTCGTGGCGTGGCCATTTTTTTTTTCTGCACACGTTTCCTTGCACTAGAACAGCGCCTGTGGAGTAGAGCACAGTGGTGGCGATGAGCTTCGGGTATCACAGTTCACCTGCACCCTAGTCCGGCCCAGCTCGTCACTGGGAAGATGGTGGGGATAGAGGACAAATCAGCACTGTCGCTGAGGTCAAGAGGCTGATTTGGTCTGGCGTGGTCAGCCCACTGTACAGTGAACTCGGGTTTGTCGCTAGTGTCACCAACATAACGTTTGCATAATGTCTGTTTAGTTATGCGGGGCAAACTGTAGCGGAACTTTAAATGTGGGTGTCTTGGGGTCTGTTTGACTTCTTTTGAGGCACCAAGTCACATACATGATTATAAAGATGGGTGAAGAGAAACGCGTGATATGGAGGAGAGAGTGAGGCGGGGGTGGGGGTGGGTGGGGAGGCATCACGCTCTACTCATGGACAGAAATGTTTCAAACTATATGGTGGAAAGAGAGGGACGTGCCTCCCGCTGAACACCAACCAGACCTGGACGACAGGAAATGCGGTTGGGCGGTGGGGCTGGGTGTGGGGTGTGTGTGTGTGTGGGGGGGGGGGGGGTACGATGAGTAAGAAGGGATATAGTGGTAGACGGCAGCCACACGCATCCTGGTAATTGTCTGCTGGGAGGATAACAAAGTGAGCAAGTGTTTGGTGGATGTTCTGGGTGACGAACAGGGAGAGAAGAACATGAGCTGAAGAGAGAGAGAGAGAGAGAGAGACAGACAGACAGACAGATAGACAGACAAAAGTAAAAGAGAAAAGACGATGCTGACAAACGTAGACTAGCAGGCGGTTCAAAATGACAGCACAGTAAAAGCTCTTAGGGATGCTGACAGTTGATTTATTTCATTCATTGCAGGCACTATGTACACTCAGCAACAGCGACAAGAAGCCCATCTCCTCCAAATCTTCACTTTTTGTATCCAGTGCCATGGCTTCTAATTCACAAACACTTTTTTTCTACACAAAAATATCCACGAAAGGTGCCAACGTGAACGAATCTTTTGCCTCCAGGAACCAACCATTCCTTGTTCAAAACGAACAGCTGGAGACAACTCTACTGAAAGTCACTCTTCTTTGCCAGGAGATGAGAACAGTCTATCATCGGCGCTGAAACAGAAGACATCAGAACAAATGTATTTGGTGGTGATGCAGACAATTCAAAAATGAAACCAAATTACAAGGGGAAGGGGTGGTGAGGTGAGGGTGGGGGGTTGGGGGTGGGGGTTGGGGGGGGGGGGGGGGGGGGGGGGGGGGGGAGGGACTTGAATGAACGAAAGGCGACAAGGGGGAAGAATCAGTTTTCCGCTCAAGGGAAAGAAACAAGTGGGGACGGAAAGAGCACAATTGTCTCCCTTCACAAACTGTTGAAGGGAAATCGTAGTGAAGCTGAGCTTTTTTTTCCTTTTCATTCCTTTTTTTTTCGCCGTCCAGATTCCCAGGTTTTAATGACCAGCTGGTGTTTTACATGGCGTCTAGCTGCCTGACCAGCTGGTGTTTTACATGGCGCCTGACCAGCTGGTGTTTTACATGGCGCCTGACTGCCTGACCAGCTGGTGTTTTACATGGCGCCTGATCAGCTGGTGTTTTACATGGCGCCTGGCTGCCTGACCAGCTGGTGTTTTCACATGCTCCAAACCGGGCATATCTAATATTAAAAAAGAAAAGGTCAGTTTCGCTTTTCGCTGCCTCTCATTGTTGTCGTTCTGGTAGTGTGTGGTAGTGTTGGACAGGTCCACGTTCCTTACTCTCCTGTAACGTCACTCAAGATGGGTGTGGACGGTTTGTAGACCCGTGACCGATGACGCTTCAGCCGCTTTCTTAATGGCAGCTTTAATAATAATAATAATAATAATAATAATAATGAATACTTATATAGCGCCTATTCTCGGTTAGAGACCAAGCTCTAAGCGCTTTACAATCAACACTAGTTTACACAACGGGCTGCCTACCTGGGTAGTGCCGACTGAAGAGCTGCCAGCTGGCGCTTCATTCAGTCGTTTCCGTGTCATCCAGTCAATATCGTTCAATATCGATCACTCATTTTCCTTACTTCCTTCATTCTTTCCATTTCTCACGCAGGGTGCATGCTATGTGTAACGTGTCATCCATACCAACGGCCAAACTGGCCTACTCTTCCGAAAGTTGGTGATGGGATTTGACGTGTGTGCAAGATGTTATGCGTGCGTTCACACACGGAACCTCGGTTTATAGTCTCATTCGAATGACTGTATGGGAAATGGAGTCAGAACCAATGTTAACTCCGAGGGAAAAATCCCCCTGTACCGAAACGCCCCGGCGGAGGTTCGAACCCGCAACCCCAGGATCACCAAGATTACGAGTCCGGCGCTCTACCAACTGAGCTATTCCGGCTCCCAGCTTTGTCACCGTATGTAATGACTGGGGCTGGGAATGTAAACTCGCACTTACTCGCTTCACTTCTCTCTCTCTCTGTCTTTCTCTCTGTGTGTGTGTGTGTGTGTGTGTGTGTGTGTGTGTGAGAGAGAGAGAGAGAGAGAGAGGAGAGAGAGAGAGAGAGAGAGAGGAGAAGAGAGAGAGAGAGAGAGAAGAGAGGAGAGAGAGAGGGGGGGGAGAGACAGACAGACACAGATTCAGAGACACAGACACAGAGAGACCCCTTCCATTCTTCCAGCCCTCCCCCCCACCCCCCAATCCCACCCGTCAGTTCGCGCTCCCTCTCCTACCTCCCACCCCCTCTCATCCCCATCCCATCCCCTGGCTCCCCTCTCACCAAACTGACCTCACTCTTCGTCCACGCTGATCTGCAGGCGCGCCCCCTGGCGGCACTGGTCCGCGTCGTTGGCGGTGAAGTAGTAGTCGCCCGACTCGAGCTCGTGCGAGACGTCCAGGGGGTAGGCGTGGGCCTCCCAGGGGGGATGGCACATTGCTTGCTGTTGGTGAAGGAGCCCAGCTCGCGGATCGGCCCGTGGAAGCCCCCGTCCACGCGTGGAATACCACGTGCGTGCCGCGACGGACCACGATCTGAACAGGCATCAACCAGAGTCTGTAGGTGGTGGTGGTGGCGGTGGCGGCAGTGTGTGTATGTGTGTGTGTGTGTGTGTGTGTGTGTGTGTGTGTGTGTGTGTGTGTGTGTGTGTGTGTGTGTGTTTACTGCTCTCTCTCCTCAGTGGTCTTAATAATGATAATAAAAAATAACAACAACAATCACAGTGATAATAATAATAATAATAATAATAATAATAATAATAGTGATAATAACATAGCTTTTACAAAGTGCCTGGCCAAAGTTTCAAGGCGCTGACAAAGACCAACATATGTATATGTTTTATTTCCAAACGTCACCCATTCCCGGCTTCCTCAAACACGGTAAAACCCGAAATCGTCCACTCTCGTGAAAAAATGAAAAAAAAAAGAAAAAAAAAGAGAGAGAGAAGAAGAAGAAGAAGAAGAAGAAGAAGAAGAAAAAAAGGAGAAGAAAAAGAAGAAGGAGAAGATGGAGGATGAGAAGGGTGCTCATGAAAAAATTCCAATGGAAAACACACCGACAAAAAAAAAAAAAAAAAAAAAATGAAGAAAAGAAAAGAACACTCTTTAAGATTAAGAAAAGAAAAGTGCATATATTGGGAATACCTAAAGAAAAATGTAATAAGAGGAATAACTTGAGAAAAGAGCACTCACGCAGAATTACATAAGTAAAACGAATCATGCGGAATAATCCAAAACCAACCAACCAACCAACCAACAAAACAAAACAAAACAAACCAAACAAACAGAAAACACTGACTGACTGAAACCAATTTATTGTCAGATTAACTCAAGGTTGTACTGACCTAGAAACACACTTACAAAGAATAACTACAGAAATGAGCACTCACAAAGAACAACTAAACCAAAGCGCACTCAGAAAGAACAACCAAACCAAAGCGCACTCACAAAGAACAACTAAACCAAAGCGCACTCACAAAGAGCAACTAAACCAAAGCGCACTCACAAAGAACAACTAAATTAAAGCACACTCACAAAGAGCAACTAAACCAAAGCGCACTCACAAAGAGCAACTAAACCAAAGCGCACTCACAAAAAAACAACTTGAGAAGATCACATTCACAAAGAACAACTAAACCAAAGCGCACTCACAAAGAGCAACTAAACCAAAGTGTACTCACAAAGAACAACTAAACCAAAGCGTACTCACAAAGAACAACCAAACCAAAGCGCACTCACACAGATCATCTAAAGCAAAGCACACTGACAGAGAACAACTAAACCAAAGCACACTCACAAAGAACAACTAAACCAAAGAGCACTCACAAAGAACTACTAAACCAAACCGCTCTCACAAAGAACAACTAAAGAAAAGCGCACTCACAAAGAACAACTAAACCAAAGCACACTGACAGAGAACAACTAAACCAAAGCGCACTCACAAAGAACAACTAAACCAAAGAGCACTCACAAAGAACAAGGAAAAAAGAGCGCACTTAAGACAGACCAGTTAAAGATAAGCGAGCTGATGAAGAACTGAAGGGGGGGGGGGGGGGGGTTGGAAGGAGAGGGCTGAACACCAAGGGAGGCCTGAAGGGGAGAGGGCCAACAGTTTTCATAGTGAAATCTAAGAAAGACATCACTGTTACTAAAAACACTCATTAACAACGTCATCAAGTGGGTATGTTGCTTACGATAAAACAAAATCGAAAAAAAGAAAGAAAGAAAGAAAAGAAAAGAAAAGAAGAAAGAGAAAGAAAGAATAACAACAACAAACAAACAGCTTCTTCTTCTTTTCTTTTTTCCTTGTAGTCCCTTCACCCGTCAAACACACTTACCCTCCAATCCAACGACCACTTAAACCCTGCCCAATCCGTACCCCGATCGCACCCGGAAAGCGCTGCCCACCACCCCTACATCCATAGCAAACACTGCCCACCACCCCTACATCCACAGCACCCAGCAAACACTGCCCACCACCCCTACATCACAGCACCCAGCAAGCACTGCCCACCACCCCTACATCCACAGCACCCAGCAAGCACTCCCACCACCCCTACATCCACAGCACCCGGCAAACACTGCCCACCACCCTACATCCACAGCACCCAGCAAGCACTGCCCACCACCCCTACATCCACAGCACCCAGCAAGCACTGCCCACCACCCCTACATCCACGGCAGCTGAGCGCCGGTCAGTGTTACCTTGGGCGGCAGCTTGTTGTCCACCTTCAGCGGCACGATCACCTCGTCATGGTCCGAGTGCGCGCTCCTCTTCACCACCACCGGCTCCGGGAAGTGCACGTCCAGCTGGGTGCCGTCGTACTTGGTGACCGTGACCTTGAAGTCAAAGTGGGAGCTGTTCATCATGCCCAGCTGCTTGGCGGCGTCCGTCATGTCGATCTTGTAGATCCGCTCGTAGGCCCAGGGCATTTCGCTGGCTCCGCCCAGCACGTAGAAGTTGCCCACCTCGGCCTCCTCCTGGTCGTGCAGGATGTCCACCTGTACAAGGAGTGAGCGTTGTGGAATGGTGTTCCTTGCGGGTAACTTGCTGCAGTGTTTTAGGTCAGGAAGGACTGGACTGCCCTGATATGGCCCTTTGCGGTCGGCTGGGCTATTAGCAACATTATCTTACAAAGAACTGGGGTTAGACTACCAAAAGCTGAGAAAAATCATTGAAAATAGAAAAGAATACGCACTACATTTTTTTTTTCTCGTAGAGGTCTCATGACGTCCTGCTCATTGTCTGCGGGCATGCTGATGCAGTTCATTGTCACATTATCTAAAAAAATATTGATGGGAAGAATGTAGCATTTTGATCAATGAGAACTGGGGTATAGTAAACCCAGAGTGATTTGTTTGTACAAGGCAAAGTGAACGTTTGTGTAACCTAAAGGGCAAAAAATTGAAGTTTGAACAGAGAGTGGAGGGACTGAGGTCAATGTGACTAGGATACATTTTTGTTGTTGCGAAGAGACGTCTTGTTGAATGATAGGCCAAGGAAAAAAGGAAATATTACCCCCCCCCACCCCCCACCCCCCACTCGCGCCAAAAGAAGTGAGGCACAGATAGAAAGGATTTATTTATTTATATTTTTTCAACCGGGGGAGAAATTTGAAACTGAGTTCTGTTTTTTAAAAAAAAAAAGAAGTATGACTACACACCTTGCACCAGGATGCATCTGAAACACTGATACTAGTAGCATAACTGTTTTTCCATGAAAAAAAAGAGTTACCGTCTGTTGAAGAAAACAGTCATGATGGAGAGAGAGATATCTATCACTATTTTTCCAGACAGGACGGGTGTTACTACTGTTTTCTTGAAAGATAATAACGGTTTTCTTTGGGGAAAATCGGGAGGTAAGGTAAGGTAATGTTGCTAATAGCCCAGCCAACCGCAAAGGACCATATCAGGGCTGGTAAAACAAAAACAAAAAGAAAACAAACAAAAACAAAAACAAAAAAACCTCATTCACACAACCCTTTAAAAGACACCTTCGGAAAACACACCGGAAATTTCGTTAAAAATCTTTCTTCTGTAAATTCTTAGATCAGCCGAAAAATAGTGATCTCTTTCAGAAATTCAAAGATCACATCAGGTGGGACATTTTTGAACCAAGTGTTCCTGGAGTCTGCTGTAAAGTGTTTTTGTCTCGCATCACGCAAGTCCCAACACTCTAAAAGAACATGCTTCGCTGTGAGTGGTACACGAGTGGTACTTGATGCACCGTGGAGCTTCTTCACCTTTTAAAGATAAGAATGAGTGTAAAAGGAGTGACCTGTGTGCAAACGGCACAAGACTGTCTCTTCTTTATGGCTGCCTCTGGAACATGGTACTGGACACGGTCGTTTGGCTCTAAGGAGTCTCTGACCAAACTTTTCACGGAGTCTGCTGTAAAATGCTTATGTCTCACATCATGCAAGTCCCAACACGCTAAAAGAATATGTTTACTACGAGTGGTAAATGACATGGAAGAAAAATCGGAACGACGATGGCTATGGCCATATGGAAGTAGCGTGCGCCCTTTGTTTAGATTGTTTTCCATCTTTCCGAGGAATACAGTCATTGACACTTAAGGACGCCGCGATACTCGGTGACTTCCCGGATAAACAATATAATGACAGTTTCTGAGAAGGACAAGTGTTTTTCTTCGGAAAACGTGGAAAAAGTCGTTCTTTGGGTTATGAGATAGTATTTTCTTTTGCGCAATGTTATATGTACGGAACTCATCTCTCTCTCTCTCTCTCTCTCTCTCTCTCTCTCTCTCTCTCTCTCTCTCTCTCTCTCTTGTGAGTACCTGCATGTTTATAATCTTGCTCTTAGCCGTTTTCCAAGGCAATGGCTGAATGAAAAAAAAAAAACAGATGAAGAAAAAGTACTTGTTTATCTGTTATCCTTGGAAATAAAGATCATCATCATCGTCATGATCATCATCATCATTCTCTCTCTCTCTCTCTCTCTCTCTCTCTCTCTCTCTCTCTCTCTCTCTCTCTCTCTTCTCTCTCTCCTTTCTTTGTATGCATCATCTGTAGCTCCCCTTTAACGTTTACTTTCTTTTTCTTTTTTTTTTTTTCAATAAACGATTAGCTTTAAAGACTTCGGGCACAAACACGCTCATGTGTGCATGCACATCCTCTCGCATGTGTCCAACACACATACCAGCCTACCACACAATCCAACCAATCACTCATCCTTCTACCATACACACATATACGCACGCGCACGCAAGCACACACGCAGGCACACAGACACACTCACATATATACACGCACGCGCACACGCATAGATACAACGTTATTTTCTTACCTAAAATCACTTGAAGTGAGTAAACGTTCATATGGACAACGAACGAACGAACACATACTCAGAGACACAAGGACACACACACACACACACACACACACACACACACACACAGATCATCCTACACTCCTGCCCCCACCCCCTCCTCACTCCCACTCCCTTCCCATCCCCGGTTCCTCCCCTCCTCGGCCTCCCCCCCCACCCACTCCCCACCCCACCCTAAACCCCCCTCCCCCAACCGTCGACCTCCTCCAACTCCCTCCCACCTCCCCACCACCACCCACACACACCACAGTCCCCACTCACGTGCACGCGCGCGCTGGTCTCGATCCCGAAGAGGACGAAGCCGGCGAAGAGTCGGGTGTGCTCCTGCATCTCGTGGATCATGTGGTCCAGCTCGGGCACGTCGTGGCCGTTCAGGTCCAGGGAGTCGTAGTGGTAGTGGAACTTGCGCGAGTCGAAGAGCTGGGCCGGCAGGGCGTTGTTGCGGGTCAGGGCGTCCGGGTTGACGGAGTCGAAGCTGAAGGGGCTGAGCGCGTGGTACATGACACTGCCGTGGGCGCAGGCGGCGTAGTTGTAGGGCTTGTGGCGCAGCTTCTGCAGCCTCTGCCAGATCTGCCACAGGCGGTCGATGCTGGAATGATGCACCATGAAGAAGGGGTCGAAGGCCGAGAACTCCAGCGTGGACATGCTGTACGTGTGGCTGCCTCCCACCATCCCGTGCACAGCGTTGTGCAACATCTCGTACTGCACCTGTACGGAGGGCCAAGAGAGAGTGAAAGCAAGAACCTTGGATGCTTTGGGGTTTGGGAGCGTGGGTAGGTGGGTAGGGTGGGTGGCGGGAAGGGGGGGGGGGGCATGACGGAGAGAGAGAGAGAGAGAGAGAGGAGAGAGGGAGAGAGAGAGAGAGAGAGAGAGAGAGAGAGAGACATAGAGACATAAGACATAAATGGTTTATTCGTTTAGCATCTAGGCCTCAACAAATGGCCGAACAATAATATGAATTAGTCAAAGACATTTAAAGAAGAAAATAGAAAAGAAACAATCGTACACTCTTACATTACAAAAGAGGCAAACAACATAAACCAGCTCAGAACCAACGACATACAAAGTTATAAATTACCTCTCTCGTGGTGTTTGTGTTTGTGTGTGTGTGGGTGGGTGGGTGTGCGTATGTGCATAATGCTTATTTTTTGTTTGACTTGAAACTGTTGGGTGTGCTTATTTACTTTTTCGTCTTTCTTTTCAAAGGTATACGATTCAATGGCAATTGATTATGTAAGTGTTCATATGATCATGTATAGACTTAATGGTGGAGCCATTCCTTTTTCGTTTGAGTATGTTGTCCATGTCTTGTGTAATAAAAAAAAAAAAAAAAAAAGTTATAAATTACACCGCGGGCATCCTACGATCATTTTGTCAGTCGTGTTCTTTCCAGCATATCTAGTCGTTCACAGTTGCATCCCTACGTTAAAAGCTAGGTAAAGAAATATCGCAAACTGTTTTACTATTTTTGGATTCTTTGAAGACATTAACAATGTATATCTAAAAGCATTTGGCTCTCTATAGTATTTGAGTGGTATGAGATCACGTCGAAGGTCACTGAGGAGCGGGCAACACAAACTAAAATGGATTTCATCTTCTTGGTTATTATTACACATGGGGCAAATTAATTCTACATCTCTATAATTTTTGTATCGAAGTGAGTGCGATTTGATATTACTCACTCCAAACCTAAATTTAACAAGCGCTTGCTTTACAAGTCTGTTTGTGTCAATTGCAAAATACAGTTCTTGGGTATGATTCGTTTGAATGATCTGTACATTGTAAATCTTTCACTTGAACAAATTCGACTGTCCCAATCCTGCCAGTAACAATCTATCAGTCTTTGTCTAAACAATTAATGAAATGGTCAACTGATTCTACACCTTGATTTTCCCACACATATCCAAATCCAAGAGAGAGAGAGAGAGAGAGAGAGAGAGAGAGAGAGAGAGAGAGAGAGAGAGCAGACAGACAGAAAGAGACAGAAACAGACAACCAGGCTGGGTTTGACTGATAAGTCTCACGCAGAGACGAAAGTCGACTACAGATGGGTCTGTTCACGTTCAGCTCTCACTGGCAAAGCGAGACGACTGCAGGCGGAAATCTAAACAAATCTTAAATAAATGTTAACGAACCGCCCAGAGAACGTGGACAAACGAGTCACAAGACAAAACACAACGCGTTTCGACCTCTTAGGTCTTCCTCGGGTGATACATAAACGAATAAAACAACGAAAATTCACTTAGCTTTGATCGCTTCAGATCGCTTAGGGTTCAGCGCAAGGAAGAAGGCGTTGAACGTTGTTTTATTCGTTTATGTATCACCCGAGGAAGACCTAAGAGGTCGAAACGCGTTGTGTTTTGTCGTGTGACTCGTTTGTCCACGTTCTCTGGGCGGTTCGCTAACATTTATTTGAGATCTCACTGGCAGATAGAAAAGGTTCAATTTTTTTTTGTATACTGCCACGCTCACTTCTTCTACACTTTCCACTCTCACCCACCCTTTTTCATTGAACCTACGGCAAGTTACTCTTGTAATGGGGAAGGGATTGTTTGTCTGCACTTGTTTTATTTTGCTTTTTGTTTTTTCCTTCACCATATTCTCTCTCTCTCTCTCTCTCTCTCTCTCTCTACTCTCTCTCTCTCTCTCTCTCTCTCTCTCTCTCTCTCTCTCTCTCTATATATATATATATATATATAGTTATGGGGGAAAACAAGTACAGGCCAACAATTTCTCCGTCATCAAAACAATGACCTGGCAAAGATTTACGGAAGGAAGAAAAGTCGGGGGTGTGGGGGTGGGGGTTGGGGGGGGGGGGGGGGAGGGGAGGAGGAGAGAGAAATATAAAAAATATAATGGCAATGAAGAAGAAGGCGATAGAGCAACAAACTACGTTCTTCGCAGCAAATGGTGACCATCAAGGACTGTTTAGAAAACAGACCCATGCATCTTGCCTGCCCGGAGGCGACTTTCGTCCATGGATGGAACTCAGCGAAACTCGCCTGAAGGTGCTGGTCCATCCTTGGTGCCGAATGGAGAGATACCGCCCGAAAATTCTGCGGTTGTCTCACCACCAAGGGCACACACACAAGACAAGACAAGACAGACAGGCAGAAGACAGACGACAGGCAGAAGACAGACAGGTAGAAGACAGGCAGGCAGGCAGAAGAAGACAGACAGGCAGAAGACAGACAGGCAGAAGACAGACAGAAGACAGACAGGCAGACAGAAGACAGACAGGCAGGCAGAAGACAGGCAGGCAGGCAGAAGACAGACAGGCAGAAGACAGACAGGCAGAAGACAGGCAGGCAGAAGACAGACAGGCAGAAGACAGACAGTCAGGCAGGCAGAAGAAGACAGACAGGCAGAAGACAGACAGACAGGCAGAAGACAGACAGGCAGGCAGAAGAAGACAGGCAGGCAGAAGACAGACAGAAGACAGCAGAAGACAGACAGAAGACAGCAGAAGACAGACAGAAGACAGCAGAAGACAGACAGGCAGAAGACAGACAGGCAGAAGACAGACAGACAGGCAGAAGACAGACAGGCAGGCAGAAGAAGACAGACAGGCAGAAGACAGACAGGCAGGCAGAAGACAGACAGACAGGCAGAAGACAGACAGGCAGAAGAAGACAGACAGGCAGAAGAAGACAGACCTCAAAGTCACAGTAGTTGGTCTCCTCCAGCATCTCCAAGGCCTGGTGGAACAGGGACTCCAGGTCGCCCTCCGACGGGTGGTGGAAGAGCTCCTCGTCGACCTGCCGCTGGATGTTCTTGTCGTTGAAGGTAATGTGGTACCTGCTCAACACAGACAGACAGACAGACCACAACACACAGTTGGTTTACTGCCTTTGGCCGTTTTCTTTTATTCCCCCCCCCCCCTCTCTCTCT
>CM031622.1:13945544-13948044 GCA_018398815.1 Conus ventricosus | reverse complement strand
AATTTTGACTTGACTTGACTTGACTTGACACACACACACACACGCACGCACATAATTTTTTTTTAAAAATCTGTGATTAAGTGGCTTTTCTATTTTTGTGTTATAGATGTAGATAAGTTAATTATTTTGACTCGTTGTATTAACCTTTTTTTCCCGGTCCCGATCTTTTTTTCCCCGTCTAATATCACGTTATGTGGAAAGACGTAAAACAAAACAACAACAACAACAACAACAACACACACACACACACACACACACACACACACACACACACACACACACACTCTCTCTCTCTCTCTCTCTCTCTCTCTCTCTCTCTCACAAGCACGCACACACACACACACACACACACACACACCACACACACACACACACACACACACACACTCACTCACTTAAACATGCACATACACGCACGCGCACACACATACACACACGCTCGCACGCACACACAAATACACACACACACGCTTACAGCTAGGCACACACACACACACACCACACACACACACACACACACACACACACACACACACACACACGTACCCTCTCTCTCTCTCTCTCCCTCTCTCTCCACACCCAACGTCAAAATCTCCCTTCCCTGGCACGGACACCCTGACCCCCAAAACTCCCTCCCATCCCCCCCCCCCCACCCCTACCCCATCCCCCCGCAAGCCCCCCTTTACCAATCCCTCACATGCAGCATGAAGTTGAGGAAGATGCGGTCCTTGGCCTTCTTCTTCTCCAGCAGATGGTCCAGCTGGGGGATGGTCATGCCGTGGAAGTTGAGGTTGTCGTACTGGTAGCCGAGGAGGTCGTAGTTGAAGGCGTCGATGGCGCGCGAGTGCTGGCGGGTGAGGTTGACGGGGTTCATCTGCCTGCTGAAGGGCTCCATGGGCTGGCGCAGCTCCTGGACGTTGCAGTTGGCCGTGGCGTAGTCCAGCCGCCGGTACTTCTGCAGGGCCTGTGTGTGTGTGTGTGTGTGGGGGGGGGGGGGGGAACAGACGGTAAGCAGGTGGGTAGGTAGGTGGTGGGGCAGAGAGAGAGAGAGAGAGGATGAGGAGGAGGAGGAGGAGGAGGAGGAGAGAGAGAGAGAGAGAGAGAGAGAGGAGAGAGAGAGAGAGAGGAGAGATGGGGGGAGGGAGAGAGAGATAGAGAGAGGGAGGAGGGGAAGAGAGGGAGAGAAAGAGAGGGAGGGAGAGGGACAGAGGAGACAGACAGACAGACAGAGAGACAGAGACGAGAGAGAGAGGAAGGACAGAAAGAAAAAAAACAGAGGGAGACAGAGACACAGAAGAGAGAGAGAGAGTGGTGATGTGTGTGTGTGCGTGCGTGCGTTGTGTGTGAAATTTTGGCGAGAGTGATTGCTGAACTCGGGTTCACAAACGTCAACACAGCACCAAGCTCAGCAGATCCAACGACATCTCTCCGTCGCATACCATACAGCGATCAGCATGTTGCAGAATGTGTTCTCTCTCCCCCGGAGAAAAGACCGTTAGAGGCGTAATCAGCTTGCGGTTTGCAGATTGTCGTACCTCGAAGGTCATTGTAAACAGAAACTGAATCTGACTTGAGGTTAAAAAAAAAAAAAACCCAAACAAACAGAAACGCGAACTTTTGTTGGGGGGAGGGGGGGGGGGGGGGGGCGGGGGGGGGGGGGGGGGCTGTCCCATCTTCTGTGCCACCTCAGTGGCATGGAACCCATGTCGCTCATTCCGACACCCCGCCTACAGCTGCAGCCCGGCTCGGCCCGAACGGCGCAACCCCGGTACCGGCAACCCACAGGGAGCAGTCAGTGTCAAGTGGTCAAAAGGCAACCCACCGGAGGAGACACTGCACTGCTGGCAAAATGGCACCCTGTTACGAAACATCATATGCAGAACACACCACGACCCCCCCCCCACCCCCCCCCCCCCCCCCCCCCCCCCCCCCCCGTCCTACTGACAACAATAATTACTTAGTCGCAAAAAACGCCAACTTCATGAACAGAAGAGAGATACTTCGGGTCGCATTCTGTCCAGCATCAAGACACGCCAACAGAGAGTTCTTCCCCTTACCTGCCAGATGGCGAACTGGCGGTCGACGTTGCTATGGTGGATGAAGAACAGCGGGTCGTAGGCCGAGTACTCCAAGGAGGACAAGCCATAAGGACTGGTGCCCCCCAGCCACGAGTGCATGTCGTTGTGGATCACCTCCAGCTGCACCTCAAAGTCACAGTAGTCGCGCTGCTCGAAGGCCAGCAGGACCTGGCGGTAGAAGAACGACTTCTTGACCTTCTTCGGGTCCGAGAAGATCTCGGGCCTGGGCGTGCGGGTGGTGTCGACGTCCTTGGTGGGGATGTGGCCGTGGTGGAAGGGGTTGTCGTGGTCGTCGGCCAGCAGGGTGGGGATCTCGCTGAAGGCCACTGTCCAGTCCCAGTAGGGAATACCCACCTGATGAACCAAATCAATGATGGATGATTAGATTGATCATGACAGTGATGGCAATAATGATGACGATT
>CM031622.1:13930544-13943044 GCA_018398815.1 Conus ventricosus | reverse complement strand
CCAGCCTCACACATTAGCAAACAAACAATGACTGGGCCAGCCCACACAATGGCAAACAAACAATGACTGGGCCAGCCTCACACAATAGCAAACAATGACTGGGCCAGCCCCACACAATAGCAAACAAACAATGACTGGGCCAGCCTCACACAATAGCAAACAATGACTGGGCCAGCCCCACACAATAGCAAACAATGACTGGGCCAGCCCCACACAATAGCAAACAATGACTGGGCCAGCCTCACACAATAGCAAACAATGACTGAGCCAGCCCCACACAATGGCAAACAATGACTGGGCCAGCCCCACACAATAGCAAACAATGACTGGGCCAGCCGCACACAATAGCAAACAATGACTGGGCCAGCCCCACACAATAGCAAACAATGACTGGGCCAGCCCCACACAATGGCAAACAAACAATGACTGAGCCAGCCCCACACAATGGCAAACAATGACTGGGCCAGCCCCACACAATGGCAAACAATGACTGGGCCAGCCCCACACAATGGCAAACAAACAATGACTGGGCCAGCCCCACACAATGGCAAACAATGACTGGGCCAGCCCCACACAATGGCAAACAATGACAGGGCCGCCTAACAAATGGAGCAAACAAGTCACAAAACAGACAACGCATTTCGACCTATTTGTCTTCTTCAGGTGGGACAGTCTGGTCACTGTACAAGTGGCGGTCCACTTCCCATCTTTTGTTCTTCTGCCTCAGTTATTGCCAGCAGTCACTCTTCTTCGAAGCGAAGTCGTGCAATGAAAAACAAACAAACAAACAAACAAAACGCCCTTACGGTCTTTCTGAAATGCGGCTTCCTTTATTTCGTGGCCCAAAACCATGGACATCTTGAAATAACTTGGGAAGATAAACTCTGACAAGATGCAAAGAGGTGATGTTTTCAAAGATGTCCACCAGTTGGTTTGTCTGTTTGTTTGTATGGCTGCCGACAAGGAAACGTGAAAACTGCTCAAGCGATTGTAACGACATTTGGTGGAAAACTGGGAAGCAAATGTTGGAGCGGATCTATGATGCAGATCTGGATCAATGCATGGATCTGGCATCTGTTCAGCAAGATCACGACAAAACTGTCTTACCAATTCTAACGAAGCTTGGTGGAAAGACACAACAACAACAATAATAATAATAATAATAATAATAGTAATAACAATATAATGATAATAATAATAATACTGATGTTAATAATATCATGATAATAACAACAACAATGATAGTAATAATAACAACAATCATGATGATGATGATGATGATGATGATAACAATAACAATAAAAACAACCGTAATAACAGTAATAATAATGAGGATAAGGATGAGGATGATGAAGATAAAAAGTGTCCTGCTGGTTGCTGAAGTGGACGAATGAGGGACAGACCTAAGGGGGGTAACCATGGTACTTGGACAGACCTAAGGGGGGTAACCATGGTACTTGGACAGATCTAAGGGGGGTAACCATAGTACTTGGACAGACCTAAGGGGGGTAACCATGGTACTTGGACAGATCTAAGGGGGGTAACCATAGTACTTGGACAAACTAAGGGGGATAACCATAGTACTTGGACAGATCTAAGGGGGGTAACCATGGTACTTGGACAGAACTAAGGGGGATAACCATAGTACTTGGACAGAACTAAGGGGGGTAACCATAGTACTTGGACAGAACTAAGGGGGATAACCATGGTACTTGGACAGAACTAAGGGGGATAACCATAGTACTTGGACAGAACTAAGGGGGATAACCATAGTACTTGGACAGAACTAAGGGGGATAACCATGGTACTTGGACAGAACTAAGGGGGATAACCATAGTACTTGGACAGAACTAAGGGGGATAACCATAGTACTTGGACAGAACTAAGGGGGATAACCATAGTACTTGGACAGACTAAGGGGGAAACCATAGTACTTGGACAGAACTAAGGGGTAAACCATAGTACTTGGACAGAACTAAGGGGGATAACCATGGTACTTGGACAGGCGTAAAGGGGGGGGGGGTAACCATGGTACTTGGACAGAACTAAGGGGATAACCATAGCACTTGGACAGAACTAAGGGGGATAACCATGGTACTTGGACAGGTGTAAGGGGGGGGGGGGGGGTAACCATGGTACTTGGACAGGTGTAAATGGGGGTAACCATGGTACTTGGACAGACGTAAGGGGGGGGGGGGGGGTAACCATGGTACTTGGACAGAACTAAGGGGGATAACCATAGTACTTGGACAGAACTAAGGGGGATAACCATGTACTTGGACAGGTGTAAGGGGGGGATAACCATGGTACTTGGACAGACGTAAGGGGGGTAACCATGGTACTTGGACAGACGTAAGGGGGGTAACCATGGTACTTGGACAGACGTAAGGGGGGGGGGGTAGCCATGGTACTTGGACAGACGTAAGGGGGGTAACCATGGTACTTGGACAGACGTAAGGGGGTTAACCATGGTACTCGGAACAGAACTAATGGGGGTAACCATGGTACTTGGACAGACGTAAGGGGGTTAACCATGGTACTTGGACAGATGTAAGGGGGTAACCATGGTTCTTGGACAGATGTAAGGGGGGGGGGGGGAGGGGGTAACCATGGTACTTGGACAGACCTGAGGGGGGAGGGGGGTAACCATGGTAGGAATGAGAGACCGACCAGAGGGGGGTAGCCATGGAGTTTGGCCAGGGTAGCATAGGACACACGGCCTTCTCCGGCCTGCAGACGTCCGAGTGCCTTCCGCAAGTTCTCCTTCTCCTCGGAGGTCAGGCTGTTGATGTTCTTGCGGATCACAACGCCCGCCACGTGGTAGGAATCGTGGTCATCGTGGGCTTCTGTAACCAGCACGACACCGAGGGGATATTGTGAGTTGGGTGGAGTGGAACTCTCTCTCTCTCTTTCTCTCTCTGTCTCCCCCCCCCCCCCCTCCACACACACACACACACACAGACAGACAGACACAGACACACACACTCGCCATTCCCCAATCCCCCCCCCCCCCCCCCCCCACACACATACACATCACCAACAAACGAGGTGTGGGCGAGGGGTTAGGGGAAGGAAGGAAGGGAGGTGGGAAAGTGGTGGGGGGGGGGGGGAGGGGAGGGAGGGAGGGACACCACCCTCAACCTCACCTTTGGCAGGTTGGTAGATGAGCGTGGGCGGAGACACGGTGGACAAGGGCAGAGCCGAACCGTTGACCGCCTGCACCTCGTACTTGAGGAAGAAGGGGGCCTCGGGGTTGAAGACGTCATCAGGCTGGATGTTCATGTCGTGCAGCACGTTCGTGATGTCGTACCTGAGGTAGAGGAAGGAGCAGTGTTCACATCATCTTCCACAACGGCGTTAACATCATCTTCCACGACGGCGTTAACTTCATCTTCCACAACAAAGTTAACATCATCTTCTACAACAAAGTTAACATCATCCTCCACAACAAAGTTAACATAATCTTCCACAACAAAGTTAACATCATCTTCCACAAGAGAGTTATCATCATCTTCCACAACAGAGTCAACACAATCTTCCACAACAGTGTTAACATCATCTTCCACATTAGCGTTAATAACTTCTTCCACAACAGCATTAACATCTTCCACAGCAGCGTCAACATCTTCCACAACAGCATTAACATCTTCCACAGCAGCGTCAAAACATCTTCCACAACAGCATTAACATCTTCCACAGCAGCGTCAACATCCTCCTCCCAACAGCGTTAACATCATCTTCCACAACAGCGTAAACATCTTTTTCCATAAAAGCGTTAATATCTTCTTGCACGACAGCGTTAAACATAATCTTCCACACCAGCGATAACACAATCTTCCACAACAACGTAAACATCTTCCACAATAGCGTTACATCTTCCACAATAGCGTTACATCTTCCACAATAGCGTTACATCTTCCACAATAGCGTTACATCTTCCACAATAGCGTTACATCTCCCCCCCCCCCCCCCCCCTCCTATACTCTGCCACTAGCTTTCCGCAACTGTCTGTTTTCCTGTCGTCCATAATCATTCAATTACAGAATGTTTCTCCAGAATTACATTCAATAACAGTGAATGTGTGTGTGTGTGTATGTGTGTGTGTGTGTGTGTGTGTGTGTGTGTGTGTGTGTGTGTGTGCGTGTGCGTGCGTGCAAGCATGCGTGCTTACGTGTGTGTGTGTGTGTGTGTGTGTGTGTGTGTGTGTGTGTGTGTGTGTGTGTGTGTGTGTGTGTGTGTGTGTGAGTGTGTGTTGTGTTGTGCTTATTATGTTGTGTTGTGTGTGTGTGTGTGTGTGTGTGTGTGTGTGTGTGTGTGTGTGTGTGTTCTTTAATTTAATGTCTATACACACACGTGATTTTAGACAACCAAAATAAATGAATAAACAAGGTAGAAAAAGGAGGAAGGGGGGGGGGGGGTGGATAGACAGGCAACTGAAGGAGATAAAGAGATAGAGAAACAGTGAGATAGAAAAAGATGAAGTATAAATGGAAAAATGAAAAAGAGAAAAATGAGGATTAGAATGGGAATCGGAAGAAAAAAGGTTAACATGAATAAAAATTGCAACCTATAACATAGCTAGAATAACATTTTTTTGTACATCAGATGAACGCTTAAGGTAACAGGATAATAACATTTAAACGTGAAATTAGAATTATTAAAGGAATCTTAAAATGGTACTCTGAACAAGTCCTAAAACAATGTCACAAATCAAAAGGGGTTTTATTAAAACCTCCTTCAGGGACTTTTCTGAAAAAGCAGGCAGATAGGTTTTCATTTACTACAGTGGAAAAGTATATGTTCATTAGAAATTTTCCCACCACAAACGCATGTGATGTTGGAAGTGAATTTGGTCTTAAAAGCATTAAGTTTAAATCTATAGGCAAGGGAAGTTAACAGCCTTAAGTTAGACAGTTGACCATACTTAGATACAAAAACATCTTCAAAACTCGTTTGGTGGTCATCAGATGATGAGTGGCCAACATCTTCTTGTTTCTTTCTAAAATGCTTCCAGCAAGCATTCTGCAGTAGGCTATACCCTTCTTTCAGTGATAATGGGATTTTCAAATGATATGTTTCGTTTACATTATAATCTGCAGAGTTTTTAGCTAGTTTATCTGCAGATTCATTGAAATGTATTCCACTGTGTGAAGGCACCCAAAGAAATGTAAGATTACTACCTCGTAGTATAAGGAAATGCACCAAATGATTAATCTCAAAAATCAAATCTTGTCTCACACTAGAATTTGAATTGCTTAAGGCATACAACACTGATTTTGAATCGACACAAAAAAGAATTTGAGTCACAGTTTTCGGAAAATCAAGCAAATAATGTAAAGCCATGAGAATAGCAGTTAGTTCAGCTGTAAATATAGATCTGTGCTTTCCAATATAAAAACCTCTTTTGACCTTTAAGTGGGGGATAGTGAAAGCTGCACCAGCTTCGTGATTTTGTAGAACTGAACCATCGGTATAAACTTTGAGATGATCTGGATAATTGAGAAATAAATGCTCATTTGCAACTGTGCCAATAAAATTTATATTCTCACTTTTCTTTGCATCGGTATAATTAATGTCAAAATGTCCTTTTTGTAATTCCATGGAGGGATAGTACTACATGGATTACTACATTTTACCATATCTTCTAATCGTATTTCTGATTGTTGAAAAGTATCTAGAGTTTCAGTTCTTATTGTTTTAAGACATGATATGCTTTTGGCTCGTTTGGGGAAATCAACATCTGATCTTAAGCCAATTTCCTTTTCAACATTGTTTTCACTTAAAGAGCCTTTTAACAAATATTTAGCGATGGCAAGGTGACGGCATTCATTTAAAGGAAGTACTCCTACCTCTCTATATGTTGCTATTGTTGATGTATGGAAAGGAACCCCCAAGGCCAATCGAAAAGCTTTACAATCCACGCTTTGTAATTTGTTTAATAAATATTTTGGAGCAGTGAAAAAATCTTCTTGACCATACGTAAGCCTAGAGCGAACAAGACTTATCGCTAGATGTTTTAGTACTCTGACATCTTGGCTCCAGTATTGCTTACTAATAACTTTAAAAAATTTTTAAAGTTTTTCTTGCTTTAGTTAATAAGTATTCAATGTGATAATTCCAATTTAATTTAGAAGTAATATAAACCCCCAAAAACTTTACCCTTTGTTTATATTCCAAAATATCAGACCCAATATGGAGGGATGGTAAGTTGGGTGGATCAGCACCATTGTTAAATAAAACCAGATGAGTTTTCTCAGTTGATAGAGTGAGTCCATTTTCAAGTAAATAGTTATTCAATTTATCTACTTCCATTTGATAAGCTTTTCTATAGTAATTTATATCTCTTTTTGGTGACTTCTTTTTCATGAATACATTCATCCACATGCAAATATCATCCGCATATTGTACTAAGTTGACATTTTTTGACAAACATTTAGGTAGGTCATGAAGTAGTATATTAAAAAGATGGGGCTATTACCGAGCATTGTGGAATACCCATTGTAGGCATGCGTGTAGTCGAATACGAATTCCCCACCTTTGTTTGCATGCTTCTTTTCATTAATAAGTCTTTTATGTAAAAATAGATGTTCCCAGACAAACCAATTTGCTTCAATTTATATTGTAATTTATGATGCCAAACACGATCATATGCCTTTTTTTTATATCAAAAAAGGTTGCTAGAATATTCTTTCTGCGAGCAAATTGATGCTTTGCCTGTGTAGTCAATTTGACAAGATGATCAATGGTTGACCTACCCTTTCGGAAACCGGCTTGGGTTTTTTGGGATCACTTTATTTTTATTACAATAGAATATTAGTCTGTTTAAAACTATCTTTCCATGAGTTTGCCAACATGCAAAGTTAATGATATAGGTCTGTAATTATTCTTATTACTTTTCGTTTTTCCTTCTTTAGGAATCGGTATTATGATAGAATGTTTCCATATATTTTTAGGGTTTTGTCCCTGTTCCCAACACTTTTGAAATAAGTCATGTAGCAACAGTACCCATCTGTCTGGCAAATGTTTAAGTAAGATACTAGAAATTGCGTCCATGCCTACTGATGACTTTTTATTAGTCAGGGAAAGTATAGCTTCTCTCAACTCACGTATAGTAATTGGAGCATTGACATAAAGATCATCTTTACGCTGTGGATCTTGGTAGTCATTTCTTTCTTCATTTTCCCTGAAAATTTTATGATTTTTTGGTAGTTTGCTTGCATTCATTATATCAGCAAACATATCTACAAATGATTCTGCCTTTTCCGAATTGCTTGGTAATTCATTACCATCAAATTTGATTGGACAGTGTGGCAAATGAACACCATTTTTCATTTCATTAAACTTTTTCCACACCCTCTGTAAGTCTTTATGGGTATGTGTTTCATTGGCGCAAAAATTAGACCAATATTCCCTCTTGACTTTTGCAATTGTTCTATTACTCATGACATTTGCTTTCTTCATTGGAGCATGCGTTTTGGGTCCAGGATTTTGTAGGTATAATTTATATTCTTCTGTTTTCTTGTCAACTGCTTTCTGGCATTCATCATTCCACCATACGTTCCCTGCATGTTTATCTGATTTGCGAGCTGCATATTTAGGAATGGCATAATCAGCAGCATTTAGTACTGTTTCTGTAAATTTTGAGTAATAAATGTCTATGTCATCATCTTTAATGCAATCTATGTTTTGTGCACATAAAAAAGCTCTAAATGTTTCCCAGCCAGCAAGTTATGATTATATTTAGGAATGACATCTTCATCTTTATCGCTAGATATTTGTTGATCATTGACAGTGGTAACAATGGGTATATGATCACTCCCAAGCGTGCCACAAAGTGGTTGCCATGTGCAATTATGGGCCAAAGCAGGGGATATCAAAGATAGATCAATGGCAGTGGCTCTATGATTTGCATTGTCTGGAATTCTAGTCACTCTTCCATCGTTTAAAAGGTACAGATTTGAGTCTACTATGTTTTCTAAAAATCTGTGACTAGTGATAAAAGTGCAATTTTTCTCCCAAAAAGGGGAGTGTGCATTAAAGTCTCCACAAATTAGCCACTTTTTGTTTGGATTTCGTATTGTACGAATCCATTCCGTGTTAATTTCTGTTGGGCCTTTTGGTAAGTAGACAGAAACAACATTTATTATTAGTTGATCATTAAACTTTAGACTTGCAGCACATGAAAGAATATTAGGATAATTCTTTGGGCTGGTGAATCGCACACTGTATACTGTATTTTTTCATTAATGTATATAGCTGTCTTAATATTTTCTGTTTTATTTACTATCTCATGCACTGGTGGATAATAATAATTTACCAGTTTAGGTAGGCTGTTTTGGTTTACATTCAAAGATTGTAAAATCAGAACCTGGTAGTTAGAAGAAACAAGATGTTGAGTTTAGTAAGCCAGGTTTGTTTTTACAGTTAAGTAAGCCAGGTTTTGTGTGTGTGTGGTGTGTGTTGTGTGTGTGTGTGTGTGTGTGTGGTGTGTGTGTGTGTGTGTGATACTCAACTAGATTCTCAAAAGCTAAATCAGCCACTGTCAACACTACTGCTGCTACTACTATTTCTACTAATGCTATACTACTACTACTGCTGCTGGTGCTGGTGCTGCTGGTGCTATACTACCACTACTATGGCTGCTATGCTACTACTACTACTACTACTACTACTACTAATACTACCAGTAGAACTGCTACTTCTACCACTACGTTTAGTGCTGCTGTTTCTAACACTGTTCTGGCTACCATTGCTTCTAATACTAGCACTGTTGCACGATCATTCCTGCAATCTTGTCATGATTGGAAATGAAATGAGGCAGGGAACAGTAAGTCTTGTCATGATTGTTAAGTCATGTACATTTGCTCAATACTGTCAATCTTACTGATGTTCATATACACATCTCATCAATTCAGGCCATCAGCTGCAAAACAACAGCAGCAGCAACAGCAACAGTATCAACAACAACAACAACAGCAACAGCAATAACAACAACAACAACAACAACAACAACAACACAGCAGCAGCAGCAACAACAACAGCAGCAACAACTGCAACAGTGAAGACGAACGGCTGCCTGACTTACTTGAAGAGTCGGTCGAAAGACCACGGCATCTCCAGCTTGCCTCCCAGGATGAAGATGCCTCCGGCACGCACGCAGCTGCTCTGGGACCGGCACACGGAGAACACCACCGCCGCCGACGTGCCGATGCTGTGCAGGTGGAAGCCAGCGAACACCCGGGGATGACTCTGCTCCTCGTGGATCAGCTTCTCCAGCTCCTCCACCGAGTTCCCGCCCAGCTCGAAGTTGTCGTAGTGGTAGCCCAGGTCCTCGTAGTTGAACACCGTCATGGGGAGGGCGTGCTCGCGCGTGCGGACATCCACGTTGAGGTCCTCCCAGTCGAAGGGGTGCATCTTCTGGTTCATGAAGTTGATGGCGCAGTCCGCGCGGTCGTAGACCAGGCCTCGCTTCTTCTGCAGCTCCTGCCACACCGCCCACACCTTGTCGATGAACGAGTGGTGCACGAAGAAGATGGGGTCGTAGGAGGAGTAGTCCAGCGAGGACAGCGAGAACACCTGGTGCCCACCCACCAGGAAGTGGATGGCGTTGTGGAGGACCTCGAACTGCACCTCAAAGTCGCAGTAGTCCGTCTGCTCCAGGACCAGCAGGAGCTCGTCGAAGAGAACCGAGTGCTTGCCGTCCTTGGACAGCTTGGTCAGCTCAGGCTGCAGGTCGCGGACCGTGTAGCCCTTGGCCACGTTGATGTAGGCGCGCACGAAGGGGTTGGGGACGACCTCGTCCCGCCAGGGGTCGTAGAAAGTCTCGGTGGTGAAGATGTCGGGCAGTCCGGTGATGGGTCTGGTCCAGTCCCAGTAGGGCAGAGCCACGCCGCTCCCATGACGGGTCAGAGCGTCCTCCATCTGAGGGCAAGAGAGGGCGGGGGGGGGGGGGGGGAGGGAGGATCAGGAAGCGTCAGAAGGAAGCGTGCTGATAGTAATAACGATGATATATATTTTGTTTTCACTATCATTGTTGTTCGATTTGAGAGAGAGAGAGAGAGAGAGAGAGAGAGAGAGAGAGAGAGAGAGAGAGAGAGAGAGAGAGAGACAGACAGACAGAGAGAGAGAGACAGACAGACAGACAGACAGACAGACAGAGAAGAAGAAGAAACCAGGCAATAAAAACAGGCAGACGGAGAAACCCGACTCACAGGACAGGACAGGACAGGACAGGACAGGACAGGACAGGACAGGACAGGACAGGACAGGACAAACCAGACAGACAGACACAGACAGACGGACCGACAGACACAGACAGACAGACAGACAGACACAGACAGACGGACCGACAGACGAGGCGTGAGACTGACCTCCACAGTGTACAGGCGGTGCCAGTGGGGGAAGGTGGGCATGCCGTGAATGCAGCAGGCGTACTGGGGCTTGCTGGGCGTGGGACACATTCCAGGGGCGCCGTGGAAAGAGGCGATGTGCTGAAAAACCCGTTTCAGTTTCAGTTTCACTTTCACTTTCATCAAGGTGTCGCTTGCGTGCAGCGCAGGTTGGTCCTATATACTATTGTTTTTTTTAATTTTTATTTTTTATAGTTTGATCCACTCACATTTTTTCCCTTTCTTTTTCTTTGTAACTGTAGAGTAACTCGTATCTTCTCCGCGTATACTGCCACCCATATTCTTTCTTTTTCAGTGCAGTACGACCCGTTTTCTTTCTTTTTTTTTCTTTTTAAAGCCTACTACCACCTATTCGTTTCCTTTCTAGCCATGTACACTTTTTTCTGAACCCGTTAGAGAAAGTTCTACAGAATTTTGCCAGCATCCTTGTCGCCACGGAGTTCTTCCCCGCACAAGGAACTTGGGGTCATCGGTTCATTCGTGTGATGTTGCAGTGGCGTACATACGAAACAATACAAGACCACCTAACCAGCCGCCGTGGCGAAGTGGTTAGCGTTGCGGATTCCCGGCTGGGAGGTCGTGGGTTCGATTCCCATCAGAGCCATGTGGGATTTTACTGCTCCGACCGGCTCCTACCCAGAGCTGAGCTTGCTACGGGCTCAGTTGGGAAGACTGGGACCACACAGTCGAGTCTGATCCACTGAATGGATGTGTTTCTAAGATTGTTGGCTCAAATTTCTTGACCAGCACTGCAGGTGCCTGTGTCTCTCGGGCCTGGTTGACGCCGGGTTATCTTATGAAAGTAACCATAGAGTACAATCATGCGGTCTCAGACCGGAATGGAAATCCGTAGCATCATCTATATCATCCTCATTCTCATTGATCAGCTTGAAAAAAAAGTCTCAAATTCTGTGGCCCGTCATGCCCAGCTCTCGTGGTGACCTCAGTTTCGAAGTCCTGTCCGCGTCTGTGGCCTTGGTTCGGTTCCGTCGGGGTCATCGGTATCGGCAAGTTCGTGTGGCGCCCTCCGGAAGGAGAGCTCACGTACGCTGGCTCCGCGACTAAACAATTATTGTCGTCAGTAGAGGGGCTTAACAGGTGGTGACCTGCGTATGATCAGAATAGGCACCACTGAACACCACTTGATGACTTGACATTGACTGCTCCCTGTGGATTGCCGTGCCGGGGCTGCGTTGGGCCGGGCCGGGCTGTGGCTGTGGACAGGGGTTCAGAATGAATGGCGTGGGGTGCAATGCCACTGAGGTGGCTCAGAAGGTAGGGCAGCAAACAACAACGACAACAACAAAACAGAAAAAAAGACAAGACCACCTCCCACCTCACATCCCCCCTCCACAGTCTCCACCACCACCCCGATCCGCCCCTGCCTGCACCCTGACCTGGTAGCCATCCTTGCTGTCGTCCAGCTGCAGACTGCGGATGGCGCTCTCCAGGCTCTGGACGTCTCGCTCCTTCAGGTCCGTCAGGGCATGGCGGACGCGGTTCACTGGCACCTCGTGCATGGCAAGGTCATCTGCACGTGCGGGACCGGAAAGGAACGAACAAGCTTAGTGCCAGCGTGGGAGGGGAGAGAGAGAGAGAGAGAGAGAGAGAGAGAGAGAGAGAGAGAGAGAGAGAGAGAGAGAGAGGGCTGGAGGGGTGGGGAAGGGGGGCGTCAGGATGGGTTAGAGAGAGAGAGAGAGAGAGAGAGAGAGAAGTGAGAGAGAGAGAGAGAGATTCTGTCAGACACAACACCAGTAGAATACCAAGATACCATGGGTTTATCGAAGAACTGAGTTTAACAGTCACAGGGGCATATGCAAACGCACACAAACAGACATACCAACACACCCACACGCGCGCACACACACATACACACCCTTACACATCCACCCTCCACACCCCACACCCCCATACACACACACCACCCAGCCAGCCACCCAAACACAAACACAACCCCGACCCCTACCCACGCCCACCCACAAAGGGAGACCACTCACAGGACTTGGGCTCAAAGATGACGGAGGGGTCGGGGAAGTGGGAGGAGGAGAGCTGCGTGCCGTTCTGGGCGGTGATGGTGACCTGGATCCTGAA
>CM031622.1:13913044-13925544 GCA_018398815.1 Conus ventricosus | reverse complement strand
AGACAGAGAGAGAGAGAGAGAGCAGGTGACACAAGGTGACAGTTTGTAGGAGGAGAAGTGGACGTAGGTGACATTTAGAGAGAGAGACATGGACAGTTGTAGGGAGAGAGCAGGACATGTGACAGTTGAGGGAGAGAGGGACCGTGACAGTGTAGGAGAGAGAGAGTGAACTGTGACAGTTGTAGAGAGAGAGAGCAGGTGACACAAGGTGACATGTTTGTAGGGAGGGAGCAGGTGACACTTGGTGACACGTTTGTAGGAGAGAGCAGGCTGACACTTGGTGACACGTTTGTAGGGAGAAGCAATGCCAGGTGACAATTTGGCGTAATGTGACATGTTTGTAGGGAGAGAGCAGATGACCCTAGGTGACATGTTTGTAGGAGAGAGAGTACACTGGTGACACGTTTGTAGGGAGAGAGCAGGTGACATATGGTGACAGTTTGTAAGAGGAGAGCAGGTACAGGTGACACTAGGTGACACGTTTGTAGAGAGAGAGAGGAGCAGGTGACACTTAGGTGACACGTTTTGAGAGGAAGGAAGAGCAGTGACACTGGTGACACTGTCTCTGTAGGTTGCAGCAGATTGACCTCAAATCGTGACATGCTTGTAAAGAGGAGAGCCGTCAGTGCAGGCCCTTAGTGCACATGTTGGTAGAAGATGTAGCTCAAAGCTCAAGATCACAGGTGACATGGTTCTGAATCGCAAGGACATAACGCACGGTGCATATGGACACTATGTAGGTAGTTACTAGAGGCAGCACGCAGTGGACATGCGCGCAGACTCTGCTTCGTAGCATGAGACAAATTCTCTCATCTTAGTCATTAATTCATTTACCCATCAGCTTTATATCATGCGCAGTGTGCTCTCGAAACTTAGCGGATGTGGTGTAGCGTATATGGACTAGTCCGCACGCAGTGACACCTCCTTGATGAAACTGAAACGAAACTATCACGTCTCTCCTGAAAGCCTTGCATTGGCTACCTGTTCAGACCAGAATTGCAGACAAACTTTCTTCAGTCTGTTTCTCATCTTTGTTGCTGGTACTGGTCCTGACTATCTTTGTTGCTGGTACTGGTCCTGACTATCTTTGTTGCTGGTACTTGTCCTGACTATCTTTGTTGCTGGTACTGGTCCTGACTATCTGTCTGACTGGCTTCCCCTCTGCACCCCATCTCCAACTCTCTGTTCTTCTTCCGCTGATGACCGCTTTCTCTGTCGTTCTGCCGTCAGAATGAAAGTCTTTGGTCAGTGGTATTTCTCCTTCCAGGGTCAAGCCACGTGGAATACCTTCTCAATGCCCAATGGACATTCTTCCAGGGTCCAGCCATGTAGAATACCTTCTCAATGCCCAATGGACATTCTCCCTCCAGGGTCCAGCCATGTGGAATACCTTCTCAATGCCCAATGGACATTCTCCCTCCAGGGTCCAGCCATGTGGAATACCTTCTCAATGCCCAATGGACATTCTCCCTCCAGGGTCCAGCCATGTGGAATACCTTCTCAATGCCCAATGGACATTCTCCTTCCAGGGTCCATCCATGTGGGATACCTTCTCAATGCCCAATGGACATTCTCCTTCCAGGGTCCATCCATGTGGGATACCTTCTCAATGCCCAATGGACATTCTCCTTCAACAGCCTCCTTCAAATCTTCTCTTTACACCTGTCTGTTAAAGCTGTATTGCCCTCCACCCCCCCCCCACCCCCTTCGCCACGTGGTTTCTCCTGCTCTCACGGCCTTACTCCTGGTCCATTCAACATTTCTTCCATGTATGTTCACAGGTGTGTGTGTGTGTGTGTGTGTGTGTGTGTGTGTGTGTGTGTGTGTGTGTGTGTGAGAGAGAGAGAGAGAGAGAGAGAGAGAGAGAGAGAGAGAAAGAGAGAGAGAGAGAGAGAGAGAGAGAATGAGAGAGAGAGAGAGAGGAATGTGAGAGAGAGAGAGAGAGAGAGAGAGAGAGAGAGAGAGAGAGAGGAGAGAGAGAGAGAGAGAGAGCGATTAATTTCTTCATCGACTTATTTGTTTGCGCTTCTGTCCATTGTTTCATAATTATGATTTGTGTTGCTGTGAAACGCTTTGAGCTCTGCAGATAAAAAGTGCTCAACAAACGAAGTGGTACAGAAGGTGAGCTAGAAAACAAACAAACAAACAAACAAAAACAACTCTTCTAGCATGCGCAACATCTAATCTCAAAACAGCACCACGAGAAACATTTTAACAAAGCAACAGACTAACTCCCAACATCTCTGGGAGACGCACCTCAAAGTCACAGTAGTCTTCCTGCTCCAGAACGTAGATGTACTGCTTCCAGGACCAGGTGTCGTAGCCTTTGGGTCCCTTCTGGCCCAGCCGGTCCATGTTGACCTCCCGGTGCACCGTCTCCTTCTTGAAGTTGATGTCAGCACCGTGCCAGGGGTTGGGGAAGTCGCTGTGGAACAGGGGGTCGTCCCACATCTCGTCGTCGAAGAACGGGGGTAGTTTGCTGTACAGAGAAACGATCGTGGTTGGTGTTACTTTGAGATGAGATGCTGTGCATGTACAGAGAAACGATCGTGGTTGGTGTTACTTTGAGATGAGATGTGCATGTACAGAGAAACGATCGTGACTGGTGTTACTTTGAGATGAGATGTGCATGTACAGAGAAACGATCGTGACTGGTGTTACTTTGAGATGAGATGTGCATGTACAGAGAAACGATCGTGATTGGTGTTACTTTGAGATGTGATGCTGTGCATGTACAGAAAAACGATCATGATTGGCGTTACTTTGACATGAGATGCTGTGCATGTACAGAGAAACGATCATGATTGGCGTTACTTTGACATGAGATGCTGTGCATGTACAGAGAAACGATCATGATTGGTGTTACTTTGACATGAGATGCTGTGCGTGCAACGTTGAGGTGCTTGACCGACATACCGACAATGACAGTTAGTGGAATTTTGAGGTTGATTCATGTAGTGAGTGAGAGACTGATTGATATTGTGAGTAAGTTAAAACATAAATCGATGATTCAAAAAGTACACAGCCAGAATCCAAAGGAACTCTGGGAAAAAGCGATCGAGTGTTGGAGTGCTTATCATCAACTTTTTATGCAGATCTTCAAAAACAAAATTTGTGATTTTTTTCCCAATGGTCTTTAACGTCGCACTTTGCTCTCTCTCTCTCTCTCTCTCTCTCTCTCTCTCTCTCTCTCTCTCTCTCTCTCTTTCTGTCCTTTTTAACAAATGTTACATGAAACAGTTGAGTGTGCACATTGTCTATGGATCAACGACAGACGTGGTACTTTCGTAGTTTAAGGTTGAGAAGGTAAAAAACAACAACAACAACAAAAACGACTGTTGCAACGGATGTCATATTTGCATATGAGAACATTCTGTTTGACAAAAAAATGTCCGTGGGTGACTGACTGATGTGAGTACTGACTGACTGATGTGTGTACTGAAAGACTGATGTGTGTACTGACTGATGTGTGTACTGACTGATGTGTGTACTGACTGACTGATGTGTGTACTGACTGACTGATGTGTGTACTGACTGATGTGTGTACTGACTGACTGATGTGTGTACTGACTGATGTGTGTACTGACTGACTGATGTGTGTACAGACTGATGTGTGTACTGACTGACTGATGTGTGTACTGACTGCCTGTGTGTGTACTGACTGATGTGTGTACTGACTGATTGTGTACTGACTGACTGATGTGTATACTGGACTGATGTGTGTACTGACTGATGTGTGTACTGATTGATGTGTGTACTGATTGATGTGTGTACTGGACTGACTGATATGTGTACTGACTGACTGATATGTGTACTGACTGACGTGTGTACTGACTGATGTGTGTACTGACTGACTGATGTGTGTACTGACTGATGTGTGTACTGATTGATGTGTGTACTGATTGATGTGTGTACTGACTGATTGATGTGTGTACTGACTGCCTGTGTGTGTACTGATTGATGTGTGTACTGACTGACTGATGTATGTACTGACTGATTGACGTGTGTACTGACTGATTGATGTGTGTACTGACTGATGTGTGTACTGACTGACTGATGTGTGTACAGACTGATGTGTGTACTGACTGACTGATGTGTGTACAGACTGATGTGTGTACTGACTGACTGATGTGTGTACTGACTGATGTGTGTACTGATTGATGTGTGTACTGACTGATGTGTGTACTGATTGACGTGTGTACTGACTGATGTGTGTACCGACTGACTCATGTGTGTACTGACTGGTGTGTGTACTGATTGATGTGTGTACTGACTGATGTGTGTACTGACTGGTGTGTGTACTGATTGATGTGTGTACTGATTGATGTGTGTACTGACTGATGTGTGTACTGATTGATGTGTGTACTGACTGACTGATGTGTGTACTGACTGATGTGTGTACTGACTGACTGATGTGTGTACTGACTGACTGATGTGTATACTGACTGATGTGTGTACTGACTGACTGATGTGTGTACTTACTGACTGATGTGTGTACTGACTGACTGATGTGTGTACTGACTGATGTGTGTACTGACTGACTGATGTGTGTACTTACTGACTGATGTGTGTACTGACTGACTGATGTGTGTACTGACTGACTGATGTATGAACTGACTGACTGATAAAAGAAGGGAGAGATTCCCTTACTATGCAATTGACATTTGTTTCCCCTCGTCTCTTGCCCCCCCCCTCTCTCTCTCTCTCTCACACACACACACACACACACACATATGTGCACGTTGCCCCATTCATCCTTACCCCACCCACTATCCCAACCTCACCTCAGTCCTCCACAAAACCCACCTCCACCCAAACCGGCACCAACCTCCCCCCAACTCCCCCCCCCTCCCACACGCCCTCCCCCCCCCCCCTCCACACCCCCAACCCCCCTCCCCTGCGCCTCTCTCGCCCCAACCCCCCCACCTCACCCCCCCCACCCTCTTCCTCCACCACCTCCTCACTCACCTCTGAGGCACCACCGTGTCCCAGTAGGGGATGCCCATAGGGGCTCCGTGCCGGCGCAGGGCGTCCTCAAACTGCACGGTGTACAGGCGGTGCCACTGCGGGAAGTTGGCCATGCCGTGCACGCAGCAGGCGAAGCGCTTGGTCGCCTCCGGATAGGGGCACAGCGCCGGCTCGGCGTGGAAGGCGGCCAGGGCCTGGAAGCCGTCCGGGGAGGAGTCGGCCTGCAGACTCTTCATGGCCAGCACCAGGGAGCGGCGCTCGGCAGGGCTCAGCCTCCACACGTTCTTCCGCACCAGGTTGCGGTGGGTGTGGCCCTTCTCGTCCTGATGCTTGCCTGTACAGGGGGACAGAACGGTGGGGGGAGTGTGTGGGGGGATAGTGTGTCAGGTGGTGCGAGCCTTTGGGTTGGGGGTTGGGGGGCGGCGGGGGTGGAGAGTGAGCGGCGAGTGGGACAGGTGAACATCCGTCTAGCGGTAGGTAGGTAAGGTGCTTTTTGATGACGACTTTCTTCCCCCCCCCCCCCCCCCTCCTCCGCCGTCAACTAAAAAAAAAAACCCAAAAAACCCAACCTAAAACATACACAAAAATATAAATAAAATACCCCCACCCACCCCACCCCCCAAAAAAAGAAAAAAGAAAAAAAAAGAAAGAAAAACAACTAGAAAGGAAAGTATAGGAAGACGCCAGTGATTGTCTTCAGGCTGGGAAAAGATGACATCTGAGCTTGTCAAGTACCGAGGCCTCCATTTTGACGGCATGCATGGTGATGACGATGATGACGATGACGATGATGATGATGATGGTGATGGTGATGATGATGAAGAAGAAGAAGAAGAAGAAGAAGAAGAAGATGATAATGATGATGATGATGGTGATAATGACGACGACGACGACGACGACGATGATGATGACGATGAAGACGACGATGATGATGACATTAATGATAATGATAATCCTGATGACAGTTGCGATGACGAAAAAGGCAGAAGACGAAGCAGGAGGATGAGGTGGGGGAGGATAACGAGGATTGAAAGAAAGGAAGAACAGCAGAAGATGACGATTATAATGACGATTATGAGGGTGACTGTCTTAATGACAACAGCAGAAGATGATGATTATAATGACGATTATGAGGGTGACTGTCTTAATGACAACAGCAGAAGATGATGATTATAATGACGATTATGAGGGTGACTGTCTTAATGACAACAGCAGAAGATGATGATTATAATGACGATTATGAGGGTGACTGTCTTAATGACAACAGCAGAAGATGATGAT
This sequence comes from Conus ventricosus, assembly GCA_018398815.1. Taxonomy (NCBI): domain Eukaryota; kingdom Metazoa; phylum Mollusca; class Gastropoda; order Neogastropoda; family Conidae; genus Conus; species Conus ventricosus. The sequence goes on along the minus strand of CM031622.1, from coordinate 13,919,295 downwards.
TATAATGACGATTATGAGGGTGACTGTCTTAATGACAACAGCAGAAGATGATGATTATAATGACGATTATGAGGGTGACTGTCTTAATGACAACAGCAGAAGATGATGATTATAATGACGATTATGAGGGTGACTGTCTTAATGACAACAGCAGAAGATGATGATTATAATGACGATTATGAGGGTGACTGTCTTAATGACAACAGCAGAAGATGACGATTATAATGACGATTATGAGGGTGACTGTCTTAATGACAACAGCAGAAGATGATGATTATAATGACGATTATGAGGGTGACTGTCTTAATGACAACAGCAGAAGATGACGATTATAATGACGATTATGAGGGTGACTGTCTTAATGACAACAGCAGAAGATGATGATTATAATGACGATTATGAGGGTGACTGTCTTAATGACAACAGCAGAAGATGACGATTATAATGACGATTATGAGGGTGACTGTCTTAATGACAACAGCAGAAGATGATGATTATAATGACGATTATGAGGGTGACTGTCTTAATGACAACAGCAGAAGATGACGATTATAATGACGATTATGAGGGTGACTGTCTTAATGACAACAGCAGAAGATGATGATTATAATGACGATTATGAGGGTGACTGTCTTAATGACAACAGCAGAAGATGATGATTATGACGATTATGAGGGTGACTGTCTTAATGACAACAGCAGAAGATGATGATTATAATGACGATTATGAGGGTGACTGTCTTAATGACAACAGCAGAAGATGATGATTATAATGACGATTATGAGGGTGACTGTCTTAATGACAACAGCAGAAGATGATGATTATAATGACGATTATGAGGGTGACTGTCTTAATGACAACAGCAGAAGATGATGATTATAATGACGATTATGAGGGTGACTGTCTTAATGACAACAGCAGAAGATGATGATTATAATGACGATTATGAGGGTGACTGTCTTAATGACAACAGCAGAAGATGATGATTATAATGACGATTATGAGGGTGACTGTCTTAATGACAACAGCAGAAGATGACGATTATAATGACGATTATGAGGGTGACTGTCTTAATGACAACAGCAGAAGATGATGATTATAATGACGATTATGAGGGTGACTGTCTTAATGACAACAGCAGAAGATGACGATTATAATGACGATTATGAGGGTGACTGTCTTAATGACAACAGCAGAAGATGATGATTATAATGACGATTATGAGGGTGACTGTCTTAATGACAACAGCAGAAGATGATGATTATAATGACGATTATGAGGGTGACTGTCTTAATGACAACAGTACAGTTGCTTCTAAAAAAAAAAACAAAAAAAAAAAAACCCCTCAGAGTTACAGTCCTTTAATTCGATTATCGCAGGAGCAAGAGTTAACCTACTTGTTTGTTGTTTACCGTTTACTGTTCCCTGGTTCATTCAAGATTTCCGCTGAAACCAATCTGACGGAGGTTACCTGTGTTTGTTACTGTTCGTCCGTGTGTTTGTTTGAGTCTACTCAAGATCTCCAGTTATGGCTGTGTAAATATGCCAGGTACGGTGTTTATGGGCAAGCTTGAAGCATCCTTTCGAGGGGGGGGGGGGGGGGGGGGTGTCTCCATGCTTATACTGTGTGCTTTAAGTTATCATTTTTCTTTTTCTAGCCGATGTCGTGTCGAAAGCATTATTCGTTTGGATCTACGAGCCTGTCATTCTTTCATTATGGAAGCAAAAGTTACCGCTCCTTGTTTGTTACTTAACAGAAGAAAATGAGAAGAGACCAACTGGTGATGGTAGTAACGATAACGACGATGAAAACAAAAAATTATCATGCAAGGAAAAGAAGGGACAGCAAAAGCAAATGGATGCACACGAAAAAAAAAAAAAAGGGGGGGAGGGGGGGAGAATGAGTAGCAGAGGAGGTAATACATGCTGACGATGATAACGACGACGCCGACGAATCCGATGTTGCTGGTGACATCAAAATAGAAAGAAAATGATGAAGATGATAACGGTGATGACGCTGATGGTGGTGGTGATAATGATGAGGGAGAAGAAAATGATGAAGGTGATAATGGTGATGACGCTGATGGTGGTGGTGATAATGATGATGATGATGATGATGACTATAACAGCCCCGACGAAGACGATGGTGATGAAAAGGTAACTCAAGATGAAGAACAAGAACGAGGAGGAAAAGGAAGAGAACGCAGCTGAAGTTCAAGGAAAAGACGATGATCATAATGTTAATGACCACAATGACGAGAAGGAAGACAATGCTGCCGACGTTGACGTAAACGTAACGACCAAAAAGCACAAAGAAGCAAGCAGGAAATAGGATGATGATGATGATGATGATGATGATGATGATGATGAAGAAAACTCAAGAAGCAGACGACAATGACCTTCGCCAGGCTGGAAAATGATGGTAGGATGGCCCAAGACGGTCTCATCAATGTAGGAACCATTGACAGCGTGGACTTTGATCTCCAGTTCGAAGTCTGCCGCACTGTCCAGCCGCAGTCCTAGCTCTCTGACCGTGTCTGTGATGTCATACCTGCACACGTGCATGATCACTCAAGAGTTATGACGTAATAAAAACAAAAAAAAAATCCTCGTTTTATGACAGATAGTTCGTGTGTGCGATGTCATCGGTATGTAAACAAACAAAGGAATATAGACGTATATTAAAAGTGTTGTCTAAACACCCATAGAGTAATATTTCGAATGATTCAAATGTGAAAATGTGATGATGATGATTATGAAAGCAATAGTAACAACAACTTGACAACAAGAAGCTGTAATAATGATACTAATGTTAATGAATGATAATGATAATGATGATAATATTAATGATGATAATAAAATCAATAATGATTATAATGTTATCAAGAAGAAGAAGAAGAGAGAGCAGGATTAGGAGGAAGAAAAGGAGAAGGGTGGTACAGGAAGGGGTGGAGGTGGTGGGCGGGTATACGTGCCAATATGAACACGACAATCAACGATTAAATCGTCATTAATTTCAAACATCACACACACATACACGCACACGCACGCACGCACGCGCGCGCGCGCGCGCGCACGCACGCACGCACGCACGCACGCACGCACGCACGCACGCACGCACGCACACGCACACACACACACACACACACCGCTTTCCCTTCCCTATCTGATATGATCTGATATGATCCCTGCAAGAGTTCTTAAGGAGTCATATAATGAGCTAGCATTACCTTTCAGTATTTTGTTTAATAAGTCAATTGAAACAGGTGTGGTACCAATGGACTGGAAGTCCGCAAATGTGACAGCTTTATTTAAAAAAGGTACTAGGACAGATCCTGGAAATTATAGGCCAGTTAGTCTTACATCAATTGTTTGTAAGATTATGGAATCAATTATACGGGATGTGATTGTAGATATATGACTTTGAATAATTTATATACAGAGTGCCAGCATGGTTTCCGTAAACATCGATCTTGTGTAACACAACTTCTACTAGTCATGGAGGATTTAACAAAACTTTTAGATAATGGCAACAATGTAGATATACTGTATTTAGACTTTAAAAAAAGCCTTTGATTCTGTTCCCCATGAGAGGCTATTAGTGAAATTATCATCATATGGAATTACAGGTAGAGTGCATACATGGATAAGGGATTTTTTAACTAAAAGACAGCAAAGAGTTAGAGTAGGAAGCTCATATTCAGAGTTTACGGAAGTTCTAAGTGGTATACCACAAGGGAGTATTTTGGGTCCCGTATTATTTACAATATTTATAAATGATTTGCCAAACTCGGTTGAAAGTATTTGCAATATATTCGCAGACGATACAAAAATTTATAATACAACCTATAATCATAATACATTACAAAATGATATTGATAGTTTATCCAGATGGTCTGCCACATGGAATTTGCATTTTAATGCGGACAAGTGCAACGTGTTACATGTTGGACATAAGAACCCAAGACACCAATATACAATGCTAAACAGTAATACTGGTGAGCGTGCAGATATTTCAACATGTGATTATGAAAAAGATCTTGGTGTCACTTTTGATTCTGGCCTAGTATTCGATAAGCATATTCAAAACTCTATAAATAAAGCTAATAAAATGATTGGTATAATTAAACGTACTTTTAGTCATATAGATAAAGATATTTTTACAAAAATATACAAGGCTTTCGTTAGATCTCATTTGGAATATGGCAATGCAATTTGGTATCCTCGATTAAAGAGGCAGTCTGCTGCTTTGGAAAGAGTACAAAGAAGAGCAACAAAGCTTGTAAAAAATATACAAAATCTTTCCTATGAAGGTAGGTTAAAAGCTCTTGGACTGCCTACTCTAAAAACAAGACGAGTGAGGGGCGATTTGATCCAAGTCTATAAAATATTTAATTGTGTTGACAATATTCCTATTTCAAAATTTTTTACTGCATCAAGAGTTGATATTACCAGAAATAGTGTGGATAAAATTTATCATGAATATTATCGCACTAACCTAAGAAAATTTTCTTTTAGTAACAGAGTAACAAATCTTTGGAATAAACTAACACCTAACATTAAACGTGCACAAAATACTAACTGTTTCAAAAGCTCTATCGATGATAGTGTACTATTGAAGACTATTTATTTTGACTATGATAAATAAAGACTTGAGCGAGTTAAAGACCTGACCGTGTGAAGACAGATAACATATAGAAGGGACATGTAAAGCCAGTTCTGGCTATAATTGCTAAAGGCAATTGTCCCTACAAACCTAAACCTAAACCTAAACCTATCCCACAATGACCACTGACTAATACTATCAGTGGCAGCACAATCCGAAGGCGAACGAACACTTACTTGTACAGACGGTCAAAGGTGAAGGGCATCTCGAACTCGCCACCCAGGATGGCGAATTTGCCGGCCGGGTGGTTGCAGCTCTTCCCGCCGCCTCCGAGATGCAGGCAGACGTCAATCTCCACCACCGCCGAAGTGCCAATGTTGTGCAGCAAAAAGCCCGCGAACAGCCGGTCACGTGCTCTGTCGCGCCGGCGCGAGAACAGAAAAAAAAAAAAGAAGAAAAAAAAAAAAGAAAGTGAGCGAGATCGACATTTTTTTTATTTTTATTTTTTTTTGCTTTTTCTTTGTTTTTGTTTTTTGTTTTGTTTGTTTGTTTGTTGTCCTTTTGTTACTTGCATGCCAAGTTAGGTTGTTACTTGAGGTTAAGAGTAAGTGAGTAGGAAGGGGTGTGTGAGAGAGGTTAAAAGACAGATGTGGAGGGGAAATGTGGGGAGTGGAAGGTGGGTTGTGGGGGCTTGAGAAGAGAGAGAGAGAGAGAGAGAGAGAGGAGAGAGAGAGAGAGAGAGTCCGTAACTGTCCCATATTGGGAACTATGACTACGTTGTTGTGTGGGTCACAGCTATAAGCAACTGCACACTGAAGGCTTCATTGTGACAAAACTTTGCAGCCTTCACTGTGACAACATTGTGAAGCCTTAATTTCGACAGCATCCAGCTTCATTGTGACAACATTCTAAAATTTTCCATGTCACAACGGTCGCAAGCCTTCATTGTGATAACATTTGAAGCCTTCAATGTGAGAACGTTGTGAAGCCTTCATAATGATAACACTGCAAAGCCTTCAATGTGACAAAATCGTGAAGCCTTCATTTTGACAACATGAAGCCTTTATTATGACAACATCGTGAAGCCTTCATTATGACAACAACGTGAAGCCTTCATTGGGATAACATCGTGAAGCCTTCATTGTGATAACATCGTGAAGCCTTCATTATGACAACATCGTGAAGCCTCATTTTGACAACAACATGAAGCCTTCATTATGACAACATCGTGAAGCCTTCATTATGACAACATCGTGAAGCCTTCATTATGACAACATCGTGAAGTCTTCATTGTGATAACATCGTGAAGCCTTCATCATGACAACATCGTGAAGCCTTCATTTTGACAACAACATGAAGCCTTCATTATGACAACATCGTGAAGCCTTCATTTTGACAACAACGTGAAGTCTTCATTGTGATAACATCGTGAAGCCTTCATTGTGACAACATTCAGGAGCCGTCAATGTGACAACATTATGAAGCCTTCATTATGACAACATTCTCAATACTTGAATGTGAAAACACTTTACAGCGTTCACTGAGACAATATTTTGAAGCCTTGATTTTGACAATATTGTAGTCTTCAATGTCATAACGTTCTCAAGCTTTCATCGTGACAATATCGTGAAGCCTTCATTGTGAC
>CM031622.1:13908044-13910544 GCA_018398815.1 Conus ventricosus | reverse complement strand
ATCAGTTTAACATCCAATGCTGGCTCAAATTCATGATTGGCCTCAAAACGCTTGCATGGCTCATGCAGTGTTTTAGTAGCAAAATCCCAATTTGGGCGTGTGGCCTGTGCTTGGGTTGACTTGAATGGTAGTGGACCGTCAGTTCACCGTCAGATGTAGCGAGGGTTCGAATCCCAATATGAAAATTGACCCTTGGTTTGCTGCCCCATCTCGGGCGGGGGTGGAGTGTGTGTGTGTGTGTGTGTGTGTGTGTGTGTGTGTATGTGTGTGTGTGTGTGTGGGGGGGGGGGGGGGTCTTTTGGAGCACGGCTGGCTCATAGCTAGAAGTCCGAGTTTGCGACAGGACAAGACAGTACAAGACAGGGCAAGACAGGGCAAGACAGGGCAAGACAGGGCAAGAGCAGGCAGCACCAGACCTCAAAGTCGCAGTAGGTGGTCTGTTCCAGAGCCAGCATCACGTTGTCCATGAAGTAGTGACTGTCGAAGAGCTCCGGCTGGGGATCTCGGGACGTATACAGGTCCGTGCCAGGGATCTTCCATCTGGGGAAAAACAACAACCCGCCAAAACTTGATGATGAGATAGTAGGTTCAGAGCAAGATTGGGTCCTCTCTCTCTCTCTCTCTCTCTCTCTCTCTCTCTCTCTCTCTCTCTCTCTCTCTGAGCAAGATTGGGTCCTCTCTCTCTCTCTCTCTCTCTCTCTCTCTCTCTCTCTCTCTCTCTCTCTCTCCCTCCCTCCTCCCTCCCCCCTCCCCCCCCCCTCTCTCTCTCTCTCTCTCACTCTCTTTCTCATGGCATAATTTAGCCCAGCAAGGACAAATCGGAAGAATTCGCTCTGCCTGAATTCTCAATCCTTGATCAAATAAAGTTTTTATCAGTTCTTTCTGTCTGTCTCTGTCTCTCTTTCTCTGTGTCTTTTTCTCATCGCATAATTTAGCTCAGCAAGGACAAATCGGAAGAATATGCTCTGCCTGAATTCTCAATCCTTGATCAAATAAAGGTTTTCTGAATTCTCTCTGTCTCTGTCTGTGTCACGGACAAAAAAAAGAAAAACCGAAATCGTGGTCAGTCGCCAGCCAGTTCAATTTGGCTTAAGCCCAAACGCAAACATTCTGGTCTCCAGGCAGACGACTTCGGCGTCGCTTCAGCCAATTAGGTACAGTGAAGAGGCTAATCCTAATCCTTCGCGGAGACAGCACCGTCCCCGCAGACAGTCTGAGTAGCTGACCAACGTCTCAATAGGTCTGGCCAGACGGATCGCTACGTCTGGGCCAGACTGATCAGGCCAATTTGCGACCAGTGTCCACAGTTAAGCCAGACACCGCCGGCTAAAGTAGGAAGGGGGGAGGTATTGTGTAGTGGGGGTGAAATCAAGCTAATTAATTAAATGACCCATTGACCACCACAGAGAGAAGGCGGGTAGATGTAACTTTGACGGTTGGCATGTCCAATGAAAATATAGGGGAGGTAACCTCGTTACAAGGCGGGAAAAATTCTGACCAATAGTGCTCATCCTTTGACATATAGAAAGGAATAAGAAAGCTGAAGGGGAGAAGAGGGACAGAACAGGACAGAACAGACAGAGAGAGAGGTTCTGAGAGTAGTCTCTGCTCGAGAGAAAAAACAGAGAGATGAGAGGAGTGAAGAGAACTGAGTTTTAAGCATTAGCACCATATAGAGTCTGCAGAGGAAGGACTAAGGAGAGATGCTGAGAGAGAGAGAGAGTTGCTAATCGATGAAGAGAAAAAAAAAAGAAAAGAATAAAAGACAACTATGTCCATCTGATAGAGCAGACTAGAAGAGAGAGAGAGAGTGCAATGCGTTAATGCCGGAAGAAAGAAGGAGAACAGATCAATGTCTGTATGGTAGTCACTATCCGACTTGAACCAGGGTTCGACTTCATACCTGGCGGCACCACTTTCATCAGGCCAACGCCAGTAACCTGACCAGTGCCAGCAGTCTAAACCTGACCAGTGCCAGCAGTCCAACTTGACTAGTGCCAGCGGTCCAACCTGACCAGTGCCAGCAGTTGTGTTGTGACTGGTGTTTGTGAAAGTGACAGTGAAAAGAAGAAAAAAAAAAAGAAGAAAAGGAAAGACAGTGATTCGAAAATAGTTTAAGATCACCTGGCCAGGTAAAGTGGAAAATCTATTTATACCCGGGTTAGTTATGATGATTTAGATAAATGGTTTTGTGAAGTTCAAGGAAAAAGAGAATGTTTTCATTTTGTTTGATTCCATGCGCATTGATGTTTTTCTATGATCATGTGTAGTAAAGTTATAGACTTTACTAGTGGTTTGATGTGACGAATGCATGATATATGAATGAGATTGTAAGCAAGCTGTGAGTGTGTTTGGGCTGTGCGCTAGTCCTTCCTCCACTGACATACCCCGAGGTTGACAGTCTGTCTGTCTGTCTGTCTGTCTGTCTGTCTGTCTCTCTCTCTCTCTCTCTCTCTCTCTCTCTCTCTCTCTCTCTCTCTCTCTCTCTCATCGCATGATT
>CM031622.1:13898044-13903044 GCA_018398815.1 Conus ventricosus | reverse complement strand
CTCACCTAGACTAAAGCTGTGGACAGCACTCACCTAGGCTAAAGCTGTGGACAGCACTCACCTAGGCCGAAGCTGTGGACAGCACTCATTAAACTGAAGCTGTGAACAGCACTCAACTAGGCTAAAGCTGTGGACATCACTCAACTAGGCTAAAGCTGTGGACATCACTCACCTAGGCCAAAGCTGTGGACAACACTCACCTAGGCTAAAGCTGTGGACAGCACTCAACTAGGCTAAAGCTGTGGACGGCACTCACCTAGGCTAAAGCTGTGGACAGCACTCAACTAGGCTAAAGCTGTGGACATCACTCACCTAGGCTAAAGCTGTGGACAGCACTCGCCTAGGCCGAAGCTGTGGACATCACTCAACTAGGCTAAAGCTGTGGACAGCACTCAACTAGTCTAAAGCTGTGGACATCACTCAACTAGTCTAAAGCTGTTGACAGCACTCACCTAGGCCGAAGCTGTGGACACCACTCACCTAGGCTAAAGCTGTGGACACCACTCACCTAGGCTAAAGCTGTGGACAGCACTCACCTAGGCCGAAGCTGTGGACAGCACTCACCTAGGCTAAAGCTGTGGACTGCACTCAACTAGGCCGAATCTGTGGACAGCACTCAACTAGGCCCAAGCTGTGGACAGCACTCACCTAGGCTAAAGCTGTGGACAGCACTCACCTAGGCCAAAGCTGTGGACAGCACTCATTAAACCGAAGCTGTGGACAACACTCACCTAGGCCAAAGCTGTGGACAGCACTCTAGGCCAAAGCTGTGGACAGCACTCAACTAGGCCAAAGCTGTGGACAGCTCTCAACTAGGCCGAAGCTGTGGACAACACTCATTGAACCGAATGTGTTGACAGCACTCAACTAGGCTAAAGCTGTGGGCAACATTCACCTAGGCCGAAGCTGTGGACAGCACTCATTAAACCGAAGTTGTTGACAGCACTCAACTATGCTAAAGCTGTGGACAGCACTCACCTAGGCCGAAGCTGTGGACACCACTCACCTAGGCCGAAGCTGTGGACAGCGCTCAATTAGGCCGAAGCTGTGGACACCACTCACCTAGGCCAAAGCTGTGGACAGCACTCAACTAGGCTAAAGCTGTGGACAGCACTCATTAAACTGAAGTTGTTGACAACACTCACCTAGGCTAAAGCTGTGGACAGCACTCAACTAGGCCGAAGCTGTGGACAGCACTCACCTAGGCTAAAGCTGTGGACAACACTCAACTAGGCCAAAGCTGTCGACAGCACTCAACTAGGCTAAAGCTGGGGACAACACTCACCTAGGCTAAAGCTGTGGACAGCACTCACCTAGGCCAAAGCTGTGGACAGCACTCACCTAGGCCAACGCTGTGGACAGCACTCACCTAGGCCGAAGCTGTGGACAAGACTCACCTAGTCCGAAGCTGTGGACGATGGTGGCGTTGCCGAACTGATCGTGGCCCAGACTGGAGCCGTCCAGGTCGTAGACGGTGTAGTGGATGTGGAAGCGGTCGTGGTAGTCCAGGTCGAAGTCCTTCAGCTGGGCCGTGATCTCGTGCTTGTACAACCTGCCCGCACAGTTCGTGTTTCCTCGGTGATCACGTGCTTTGTGTGCAGTGTGCTAGCGCATTTAATTTCCGTCGTTGATTTCCTGCTTTGCGAGCAATCTGCTTGCACATTGAATTTCCATCGTTGATTTCGTGCGGTATGTACAACTACCACCAGGTGTCTTTTGAATCTTGATTTCGCACTGTGTATACACACAGCATTTTGTTATAATCTGTATTTCATGTGGTGTGTGTGTGTGTATGTGTGTGTGTGTGTGTGTGTGTGTGTGTGTGTGTGTGTGCGCGCGCACGCGCGTGCGTGCGTGCGTGCATGTGTGTACGTGTGTGTGGTGTGTGTGTGTGTGTGTGTGTGTGTGTGTGTGTGTGTGTGTGTGTGTGTACGTGTATGCGCGTGCGTGCGTGCATGCGCGCGCCCGCGAGTGCCTGTGTGTTGTAATCTACCAGCACATTTGATTTCATCGTATATTGTAGTTTGTGTACAGCTTGTTTTGACATAATTATGTTTTAATATATCGATTTTGCTTTGTGTGGAAGTTGTCAGCGTGTTTTGTTTTTAATCTTGATTTTGTGCTTTGTGTTCAAGCTGCCAGCACATTTCATTTCGATCTCGACCTTGGCGTGTTGCCAAATACTACATTTTAACTCTTAACCTCCTGTAGGAAATTTGCAAATTCCCAGATTGCTGTCCAGTAAAGTCTGGGTACACAATGGCTAACAATGGGTCTCTTCATTCAAAGGATTTTTGTTTCCTTATTTGTAAACACCGTTATTTAGAAAATAGCCAGTACAGCCAGCAAGACCTTTTCATCTTCATTGTACTCTAAATATTGAAGTGTATGCGCACTAAAAAAAAAAAAAAAAAAAAAATTGATAAAATGATAAATTACATGAATGTTCAATGAAAACGACAGAAAACTGTCGTTGTTTATTCGTGACAAACTGCATGCATTTAGTCAAAAACATGATTATGACCAATATCAGAACACATTAAGCGCATTACACCGACCTGTAAACAGCTCATTTTATGCTAAAATGTACAAGTGAAAAACAGAAGTGCATGAGAGTATCACATGACCACTTCAAATTGCGCTTTGGATCAGTGCCAACAGAAAAGGGCTTTATCTTAACCTTGAATGACATTGCAAAACTATTTGAAGGCCAACAACATTATTAAAGATGGCTCACTGACCAAAAAATCTTCATTGTCAAAAAAGAAGTAATAATAACACACGATCGTTCTTTCAGTGAAGTGACCAGATGTCAAATTCTTCAGGCGTAGACTAAAGCTACATTCTAAGTTGGAGAGCTCTCGGTTTGTTACCGATGTGTCTAAAGCTACGCAAATCCTGAGGCTCAGGATCACATGGTTCGTGCTATGTGGTACAGGATGTTAAAAGTTAATCTGTCATATCCTGAGACTCAGGATCACATGGTTCGAGCTGTGTGGTATAGGATGTTTAGAGTTAATCTGTGGATCACATGGTTCGAGCTGTGTGGTATAGGATGTTAAAGTTAATCTGTCATATCCTGAGACTCAGGATCACATGGTTCGAGCTGTGTGCTATAGGATGTTAAGAGTTAATCTGTCATATCCTGAGACTCAGGATCACATGGTTCGTGCTGTGTGGTATAGGATGTTAAGAGTTAATCTGTGGATCATATGGTTCGAGCTGTGTGGTATAGGATGTTAAGAGTTAATCCGTGGATCACATGGTTCGAGCTGTGTGTGGTATAGGATGTTAAGAGTTAATCGTGGATCACATGGTTCGAGTTGTGTGGTATAGGATGTTAAGAGTTAATCCGTGGATCACATGGTTCGAGCTGTGTGGTATAGGATGTTAAGAGTTAATCGTGATCTCGCGCTTCTAAAGTTTACCAGCTCAGTTCGATCCTGATCTCATGCTTGTAGAACCTCACAGGGCATTTCATTTTGATCTGTGATCTCAATGCATGGTGCGCAGTTTACCAGGACATTCTGACTGAATCTGTGATCTTGTGTCTGCACAACCGGCTGGACAACAAGTGGCTGCAAGACTGATAGAACAAATAGGCCATTTTCAAGGGGGAAGGGGCACACACACACACACACAACACACACACACACACACACACACACACACACACACACACACACACACACACGCCTGTTCTGCCACGAAGTGCGCTCACCTGTCATACTCCCAAGGAATCTCAAACTCATCACCCAGCAGGTAGAACTCGCCGGCTTTCTTACAGGTGCCATCTGGCTTGCAGATCTCAAAGACCAGCAGGGCTGATTTCTTGATGCCATGGAGCATGAAACCGGCAAACACTCGCTCCAGCCCTTTCCGTCTGCAACAATCACATCATCATCATTATTGTTATTATTATGAATACTTGTATAGCGCCTATCCTCGGCTAGAGACCAAGCTCTAAGCGCTTTACACTCCACACTCGTTTATACAACGGGCTGCCCACCAAGGTCGTGTCGACTGAAGAGCTGCCAGCTGGCGCTTCATTCAGTCGTTTCCCGTGTCATCCAGTCAATATCATTCAATATTGTTCACTCAGTTTCCTTACTTCCTTCATTCTTTCCATGTCCTACGCAGGGTGCATGCTATGTGTAACGTGTCATCCATACCCACGGCCAAATTGACCTTCTCTTCCGAAAGTTGGTGATGGGATTTGACGTGTGTGCAAGATGTTATGCGTGCGTTCACACACGGAACCTCGGTTTATAGCCTCATTTGAAGGACTGTATGGGAAATGGAGTCAGAACCAATGTTAACTCCGAGGAAAAAATTCCCCTGTACCGAAACGGCCCAGGGAAATGATCACTTTCAGGTTTCATGAAACCTTTTCAGCACCAATCTAGCGATATCAACGCCACAAACACAGGGCGATGAGAATGGTGAGGGCATCTCCTTCCAGTCTGCATTAAAGGACGATGAGAATGGTGAGGGCATCTCCTTCCAGTCTGCATTAAAGGACGATGAGAATGGTGAGGGCATCTCCTTCCAGTCTGCATTAAAGGACGATGAGAATGGTGAGGGCATCTCCTTCCAGTCTGCATTAAAGGAAGTTGCAAAGGTGTGACTGCAGGCGAAAATTGAAACCCATTTCAAAAGGTATTTGAAATAACTCCGCCAATTAACACGGACAAATTACCAGACAAAACACGACGCGTTTCGACCTCTTAGGTCTTCTTTAGGCGAGATGCACAACATGCAGGACAACGAAAATGAAGATCGAGCAAATCACTTCTCTTCTCAAATTGGGCGCCAGATGGGCGTTAAATGAGTGACTGCTCGTTCCTCATTTTCGTTGTCCTGAGTGTCTGTTTATCTTGCCTGAAGAAAACCTAAGAGGTCGAAACGCGTGATCTCCCTTGTCATTCGTTTGTCCATGTTAACTGGTCGAGTTATTTCAAATACCTTTTAAAAATTGAGTCAGTGGCTTTACTATTTTT
>CM031622.1:13885544-13890544 GCA_018398815.1 Conus ventricosus | reverse complement strand
TCTCCCACCCTCTCTCTCTCCCTCTCTCTCTTTCCCTCTCCCTTCCTCTCTCTCTCCCTCTCTCTCTCTCTCTCTCCTCTCTCCCCCCGCTCTTTCTCTCTCCCCTCTTTCTCCCCTATCTCTCTGCCCTCCTCTCTCTTCCCCTATCCTCTCTCCCCTCTCCTTCTTTCTCTCCCCCCTCTCCCTCCCTCACTCTCTCTCTCACTGCTCCCCCTCTCTCTCTCCCCCCTTCTCTTTCTCTCCTCTCTCTCTCCTCTCTCTCTCTCCCCCTTCTCTCTCTCCCCCCCTCTCTCTCTCCCCCTTCTCTCTCTCTCTCTCTTCTCTCTCTCTCTCTCTCTCTCTCTCTCTCTCTCTCTCCCCCCTCACCCCCGTTGTCTCTTTCAATGGAGACGGTGGCCCATGCGGAGATGCCGATGTTGTGGAGCATGATGCCCACGAAGGCCCGATCGTGCGTTTGGCGTTCCTCTAGGTAGTGGTCCAGCTGCTCCACCGACATGCCGCCGAACTGCAGCGAGTCGTAGGTGTAGTCCAGCACGTTCTCGTAGTCGTAGATGCGCGAGGGACGGGCGTTGTCGTGGATCTTGGGGTCGTTGTGGTACGGCGGGGGGAAGCCGAAGGGCTTCAGAACCTCTTGAGTCAGGGACATGGCGCAGTGAGCCTGCCATGGATGGTGGGGGTGGGGGGATGGAGATTGGATTATCATGGAAGAGTCATGTCAGATTGTTTATGTCGCTCCCGAACAGGAAGGCGGGGTGGGGTGGGGTGGGGGAGGTAATGTTCGGGGGGGTGGGGGGGGGGGGAGAGGGAGGGGAAGGGGGCGAGGGGAGTGGGAGGGGGAGGAGTTGTGGGGGGGGGGGGGGGGAGGGGGAAGGTCGATCTTACAGGTCCCACGGGGACTGAACGGGTCTGATTGCTCAGTTAAGATGACATCGATTGACGTTTGATCGATTGGGATAGAAGGGTTGGTTTTCATTGGTTGGATGTTGGGTTGACCTGAACGTTTAATGTATTCGCTCGATCGTCCTTTTGTTGGGTTAAAAGCCAGAGAGAGAGAGAGAGAGAGAGAGAGAGAGAGAGAGAGAGAGTGAGAGTGAGAGGAGAGAGAGAGAGAGAGAGAGAGAGAGAGAGAGAGAGAGAGAGAGAGAGAGGTGTGTCTTCAGCACAAATAAGCCTTAAGCTTATCGCTGCCTCTTATTGTATTGTGCACGTATTGTATGTAAGAGTGATTAAGGATTTGTATTAACCTAGTCTTTCGATTTTAACCATTGGTGAAATGCCGACATTGTCGCAGCGAGTGCTTCACAGAGAGAGAGAGAGAGAGAGAGAGAGAGAGAGAGAGAGAGAGAGAGAGAGAGAGAGAGAGAGAGAGAGAGAGAGATTATGAGAACGAAAGAAAGAAGGCAGGAAGAAAAGAAAGAAAGAAACAAAGGACGAAAAAATGGAAAGAAAGAAAGAAGGAAGGGAGGAAGGCTGGGAGGTCGTGGGTTCGAATCCCATCAGAGTCATGTGGGTTTTTTCTGCTCCGACCGGCTCCTACCCAGAGTTGAGTTTGCTGCGGACTCAGTTGGGAAGACTGGGACCACACAGTCGAGATTCATCCACTTAATGGATGCGTTTCTGAGAGTGTTGCTCAAATTTTCATGACCAACACTGCAGGTGTCTGTATCTCTCGGGCCTGGTTGACGCCAGGATATATTATGAAAGGAAGCGTAGAGTACAGCCCTGTCATGTAGTCTCAGACCGAAATGGAAATCCGTAGCATCATCTTAATCATCCTCATTCCCATTGATCAGCATTAAAAAAAAGTCTCAAATTCTGTGGCCCTTCATGCCCTGCTCTCATGGTGACCTCAATTTCGATGTCCTCTCCACGTCTGTGGCCTTGGTTTGCTTCCGTCGGGGTCACCGGTATCGGCGAGTCCATGGGGGCTGTCGTTGGAGGGACGTGGTGGCGCCCTCCGGAGGGAGAGCTCACTCACGCCGGCTCCGTGACTAAGCAATTATTGTCGTCAGTTGGGGGCTTAGTAGGTGGTGTCCTGCGTATGTTAGATCAGAACAGGCGCCACTGAACACAACCGAAGTCACTCGGCAGCAGTGCAGTGTCTCCTCCGGTGGGTTGCCTCTTGACGACTTGACATTGACTGCTCCCTGTGGATTGCTGGTGCCGGGGCTGCGGCGGGGACAGCCGGGCTATGGCTGTGGACGAGGTGTCGGAATGAGCGGCGTGGGTGCACTGCCTCTGAGGTGGCGCAGAGGTTGGGACAGAAAAAAAAAGAAAGAAAGAAAGAAAAGAAAGGAAGGAAGGAAGGAAGGAAGGGAGGAAGGAGGAAGGAAGGAAGGAAGGGAGAAAAGAAAGAAAGATGAAAGAAAGAAAGAAAGAAAGAAAGAAAAGAAAGAAAGAAAGATGGAAGAAAGAAAGAAAGAGCTCACACTGTCCAGCATCGACAGGTGCGCGAGTCAGTTGGAGAAGGGCTAAGGGCTCGTTAGAAAGGGGCCTCGCAAACACGACAGCAGCTCCATGAATATGCATGTAGCAACTACCAAATTGAAAACAACACAAACAAACAAAATGATTGTTCTATTGGACGAGAACGTTTCTAAATCTCGAGACATCAGACATGTCTGCCGCTAGAACTTAGCTGTCACCTGGTTGGTGTTAAATATCGGGTGGGCAAAGAGAAACAGTGCCTCATACAGACCAGCCCATCACAAAGTGTCATACTAGGGCTGTCACCTGGTTGAGGTGAACTCTCCATTCTCATTGGAAAAAAAAACAACTAAAACCACACGTAACTCTTTTAAAGCAGATTTTTTAAACGCCAGAATTCCTAAAAACCCTTCTTAAATCTTAAATCAGATGAAAAATGCTCATTTCTTTCAGAAACTAAAAAGAAATCACTCTGGGAACGACATCTCTGAACACAAAATTTTCGTGGAATCTGCTGTAAAGTGTTTATGTCTCACATCATGTAAGTTCAAACACTCTAGAAGAACATGTTTCACTGTGAGTGGTACACGACATGGAATGCTCCACGGAGCTTCTTCACCTTTTAAAAGGTAAGAATGGGTGTAAAAGGAGTGGCCTGTGTGCAAACGGCACAAGACTGTTTCTTCTTTACGGTCACAGGACTGTTTGTTCTTTACGGTCACAGGACTGTTTGTTCTTTACGGTCACAGGACTGTTTGATCTTTACGGTCACAGGACTGTTTCTTCTTTACGGTCACAAGACTGTTTCTTCTTTACGGTCACAAGACTGTTTGTTCTTTACGGTCACAAGACGGTTTGCTCTTTACGGTCACAAGACTGTTTCTTCTTTACGATCACAAGACTCTTTCTTCTTTACGGTCACAAGTCTGCTTCTTCTTTATGGTCACAGGACTGTTTGTTCTTCATGGTCACAGGACTGTTTGTTCTTTACGGTCACAAAACTGTTTGTTCTTTACGGTCACAAGACTGTTTGTTCTTTACGGTCACAAGACTGTTTGTTCTTCACGGTCACAAGACTGTTCGTTCTTTACGCTCACAAGACTGTTTGTTGTTTACGGTCACAAGACTGTTTCTTCTTTACGGTCACAATTGCAGACTGTTTGTGCTTTACGGTCACAAGACTGTTTCTTCATTACGGTCACAAGACTGTTTGTACTTTACGGTCACAGGACTGTTTCTTCTTTACGGTCACAGGACTGTTTGTTCTTTACGGTCACAAGACTGTTTCTTCTTTACGGTCACAAGACTGTTCGTTCTTTACAGTCACAGGACTGTTTCTTCATTACGGTCACAAGACTGTTTGTTCTTTACGGTCACAAGACTGTTTCTTCTTTACGGTCACAAGACTGTTTGTTCTTTACGGTCACAAGACTGTTTCTTCATTACGGTCACAAGACTGTTTCTTCTTTACGGTCACAGGACTGTTTCTTCATTACGGTCACAAGACTGTTTGTTCTTTACGGTCACAGGACTGTTTCTTCTTTACGGTCACAAGACTGTTTCTTCTTTACGGTCACAAGACTGTTCTTTACGGTCACAGGACTGTTTCTTCATTACGGTCACAAGACTGTTTGTTCTTTACGGTCACAGGACTGTTTCTTCATTACGGTCACAAGACTGTTTGTTCTTTACGGTCACAGGACTGTTTGTTCTTTACGGTCACAGGACTGTTTGTTCTTTACGGTCACAAGACTGTTTCTTCTTTACGGTCACAAGACTGTTTCTTCATTACGGTCACAAGACTGTTTGTTCTTTATGGTCACAAGACTGTTTGTTCTTTACGGTCACAGGACTGTTTCTTCTTTACGGTCACAGGACTGTTTCTTCTTTACGGTCACAAGTCTGCTTCTTCTTTACGATCACAGGACTGTTTCTTCTTTACGGTCACAAGACTGTTTGTTCTTTACGGTCACAAGACTGTTTCTTCATTACGGTCACAAGACTATTTCTTCTCACCTGCGGCACGCAGATGGACAGTGAGGACTAACCGATTAATGAAAACAACGAACAAACAAACAAGTACGGTAATTCTTGCTCCCATAATGAAATAAATACACGCCCATCTCTCCAAACGAGTGCTGCTTACGATAGCGATTCGTCTTGCAGATAGGACAGAATAGAGCACACAGAACAGATAAGGAGACATCTCCCCAAATGGATGTTCCTAGCTTGCCTATATATCTGGCACTGAACACATCTACACAGCCACAACAACAACAACAACAACAACAACAACAACAACAACAACAACAGCAACAACAACAACAACTGAAGCCATGAACACACACAAATTGATATCCATTCAAGACTGGCACAGCCTTTTTGATCTCGAAGAGAGTCAGACAAGTACACGAACAGTCACAAGTACAGGTAACCTCGATTTGATTGAAACGAAAGGAACTCTTAAAACAGGCAGGGAACAGTAAACAGTAAACAACAAACAGGTAGGATCACTCTTGCTCCCTTGATGACGATAGATATAAAAGAAAAATATTTAAAAAAAACCCAGCTCT
>CM031622.1:13878044-13883044 GCA_018398815.1 Conus ventricosus | reverse complement strand
TGCTATCACCCGTGCCTCCCTTACCACCTCTGCTGTTGATGCTATCTCTTCTTCCGTGCTCACTCGGTTGTATCATCTCTAGGCCGATCACTCTGACGACTCTTCATAAACAGCCACACCCAATTTGCCCCCATTGCATCCCTAGAACCGCAGTCCACAGAGAACAACTGATATTAAACTGCCGTGAAACACCTCACCAGAGCAGACACCGCGCTGCTGTTAAAGCCACTTCGGTGGTGCTCAGCGTTCAGTGGCCTCAATCAGCCGTCTCTGGACATCACCCCAGTGAGTTGTCTGCTGACGGCAATAATTGCTGAGCCAAAAGAGCTGGTGTGGATGGACGTCTTCCACTACAAGGCCCCGCCAGGTGTGTCACGTGCATATGACTTTGACTTGCCATCCCCTCCAAAGTCAATGGCCATGCTCCTGAATCGGGCATGATGGGAAACTCTACCCCGCTTCCCGAACCACGAAGAAAAAGATACACCCGAAGGTGGGGGGTAGCACCCAGAGAAGCACTGTCCTCAACTGCCGGACAAACCAGCTCATGGCAATCCTGCACCACCCTTGGAAGCGTGTGCTGCACTCATAGCAATCCTGCACCACCCTTGGAAGCCTGCGCTGCGTTCACATACGGTGCGGGCACGCCCCAGGGCATTCCATTCAGACTTAAGGGACATAACTGCTCCACACCTTCGGGTGTTTCTTTCTCTTCCTACGAACCACCACCAATCTGTCTGAACCCCCCCCCCCCCCCCCCCCTGTCCTACGAACCACCACCAATCTGTCTGAACCCCCTCCCCCCCCCCTGTCCTACGAACCACCACCAATCTGTCTGAACCCCCTCCCCCCCCCCCTGTCCTACGAACCACCACCAATCTGTCTGAACCCCCTCCCCCCCCCCCCTGTCCTACGAACCACCACCAATCTGTCTGAACCCCCTCCCCCCCCCCCTGTCCTACGAACCACCACCAATCTGTCTGAACCCCCTCCCCCCCCCCCTGTCCTACGAACCACCACCAATCTGTTCTGAACCCCCTCCCCCCCCCCCCCTGTCCTACGAACCACCTCCAATCTGTCTGAACCCCCCTTGTCCTACGAACCACCACCAATCTGTCTGAACCCCCTCCCCCCCCCCCCCCTGTCCTACGAACCACCTCCAATCTGTCTGAACCCCCTTGTCCTACGAACCACCACAAATCTGTCTGAACCCCCCTGTCCTGCGAACCACCACCAATCTGTCTGAACTCCCCTGTCCTACGAACCACCACCAATCTGTGTGAACCCCCTTGTCCTAGGAACTGTCTTCAGCCCATGCATGCCCATACCTGACGTGTGGTCTTCTGGCCCAGGAAAGCCACGGGGGCGTCGTGGAAAGGGTTGTGGACCTGCTCGTGAGTGATGGGGTCCTCGAAGAACTCGTCGTTGGCCAGGGCCGGGACGTGGGCCTCTGGCCGGGTCCAGTCCCAGTAGGGGATTCCGATCTGCAGACCTCGGCTCCTCAGTTCGTCCTCCACCTGCCCAGCAAACACACCAACATCAGTGTCGTCACCGGCACTGCGGACCTGGTTCCAGAAGATAAATGACTGCTCGTTCTTCACCTGCCCAGCAAACACAGCAACATCAGTTGTCGTCACCGGCACTGCGGGCCAGGTTCCAGAAGATAAATGACTGCTCGTTCTTCACCTGCCCAGCAAACACAGCGACATCACTGTCGTCACCGGCACTGCGGACCTAGTTCCAGAAGATAAATGACTGCTCGTTCTTCACCTGCCCAGCAAACACAGCAACATCAGTGTCGTCACCGGCACTGCGGACCTGGTTCCAGAAGATAAATGACTGCTCGTTCTTCACCTGCCCAGCAAACACACCAACATCAGTGTCGTCACCGGCACTGCGGACCTGGTTCCAGAAGATAAATGATTGTTCGTTCTTCACCTGCCCAGCAAACACACCAACATCAGTGTCGTCACCGGCACTGCGGACCAGGTTCCAGAAGATAAATGATTGCTCGTTCTTCACCTGCCCAGCAAACACAACATCAGTGTCGTCACCGGCACTGCGGACCAGGTTCCAGAAGATAAATGATTGCTCGTTCTTCACCTGCCCAGCAAACACAACATCAGTGTCGTCACCGGCACTGCGGACCAGGTTCCAGAAGATAAATGATTGCTCGTTCTTCACCTGCCCAGCAAACACAACATCAGTGTCGTCACCGGCACTGAGGACCAGGTTCCAGAAGATAAATGATTGCTCGTTCTTCACCTGCCCAGCAAACACAACATCAGTGTCGTCACCGGCACTGAGGACCAGGTTCCAGAAGATAAATGATTGCTCGTTCTTCACCTGCCCAGCAAACACAACATCAGTGTCGTCACCGGCACTGCGGACCTGGTTCCAGAAGATAAATGATTGTTCGTTCTTCACCTGCCCAGCAAACACAACATCAGTGTCGTCACCGGCACTGCGGACCTGGTTCCAGAAGATAAATGATTGTTCGTTCTTCGTTTTCACTGTCCTGAATGTTGTTTATCTTGTCTGAAGAAGACCTAAGAGATCAGGTCGAAACGCGTCGTGTTTTGTCTTGTAATTTGTTTGTCCGTGGTAATCGGCGGACTTATTTAAAATTACCATAAAAAATGAGTTTCAATGGTCACCTGCAGTCCCCTCACTTTGAAACTATCTCCCGATCTGCGTGGGTCTTTCTCTCTGGATCTGCGTGGATCTTTCTCTCTGGCACCAGCGTGTTTTCCACTTCAGAGAAAGATCGGGAACAGCAGCAAACCTGGAAACTTTCGCTCTGATCTCAAGGTCTTGGATCGTAGTTCGTGTGCTAAGCGCTGGCCAGGATGTCATGGGAAACTTCCATTCTGTTCTCAGGGTCTTGACATGATCACGTTCAGTGTCACATCGGTCAGGAAGGGGCCACTGAGCGCGGACTACTCTATATATTCAAAGAAAGCAGCCCCCCCCCCCAACTCTCCCCCTCACCCTTTTACCAGACCATCTACTATTTCAACCTACTTTTAACCCAAATCTCATTTTTCAATAGGAATTTAAAGTAAATCCGCCGGTTGACATAGACAAACAAATCACAAGACAAAACACGACGCGTTTCGACCTCTGAGGTCTTCTTCTGGTAAAACAAACAAACTCAGGACAATGAAAACGAACAAGCAATCACTTATTGTCTCAAATTCGGCGTCAGACGGGCGTTGAATGAAAACGAGGCGGTTGGGAAGGAGAGACAATGCGAGTTAAAATAGTAATGATAATAATAGTAATAATGATAGCAATAATAATAATAATAATAATAATAATAATAATAATAATAATAATAATAATGATAATGATAAAAATATTGAAGAATAATAAAGAGAGGATTACCACCACTCTTGGTCACAATATGACGATAGTAGTTGTAGCATTTGTAGTGGCTATACACGCAGAAAATATCATTTTCATACTAGTCACAAAAAGCTAAACAGAATACCCTGTTTAATCCTTGCGCTATCTTTAGCAAGCTGGACAGTTTTACTACGCCGTTTACGCTAAACGTTTGGGAGCCGGAATAGCTCAGTTGGTAGAGCGCCGGGCTCGTAATTTTGGTGATCCTGGGGTTGCGGGTTCGAACCTCCGCCGGGGCGTTTCGGTACAGGGGGATTTTTCCCTCGGAGTTAACATTGGTTCTGACTCCATTTCCCATACAGTCCTTCGAATGAGACTATAAACCGAGGTTCCGTGTGTGAACGCACGCATAACATCTTGCACACACGTAAAATCCCATCACCAACTTTCGGAAGAGTAGGCCAGTTTGGCCGTTGGTATGGATGGCACGTTACACATAGCATGCACCCTGCGTGAGAAATGGAAAAAATGAAGGAAGTAAGGAAAATGAGTGATCGATATTGAACGATGCTGACTGGATGACACGGGAAACGACTGAATGAAACGCGGGCTGGCAGCTCTTCAGTCGGCACTACCCTGGTAGGCAGCCCGTTGTGTAAACGAGTGTTGATTGTAAAGCGCTTAGAGCTTGGTCTGTAGCCCAGAATAGGCGCTATATAAGTATTCATTATTCATTATAATTATTAAACCGCAGTCTCCTTCTCATCGCAGTCACAGAAGCATTAATAGCATCTTCCTGCGCTCTGTCTGTTGCAAGACCGTGTGCACTAGTTCCGTTTCAGCTTGATTTTGACCGAAGTATCACCCTCATCCCAGTCGCAACAGGCTGACAAAACAAATGCTATACATTCCTGACCCCCATCTTTTGCAATACCATCTACAACTGCACCACAACTTTAAACAACGATCTCATTCGCATCTACTCACAAGTTAAAACGATACAAAATTATGTAAAATCCTGTGCTCCGTGTGTTGCGAAACTGTCCGCTATTCAATTCCATTTTGAGCCTTCCTCCACTCACAATAAAGTAAAGACAATGCTCTGAAGTGAAAATACCAAAAATCGACTCGAAGACCATTTTTGTGATTTTGTCATATTTTGACACATGCGTGTGTGTGTGTGTAGCATATTTTGTCAGCAAAATGTATGAGTTTATGGATTCTTAACTTGTTTTGCATAAAAGATATGTTTTTTGTTTTCAAGGAAAAGTACAATAAATACTTGGTGTATTCGTCCCCCCCCCCCCCCCCCTTTTGTTTCCCCCCAAACATCCGAAATTCTAGTCCTAATTACGACCGTTTACATTCTCAAATCCCTGGCAAGCCGCATTCCCACAGAAAGGTTATTACCTCCCCTAGCCCATAAAGCAGTCTGTGAATGAACTGGTTGACTCAACTCTAAGAAGAGAGCGCCTTTTTAACTGTACCACGAGAGGCGAGGCCTCCCTATATGGAACTCAAAATGGCCGAACCTCAATGGCTGAATCGCGTCACGTGATCAAACAACTATGGCGTCTGTGTTCAACTTTTGGGATTTGTACGTGGTTACGATCGCAAAATGCCTCCCGTGAAGCCGTTCTCAAAGAATTCTG
>CM031622.1:13853044-13860544 GCA_018398815.1 Conus ventricosus | reverse complement strand
GTGTGGACATCACCGTGGTTAATGTCGGCGCCGAACCAGGCGTTCTTCTGCCCCAGACCTCCGCTGGGATCCCGGAAGATCTGGTGCTGTTCAACGACAACAGCAACACCGCGGTCCACATGATGAACTTACGGTCGGTGCCAGGCCTTGCTGCAGGCGGCCTGAAGATCTTCTAGGGGTTGGAGGTGATTGATGGCTTAATTGAAGCCAGTGACTGGATTCCTTATATTGGTCAATTAATATTTTTTTTTAGGTCTCAGAACTGTCATGCAGATGAAGAGCATGCGGCTTGAGGCTGGTGGTTGGTTAATTAATTCACATACCAATTCACACACACACACACACACACACACACACACACACACACACACACACACATACACACACACACACACACACACACACACATACACACACACACATACACACACACACACACACACACACATACACACACACACACATACACACACACACACACACACACACACACACACACACACACACTCACACACACACACTCACACTCACACTCACACACACACACACACACACACAACACACTCACACACACACACACACACACACACACACACACACAACACACGGAGCAAACTAACGCTTAATTCACTGAGGTAGGATGACTACAGAGACATGTTCATTCTCCACAAACATGTCTTCTTCGGACTTTCCAGATAACATACATAGTAAAACAAATGGTACCAAGCAATACTTTCCCTGATGGCAGTGAGCATATCAATGACAGTCATCTGTCTGGTATTGTGGATTAAATAAGCATTAATTTACACCTGTATGTGTGTGTGTGTGGGGGGGGGGGGGGAGGGGGGGTTGGTTGTGTGTGTGTGTGTGTGTGTGTGTGTGTGTGTGTGTGTGTGTGTAAGCTCTCCCACTTCCCGTGCCCGTTCACCTCTCCGGTACACTCCCTTCCCTGAGTAGCATCACTCTCATTCTTGTCAGCCTTGCCACCCCTCAGATCGACACACACACACAGACCCACCCAGCCTTGCCACCCTCAGATCGACACACACACAGACCCACCCAGCCTTGCCACCTCTCAGATCGACACACACACACAGACCCAGCCAGCCTTGCCACCCCTCAGATCGACACACACACAGACCCACCCTGCCACAGTCCACAGAAAGCAATCAATATTGGGTCGCCACCAGGCAACCCATCACAGACGACAGTGCTCCGCCTCCGCGCCGCTTCAGGAGCGTCAGTGGTGTCTGTTCTGATCCAGACAGTACAGCAAACGCTTGCGCACGTGTGTGTGTGTGTGTGTGTGTGTGTGTGTGTGTGTGTGTGTGTGTGTGTGTGTGTGTGTGTGTGTTGTGTGTGTGTGTGTGTGTGTATGTGTGTGTGTGTTGTGTGTGTGTGTGTGTGTGTGTGTGTGTGTGTGTGTGTGTGTGTGTGTATGTGTGTGTGTGTCTGCGCGCATGCATCCGTGTGTGTGTGTGTGTGTGTGTGTGTGTGTGTGTGTGTGTGTGTGTGTGTGTGTGTGTGTGTGTGTGTGTATGCACGCGCATGCATATACCCATGCTTTATCGCGTGTGCATGTGGTGTATGTATGCGTGCGTTCACGCCAACCTATTTGCTTGTACCCGAACAAGCACCTGCGCATAACAGCAGAACGTAGTGCGGTCAGCACACCGAACGTTTCCCCACGCACTGAGCTAAAGGACCGGGTAAAGCGATTTGCGGTCAAACCATCATGGGGTCACTTATAACCTGGTGCCCCCACCCCATCCCCACCCCATCAACCTCAGCTTACCTTGACCAGTTCGGGAAGGTCGGTCAGAGGGCGGGTCCAGTCCCAGTAAGGGACGCCCAGCTGCGTCAGACCTTTCTCCACCAGGGCCTGCTCGAACTGCACCACGTAGGCCCGGTGCCACTGAGGGAAAGAGGCCTCCCCGTGGATGCAGCAGGCCACCAGCTTCCCGTCCTTCGTGCTGCACTGCGACGGCTCGCCGTGGTACGCTGCCAGCGCCTGCAGGAAGAGGATAATTAATGTCTGGCATTGTATTGCAGAATTCCGCCAGGAGACCCTTTTTTTGGAATCATGCCGGTGTCGTATAATATCTGGGAACCGTGATATCTGGGAACGCGTTCCCAGATTTACCGTGATATCTGGGAACGCGTTCCCAGATTTCCTGAACTTCCAATCGTGAAATCTGGGAACTGGTGTGAAATCTGGGAACGTCTCAGAGAATGGACTAAATGTGGCCTTCCTAGCAGATTTTCTTTCAATTTCATGAAATTTCATGATACGCATGCATGCATTTGAATTGTAAGTTGCATTTCTTTCAAGTTACATTGTTTCTCACGCACACTTGAGACATGTACGCACGCATCGAGTGTGTGCGACTGAACATGCTTGCTGTACTTTGTGAAAATCATGCCAAGAAATTAATGGGAAAAAAGTGACAAGAAGGCCAAAGATCTCCATTGCACCTAAATAAATTGTTTCCTACCTTATCTCAAAAATCCATTCTTTTTTCGTCTTCTTTCTGCCCTTCTGAGCTCTGAAAGACCACGTTCCCAAATATCACGGGCCTTCCCAGATATCACAGTACATTTTGGGAACGCGTTCCCAAACAAATCTGTGATATCTGGGAAGCCTTCCCAGATATCACGTTCCCAGATTTCACGCGACACCGGTCCCAAGCCCGAATAAAGGAGGAGGGTTGGGCGTGGGGCCAGCTACCCTACCCCGTGAAACAAACCACGCAAGATTCACCGCATCCGATGACCAGACACCATCAACAACAACGAGCTCTGGGAGAGAACAAACCAGCTGCCCGCAAAACAGGAAATCAAGAAACGACGTTGGAGCTGGAGTGGACATACGCTGCGGAAGCCTGCAAGCAATATCACCAGACAAGCCCTAACATGGAACCCCCCAAGGAAAACGAAAAAGAGGTCGGCCAAGGAACACCTGGCGCAGGGACCTGGAAGCAGACATCAGGAACATGGGGGTGACTTGGAACCAGCTGGAGAAAAGAGCCCAGGACAGAGATGCCTGGAGGTCCTTGGTTGGCGGCCTGTACCCCAGGAGGGGTAATAGGCGATGACGATGATGATGATGATGATGATGATGATGATGATCATCATCATCATCATCATTGTATTGTAGCGTCAGCGGATCAGGAAACACAAGCATGCTGGTGTCGACGTCGTGCGCTGTGGTGTTTTTAGGTAACTACCCGGAGGTTGTTTAGTCGTGTTTATTTTAAGACCGGAGTTCGACCAAATTCAGGTAATACTGGTTTCCTCTTAAATTTCATCAGTATGTATAAGCCACTCTTGCCTTCCAATTTCATCGTATAAATAAGCCACTCTTGCCTTCCAATTTCATCGTATAAATATGCCACTCGTGCCTTCCAGTTTCATCGTATAAATGAGCCACTCTTGCTTCCAATTTCATCGTATAAATAAGCCACTCTTGCCTTCCAATTTCATCGTATAAATAAGCCACTCTTGCCTTCCAATTTCATCGTATAAATAAGCCACTCTTGCCTTCCAATTTCATCGTATAAATAAGCCACTCTTGCCTTCCAATTTCATCGTATAAATAAGCCACTCTTGCCTTCCAATTTCATCATATAAATAAGCCACTCTTGCCTTCCAATTTCATCGTATAAATAAGCCACTCTTGCCTTCCAATTTCATCGTATAAATAAGCCACTCTTGCCTTCCGTTTCTGTGATGGTTCTCTTCCACTCTACGCCCTGACCACAGGCTACTTACCAGTTTACCAGTCATCATGTATTCTCCGCTCTCCCACAGTGAAGTCTGAAATCGTTTAATGAGCATTCCCTCAGCTTTGCTGTCCCAAATGTTTACCAAACCACAGTCTACCTCGCATCTTAAGAAATCAGCCCACCCTATCTATCTCCAAAGCACAGCTAAAACCTTCATCTTTTTCGTCAGGCATTTTGAGCAATGCTTTTTCCCCACATTGTGTGCATACAATGATTTTTGTAGAAATGTTGCTGTTACACATGAATGAAATGAGGGTCTCAAGGATGTGTGAAAGCGCAATGAGTAGTGTTCGACTAGAACTGCGCTACACAAGTGCTATTCATTATTGTTTATTATGATGATGTTTTGAGAGTGAGAACGCCGGGGGCTCTTTCCACCAATCAGAAGACGTCACTAGTTTTGGTGCAGGGGGACAAAACCGATGGCTGAACTAGTTGTGAAAAATCTTTGGTCTTAACCTTTAAAGACTACAAAGAACAAACAGGTAGGGTCACTCATGGTCCCATGATAAAATGAACACACGCCCAGAACTCCAAAGGAATGCTGCTGACGACACCGAATCGCCTAGCTGATATGACAGCACAGAGCACACAGAACAAACAAGGAAACATCTGTGTATAAACACTTGCTTGCTCGCTCATACGCTTACAGACATATGTATTCAGAGGACGGCTATTTAACTCACAATTGACAAAAAAAAATGAATTGAAAAACAATATGAATAAAACTGAAACACTCAAACACACACACACACACACACACACACACACACACACACACACACACACACACACACAGATATATATATATATATATATATATATATATATATATATATATATATATATATATATATATATATAATCTTCCTCACCTGTGTAACACCTCCCCTCACCCATTCATCCCCCCATCCCCCACCCCACTTCTCTAAGCACTGGAAAAGACATGACAAACAACCATTAGGATAGATCCTCAGCCCCACCTCCGCCACTTCCTCATCCATCGAACATTCCCATAATATTACACAGTCAACGTCACAGTACAGAAGACCGTAACTTGTCCTAGTCGCTGCAATATGAGAGCTGGTTTCTTAACAACAACAACAAAAACAACAACGACAGAAGAAGAAGAAGACGAAGAAGACAAGCGCTCGAAATCTCAGTTTGACATGAAAACTTAGTCGGAAATGAAATGAGGCAGGGAACAGTAAACGATAAACAGTAAACAAGTGGGGTATTTTTTGCTCCCATAAGAAAACCTAACACAGAGTAACTTTTATTCAGGACTGGCACAGCCTTTTAAACTTGAATAACGTCAGACAAATACATAGACGAACAATCTAACGGTGGGGGAAAAACAAGCGCAGGCCAACAACTGAACTGTCTTCATAGTAATGACTTGGCAAAGATTTGGACTTAAGGGGGGGGGGGGGGGGGAGTTTGAAGATGGAGAAACTGGGAACATGAAATTAAGAAAATATGTTACAGATATGAAAAATCTTCACTAGCTGCATAAAGGAACCATCGCAATCCCTTTTGAAGGCAGATATATTTGTATTGCCTGCTCCGAGGGAGATTCTGTTACATCTTTCAGCTCAGAAAAAGATCAGCCATACGTTTGGCTGCTGAAGTGACGATGTGGTTTTGAAACAAGATCAAAGGTCCCTCTCGAAACATGAGGAGGTTGGGTGATCTGTCCGCGCGTTGTCACAACAAACATGGCACTGTGGGATTGTTACAGGATTGAAGATAGGGATTGAGGGTATGGCTGGTCTTAAGGATACAGCATGATTGTCTGGGTACAAGGGTCCTTTGTTCAATTCCCGATTGAGGCACAAGGCCAGAAGAGAGATGTTCTTGTTGAAGCCAGTGTCAGTATGTATTCCAAAGGCTTCCTCGTCGTTCATGACATTTGAAACCAGGAGTGAGAGAGAGAGAGGGGGGGGGGAGAGAGAGTGAGAGAGAGAGAGTAGAGAGAGAGAGAGAGAGAGAGAGAGAGAGAGAGAGAGAGAGAGAGAGAGAGAGAGAGAGAGAGAGAGAGAGAGAGAGTGACGACAGTAATTCACTGTACCTGAAACCCGTGGTCAGTCTCGTCATCCTCTAGCTTCCGTAGAACTGTCTGCAGTGTCTGGATCTCTTGTTCAGTCAGGGAATCCAGATTCTTCCGTACCAGCGATCCTGCCAACACACGCAGTTGTGCAGTGAAGCCTTTAGTTTGCAGCGGGGCAGATGCTGTTCCAATCACTTTGGAAGTTCTTGGGGATGGCTTGTAAGCTTAACCATGTGCATTGCATGTTCAGCGTGTCTGGTGTGTTTGGTATAGAGCATGTTGGCAGTTCTGTGCCCTTGCAAAGCAAAAGATAATTGTGCACTGTATAATTATTTCGGATTTGTCATATACATCTTGGTTAGATTTCTTTTGATTGTAGTGATCCTGCGACCAAACAAACGGGATGCAATGCAATCGTTAATGTGTGTGTGTGTGTGTGTGTGTGTGTGTGTGTGTGTGTGTGTGTGTGTGTGTGTGTGTGTGTGTGTGTGTTTGTAAAAGGTATACAGTGAGGCGATCATGTAATCCACGTCTCCATAAAATGGGGCGATTTGAAAAATGGGGCGAAATTTTGTCGCCTAACTTTTTTCTACCTGTTGAATGGTGTTCAAGAATGCAGTATTGAGGTGCTGCATTCAACGTCTCACCTCAGTTTTGCCAACATCGTCCAAATTCACACACACACACACACACATTTACACTCCATCGCCCCATTCTGTTCAGATGCCACTTCCGGTATCATCTAACTGTTTGCCTTTTACAAGTTGTGATGCCCTGACCACCTCACTGTTTGCCTTTTACAAACTCATTCTGACTTGGGGGTGGATACACTCCATAGTATGGCTCAGAGAGCCACCCGAAGTGCCGCCTCATAGTTGCGACATTTCGCCCCATTTTGACATCACCCCACTTGTGCCATTTTAAAGGCATGTGTGTGTGTGTGTGTGTGTGTGTGTGTGTGTGTGTGTGTGTGTGTGTGTGTGTTTTGTGTGTGTGTGTGTGTGTGTGTGTGTGTGGGTGGGGGTGGGGGTGTGTGCGTGTGTGCGTGCGTGCGTGTGTGTGTGTGTGTGTGTGTGTTGTGTGTGTGTGTGTGTGTGTGTGTGTGTGTGTGTGTGTGTGTGTGTGTGCGCGTGTGTGTGTGGGTGTGGGTGTGGGTGTTCGTGAATTGCGTTTGAAACGCATTTATGCTGTACTGAACACAAGAACCACATGTACAGTACGTCTTTAAATGATTCGGAACATTGCCTTCAAACCGTTTTTAATTTCTAAGATCCTTTCGGGATAAAAGCATTCAGTGCATTCTAACTATTCGGAACAACCCCGTTAAAACTTTAAAAGAAGTGAAGTATTTGAAATTGGAGATCTTGTCACGGTATGGACTCGGGCATAATATATTAAATATCTTGGTGTATTGACCATCTTTGATCCGGCCGCAAGCACTAGTATAATAAAGCACCGTGTCACAGTGTACTGTCACATTTCACCGTGTCACCGTGTACTGTCACATTTCACCGTGTCACCGTGTACTGTCACATTTCACCGTGTCACCGTGTACTGTCACATTTCACCGTGCCATCATGTACTGTCACATTTCACCGTGTACTGTCACATTTCACCGTGTACTGTCACATTTCACCGTGTACTGTCACAGTTCACCGTGTACTG
>CM031622.1:13843044-13848044 GCA_018398815.1 Conus ventricosus | reverse complement strand
TCCAAGCGATGAGTGAATCCAATCTCATTCACCAGGGGAGGGAAGAAATGATTATTAAGAACCTATCACTCAGACGATGACTTATTTTCCTTGCTTCACATTGCAAAGAATGTTTGTGGAGTTCAGATTTCATACGGTGTGGGTTTAGACACTCATGAGGTTTGTGTTGGTGTTGAAAATTGAAAAGGAAACAGTATTAGTTCTCCCACAGAATACAGACAGATTACAGGACAAAACACAATGTATTTTAATCTCTTGGGTCTTCTTCAGGCAAAAACAAACATAATTTAGGACAATGAAAACGAAGAACGAGACACAACTGATCTTCACATATTCGGCGCAAAATGACTGTTCAAAGCCTGGACAGAGGGTCAGAGTTGTTCAAAAGAGTCTCCCAAGAAACCGGACGACAAAACATGTCGAAAACACTTAACTAGACAAACGATTTATGCTTCCATAGCTTGTCTGTGCTTTTACACGATGCCATTATTGTCTGTTGATATATGTGAGGTATTTTGGAACAGATTTTGTGGATCCTAATTTCAAAGTGTCGTGTGCTTCAGTCTGGGTCTGCTAGGATGGACGATACTTGTTCTGTTCGTTAAGTTCACAGTTTGTTTTCCCTTTTGAAATGTGTTTCATTTCACATGATTTAAATACTGGATGTGTAAACACACGCACATTTTTCTTAAATTTATTCATTTATTTTTAAAGTATTTTTTTTTTATTTGTAATTTTTGTTTTTACAGGGTTTCCCTCCTCCTCCTTGGTTGAAGGGGGGGGGGGGGGGGGGGGGGGTTTCAACTCTGTTTTTTGTTGTTGTTGTTGTTGTTGTTGTTGTTGTCTTCCCAGTCTGGTCTCTCCTGCTCTCAACTCTTCTGTACTTTCGCTTTCGTTTGCAGAGGAGAGGGAGATATGTGGGGCAGATAACACTGGAAAGAAGTCAAACTATATATCTGACCGTCTTTCAGTCTCTGTCTCTCCTCTTATCTGTCGGTCCCTTTCTCGCTCTCTTATCCTATACCCATTATATACTACATTTTATACTGTTTGAATAATGCTTTTAGTTTATCAGCAACTTTTTTCCTCTCCACACCTTTGTTTTGTTCCATTTACTACCCTTCGCTGGCTGCTCTGGGGGTGCTGTTGGATTCTTTTTTGAACCCTTGGCGGTGAGAACACCACAGAATTATGGCCTGTGGTGTGTCTCTATTTGACACCAAGAGCACAGACACAATCAGCCGTGTCTCCCTGATGAGTCCGATCCAGCGGACGAAAGGCCTAGGAGCAGGCAATACAAATAAATGTGCCTTCAAGAGAGATTATGATGGTTCCCTCAGGCAGCTAGTGAAGGGCTTCTCATAGTTATAATATATTCCCCCATTTTCTTCGTCTTCAAATTTTTTTATGTTTTTATTTTATTTTATTATTTTTTTTTTTTTTTATTTATTTATTTTTTTTTTTTTATAAAGTTCAAATCTTTGCCAAGTCATTACTATAACGACTGAAGAATTGTTAACCTGCACTTGTTTTCCCCCACTACTTAATTGTTCAGCATTCTATTGTTTGGTCAATCAGTGGGAGATTGCATCTCTTAAGAGATCCTAGTAAAGGTTGTTCTGTACAATTCTTAGCCACTCACAATGCTTGGGTTATTGAACAGCAGAGCTGACCACTCACACTGTTCCATATCTTTTGACCTCCCTTGCATCCTTGATTGGATCCTCAAGCATAGGCTCAAAGATTGTCCCCTACATTTTATACTGTTTGAATAATGCTTTTAGTTTATCAGCAACTTTTTTCCTCTCCACACCTTTGTTTTGTTCCATTTACTACCCTTCGCTGGCTGCTCTGGGGTGCTGTTGGATTCTTTTTTGAACCCTTGGCGGTGAGAACACCACAGAATTATGGACTGTGGTGTGTCTCTATTTGACACCAAGAGCACAGACACAATCAGCCGTGTCTCCCTGATGAGTCCGATCCAGCGGACGAAAGGCCTAGGAGCAGGCAATACAAATAAATGTGCCTTCAAGAGAGATTATGATGGTTCCCTCAGGCAGCTAGTGAAGGGCTTCTCATAGTTATAATATATTCCCCCATTTTCTTCGTGTTCAAATTTTTTTATGTTTTTATTTTATTTTAATTTTTTTTTTTTTTTTTTTTTTTTTTTTTTTTATAAAGTTCAAATCTTTGCCAAGTCATTAGTATAACGACTGAAGAATTGTTAACCTGCACTTGTTTTCCCCCACTACTTAATTGTTCAGCATTCTATTGTTTGGTCAATCAGTGGGAGATTGCATCTCTTAAGAGATCCTAGTAAAGGTTGTTCTGTACAATTCTTAGCCACTCACAATGCTTGGGTTATTGAACAGCAGAGCTGACCACTCACACTGTTCCATATCTTTTGACCTCCCTTGCATCCTTGATTGGATCCTCAAGCATAGGCTCAAAGATTGTCCCCTACATTTTATACTGTTTGAATAATGCTTTTAGTTTATCAGCAACTTTTTTCCTCTCCACACCTTTGTTTTGTTCCATTTACTACCCTTCGCTGGCTGCTCTGGGGGTGCTGTTGGATTCTTTTTTGAACCCTTGGCGGTGAGAACACCACAGAATTATGGACTGTGGTGTGTCTCTATTTGACACCAAGAGCACAGACACAATCAGCCGTGTCTCCCTGATGAGTCCGATCCAGCGGACGAAAGGCCTAGGAGCAGGCAATACAAATAAATGTGCCTTCAAGAGAGATTATGATGGTTCCCTCAGGCAGCTAGTGAAGGGCTTCTCATAGTTATAATATATTCTCCCATTTTCTTCGTCTTCAAATTTTTTATGTTTTTATTTTTTTTTTTTTTTTTTTTTTTTTTTTTTTTTTTTTTTTTTATAAAGTTCAAATCTTTGCCAAGTCATTACTATAACGACTGAAGAATTGTTAACCTGCACTTGTTTTCCCCCACTACTTAATTGTTCAGCATTCTATTGTTTGGTCAATCAGTGGGAGATTGCATCTCTTAAGAGATCCTAGTAAAGGTTGTTCTGTACAATTCTTAGCCACTCACAATGCTTGGGTTATTGAACAGCAGAGCTGACCACTCACACTGTTCCATATCTTTTGACCTCCCTTGCATCCTTGATTGGATCCTCAAGCATAGGCTCAAAGATTGTCCCCTACATTTTATACTGTTTGAATAATGCTTTTAGTTTATCAGCAACTTTTTTCCTCTCCACACCTTTGTTTGTTCCATTTACTACCCTTCGCTGGCTGCTCTGGGGGTGCTGTTGGATTCTTTTTTGAACCCTTGGCGGTGAGAACACCACAGAATTATGGACTGTGGTGTGTCTCTATTTGACACCAAGAGCACAGACACAATCAGCCGTGTCTCCCTGATGAGTCCGATCCAGCGGACGAAAGGCCTAGGAGCAGGCAATACAAATAAATGTGCCTTCAAGAGAGATTATGATGGTTCCCTCAGGCAGCTAGTGAAGGGCTTCTCATAGTTATAATATATTCCCCCATTTTCTTCGTCTTCAAATTTTTTTATGTTTTTATTTTATTTTAATTTTTTTTTTTTTTTTTTTTTTTTTATAAAGTTCAAATCTTTGCCAAGTCATTACTATAACGACTGAAGAATTGTTAACCTGCACTTGTTTTCCCCCACTACTTAATTGTTCAGCATTCTATATATATATATATATATATTTGTTAAAAATATTTTTAAAATCTACAAGCTTGTTTCAAGCCTTGCTATCATCAGGATGATGATAGCAAGGCTTGAAACAAGCTTGTAGATTTTAATACTTCATTAAAAAAATATTTTTAACAGATGTTGCTCCCCAAGGGTTTGAGCATTTTCAGATTTTTTAAGGACACTTTTATATTGTTCATTATATATATAATATATATATTATATATATATATACATATATATATATATATATATATATATATAATTGTGAGTGGTTGCAAGTATACGTAACTGCTGAAAAAACTCTGCGAAGCAATGATGATGGAACATGTCAAGTTGATCAAGCTTCTCCTGCATACCCATGGAAGTAATATCAGAAGAGTGTAATGAGTGTGTGTGTGTGTGTGTGTGTGTGTGTGTGTGTGTGTGTGTATGTGTGTGTGTGTGTGTGTGTGAGAGAGAGAGAGAGAGAGAGAGAGAGAGAGAGAGAGAGAGAGAGAGAGAGAGAGTATATATGTCACGTCATGTGTATTTCATGTATGTGTAAGACATCATGTACTTCAAATATGGCAGCCCAGGTTTTCAGTTTCTTTGTCTGTTTGTTTATTTTTGTGTTTATTAATTGTTTTTTTTTCTCTTTGTGTATCAAAAGACAAAACTTTTTAAAAAAAAGTTCACAGTTTGTAGCAGCGCAGAGATTCAGAAAAAGGAGTTATTTTTTCATCACATCCTATACGGTGCATTTGTGTCTTCCCTTGAAGAGTTTCTGTACCTCGCCTGTCAGTAGATCTTTAGCCTTGACTTCAGTCGAATGTAAAGTCTGTTTGTTGTTTTACCTCTCTCTCTCTCTCTCTCTCTGTCTCTGTCTGTGCATGCGTGCGTGTGTATGTTCCGAATTCCGTACATATTTTTGTCATGTTCATTTTACTGTCTGATTTTATACAGGCTAATTATTGTACGTTTTAGTACATTTCCATTTCAAATCATTACATCTCATGCTGTTCCCCCTCTCCCTTCCATCCTCTCTCCTCTCTTCTCTCTCTTTTTTTTTTTTTCCCTTCTCCTCCCCCCCCCCCCCCCCCCTCCCCCACTTTCATCTCACTTTGCTTAATACCTTCTACGTATTTTCATGCCTTGCGAAAAATGAATACATGTTGTGCCTTGCTCTCTCTCTCTCTCTCCTCTCTCTCTCTCTCTCTTCTCTCTCTCTCTCTCTCTCTCTCTCTCTCTCCCTCTCTCTATGCGTGCGAAAGTGCGTGTATTTGTGTGTTCAAAAATATGTACGCACTTTGTCATATTCACTTCACTGTCTGT
>CM031622.1:13830544-13835544 GCA_018398815.1 Conus ventricosus | reverse complement strand
GGAACGCAGAAGAAGAAGACATGTTTGTGGGGGGCCGCGTTCTGGTAGGGTAGAGGTAGCATATCGGGTGGGGGGTGGGGGTTGGCACGGAGATGGGTCGTTGTCGTTAGCTGGCGGTGTGGGGGAGGTGGGCTGTGGGTTGGTGGTGAGCTGGCGCGCAGAACTTTGTGTTTCTTCCCTGGCGACTGGTCCGT
This sequence comes from Conus ventricosus, assembly GCA_018398815.1. Taxonomy (NCBI): domain Eukaryota; kingdom Metazoa; phylum Mollusca; class Gastropoda; order Neogastropoda; family Conidae; genus Conus; species Conus ventricosus. The sequence goes on along the minus strand of CM031622.1, from coordinate 13,835,350 downwards.
GATGTATGTGGATCAGAGTCTTTGGGGCTACTTGCTCTGAGGGGGGAAAAAGCCGGTGGGTATGAGGAGAAAGAGTCAATGGTGGCATTATCATCGGACAGCAGGTTGCAGTAGTTGGAGCATGATAGCTCATAGCTGTGAAAGGTGAAGCTGTCACAGCTGATACTGTCACGTTCTTCACTTCACTGTCATAGGGAGAACACAGCTGGGTCCATTCGACGTTGTGGGGAAACAAAATTCTGTTTTGTACCCCCCGAGTCACTCACTTTTCTTTCGTTCCACTCTGATGCCCTACCGTAACATGCAGACAAATCATACACTCTGGAAATCGGCCGCTGCAGGTCAGCTGGCCGAAACGAAGAGAAGGGGGGGTCCAATGAAAGTCCTCCCGCAGTTAAGCCACGTAGCAGCGCAAGGAAGCCAAGCTGAAAACAAAACAAAACAGAAGTCCCTGTCTAAGTTCCTTTTTATAATCATGGATTACATTATTTCCTCTCTTTCGTGATAAAACAATTCTAACAATTAGGAAAAGAAAAACCAGAAATACATCTTTGAACTTTTCTTTAAAAAAATACTACAGCCATTCCCATATATCAACACTCACTTTGTTTAAAGGCGACAGCTGGGAAGTACGTTTGCCTGGCCTCCTGCAGTCACACACACCTGTGTCAGAGCTGAAAGTTGCCAATCGAGGTGTGTATCCAAGTGAACCTTGGCACGGGTCAAAAGGGGTCACAGCCCGATCGGAAAAAAATCGAAAACAAAAATAAATGATAAGCTAAAAAGGGTAGACAACCGAAGCCTGACAGTCAGATATTGAATATAGAGCATGTATTGATTTGACTGTACAGTACTGATCATGGTCAGTTTCGCTCATTTAGTTACCTGTTCATTTATTTTTGTTGCTTTAATTTCTTTCTGCCTTTGTTTATTCTGATGAGCCCTGCTAATAGCTAAAGTGATGAAGCGAACACGAGGATTATCATTCTGCGGGGCAGTCTCTCCTCTCCCTCCCTCCCTCCGTCCTCTCTCTCTCTGAGAGAATGTAAATATGTTCGTTCAAGCTCACCCATCTTATTTTGCACGAAAACCCCCCTTTTCACATCCAAATCACGTCCATCACATATCAGTTTTGGTCAAAATTAACACCTGTTTTACAAAAAATTAACACGCAAAACCTCTAAAAATTGACGCAATCAGCACATTAAAATGGGGGCTTACGTGCTAGATAAGATTTGGTGATCGTGAACAAACATATTCACATTCTCTCCAGGGACATAAAATGAACTAAAAACGTATATGGTTTGACAGTCTTACTCCAGACTGGCCCTGCTGCTGTTGTTACTTGACACGGCAAAATCGATAAATTGCAATTACTGCCCGACAACGAACTACTGCAATGCGACACATTATTATTCATCGCGCGTGCGCGCTTAACCAATCGGCAGGAGGTATGACATCATTTTTGGTCGACAGACTCGTAAGCCCCCAGCCAGTCGGTCATTTCTGACTGGAGCGCCACATTGGAGGGTCGTGTTGTGCAGACGTGTGTGCGTTTTCTGTGAGAGAAGTGATTTTACCAGAAATATTTATGTCTCAAGACAGCATTTCTTCAGAATTAGAGAGAGAACTTCTGGAATCTATTAGATTTCTCAACACAGCCATCAACTTTAATTCTACTGACATGGATTAAGCTTCTACTTTTTAACAAGCTCAATGGCTTAAAGAGAAATGTGGATATTCTGACGATCATGCACGCAAATTGCGCGCTGTTGCCAATGTGCTTTATGGGTATTGGCGGTTTTACATTGTTGGGCTTTCAATCAGTTTCATTTCCAGCAATTTAAAAACAAATTTACGCCATGCTGCAAGGCCCTGAATTTGGAGACTATTGGAAACAACCTCTCAGTCTACCTCCGACAACTACCCTGTAAGCCTCTCAGTGAACGCCACAAACACATGACAGGGGCCTAAAATAGTACTGGTTTTGCAAAACCGCCTGGCTATCGATCGTGTGTGCAGTTTCCCTTCGTCGTCCGACTGGCTTGGGCGGTGTTTACGCTCCGCTTCACTTACAAAGGCCGCCGATAGAACTCAAACAGATCCTGTGATTATTGATTCAGGACTCTGATTAAGTGCTTTGGGGGCTGCCTCGAATTTACTCGTTCAAGTGTGAACCAAAAAAAGCCCCTCTTCACATTTCCCTGCAACACCTCCCATCTATTGTGTGTGTGTTTTTTTGGGTTTGGGTTGTTTGTGTGCGTGTTCGGCGTGTTTGTGTGTGTGTGAAGAGAGGGAGGTGAGACAGACAGACGACAAAGAAGTAAACAACAGACAGACAGAGATGGGGGAGTGAAGAGGGAGAGAGATTGGGATAAAAAGGGAGAGAGAAACTGATTAATTAATTTTTTAATTTAAAATGATTTTATTCTGGTTTAAAAATGAAGCCCGAAGAATTAGAAAGCTTACTAATATACTTCATACTTTAAAATTGGAAGGGCCAAAGAGAAAGGGTTTAAAAGCAGTTTGAAACATCAATTACTGACCTTTTTATTCACATAAATATACAAACATGCGTGAAGAAGGCCATCATGAAATACAAGATTCTTGGCCTCAACCGCCATAAAATTGTTTGCCATATTAGTTGATTATATGGCTTTTCAAGATGTTAATCTGACTGTTTCTACTTGTCCTTCAGGGTAACTATTTGCTTTAATGAAGATTAGGTTTTTACGATTAGAAAGACAAATAACAGTTGAATTTTCAATATTGTTTTATTTATTTTAGATTAAAAATGGCTGCCAAACTTAGTGCATCTGATTTAAAGAATTGTAATGAACTATTTAACGAGACAATGAAAGCGTTAAACATTTATTTTTAGTGAAACTGGGTTTTAGAATGATGTAAACAATATAATAAAAGATCATAGTGAACTATTTTAAAAAAACAAACCCAAATGATGAAAATTTACAGTATGATGTAAAAAAGCCAAAATATTTGCAGGCTTATTGTAAAAAAAGGTTAACGTGTCTTGAAGTGTTTTCAACGCTTGGGGGAAGAATAAAAAGCGTGTTTTACTTACTTTTATATATATTTATTTTTTTAATTTACGTAAATATTTGAGTTAAAAAATGACCTCACAAGCGTGCTGAGTTTTAAAAACTCCAGCCACGCACTGGTGAAAGGTATGACAAACAATTAACAATATGTTTAGCGAAGTAGACATGGGCATCATTAACCCCACAAATGTTCATGAAAGCGTGGCACACCCATCTCTAAAATCCCAGAGTCCCTTCAGATGGGCCGCCAGTAAAAGTGTTTTTGGTCGTTCTGATTGACTATATAACGCCTGATGATAGTAACATGGAAGTCTGGTTTCAACTAAACAAAAAAAAAGTTATTAGCTATCGTGACTTTAATTCTGACTGGGCTGATTACATGCTTACACAGTTTAACCATGCAAGTGAAGAGGCAAAATTGCGGGGTTCGGCGGGTCTGAAGGAACAGTCCTTCAAATTATATTGAAACAAACAAAGTTCTATCCTAAAATTGGAAATTCTCACGTTCCTCTCCCAAAAGAGTTAGTTTTAAAACGAGCAGTCTTAAAACAAAAAAAAATTCTGACAACATGTGTTTTTTTGGGGTGTGTTTTAGCGCATTTACATCCTGTTATAAAAAAACGCAGAAAGAGTATCAAATTTATGAAAAATATAAGCAAGAGCTGACTTTGATAACATAACCTTTCCAGTAAGTATAGAAAAAATATCTCAGTTTGAAGAGCAAAACAAACCATCACGGTAAACGAATACACAGGGTCTGTAGAAGCTGATCTAGTGCCTCTAATGGTTTCTCCCAACGCTCCCACTTTAGGCAACCACTTAACAAACACGTAGACTTGATCCGTTGAAGATAGTACAAAGAGCATTATGTATTAATCAAACAATAAGCAGACTTATGGCCTATACGTCAAAAAATCATGCTATACAAGGGGTTTGTAGAAGGTGTTTAGTTAGAATTCCTACATAAAGCACTGCCAGCCATAGAACTCATTGTAAAAGTTTGTAGACTGTGAAACCAAACTCCTCACACCTAAACCAGGGTCTAAAGTTAGTTTTAAGAATATCACAAAATGCAGATGAGCCCCTACGTGTTTATGCCGACTTTGAAAACGCTCTTGCCGCAGTACTACGGCCCAAAACACAAACACAAAAAACAAACCCTAATTAACCCACCACAGATCTGTTCTATGCGTTATGTTGTTAGGTCAGACGGCCATCACACGACACCCGAGAATTTTCAGAGGCCCCAACACAGCTAGTAGATTTTTAGAGCAGATGAAAACAACTTCGTAATCCCCTACTCCAACCAACTAAATCTTTCAGACATTGTTATGACTCCTGAAGACCAAGAACGTTTTGACTTATCTACACACTGTTGGATATGCAAAAAAGAATTATTAGGCAGCGCAGTAAGAGACCACGATCACATTACTGAAAGTTCAGAGGGGCCGCGCACAAATTGTAATCTTCAGCTTAAGTTGACCCTAAGACATGGGAAAATACCTATCTTCTTTCATAACCTACGAGGCTACGATTCTCATTTAAAACATGCAAGCAGTAACTTCTGAATATAAGAGGTCCTGCATTGCACAGTCTTCAAAATACAGACTTTACTCTTGACTCTTACCTTTTGACTCTGCCAAATCTGATGGCAAGTTTTGGGTAATTAGCAGATCTCTCAAGACTTTTCCCAACACTAAACAATACTTTGATCCTTTTCTAAAATCCTTTAAGTGGAAATTTAAAA
>CM031622.1:13828524-13830444 GCA_018398815.1 Conus ventricosus | reverse complement strand
TCTAGAAATTGTTTTCTGGCATCAAAGCCGTAATGATCTACTATGCTAGACTTGGTCTGTGCTTGCGCTCCTAATACACACCAAACGTATGTCCTTATGGAGTCATTAAGTCTTTGCACGCCTGGCATTGTTAGCCCTTTACTTTTATCTAAGATAAATGTTGTCCAGGCATTAGGGTGTTTTTGTTCTATGGATCCCAATCGAACTTGTTTGTCTGGTTGAAAAGAGGTGTGGCCAGGCCAGTAGTCATAATTATATTCTCTTTTCGTGCCCCACAAATACAATGTGCCTAACCCATGATTGCGGTCTAACTTTTGTTTAAAATCAGTTGAAGTATCAATGTTAACTTCATTGCAGATTCTTTCATATGCATTATTGTCCATTGGGCTTTTAAATGGATTAAACGCGTTGTCGTTAGGGAGTGGCACTTGTAGTTCAGTTAGTATTCGCCTGTACTGGTAATAAACATGAAAGTTATATACTGACCTTACTAAAAGATTAGGATGGTTTAAATGGTTTGCATATGAAACGCCGCAGCCAGTAGTTGCGCAGTAAATGGCAAAATTTAACTGATTCTGGAAAAAAGCCATAGGGTGGGATGACCATGCTGATGGCACTCTGTCGCTCTTTATTGGCGGATTTAAATATCTAGTTAGTGGTTTACAAGTCTAACCCGGAAGCCATATGATCCATCTACTGCAATGGTTAAATTGCTGAAGTCTAAAGATTTGGGGTTATAAAACGCTCCTACATTGTAAGTGGCATGTTCAATATATTTAAAAGCTACCATTTTTTAAATTAGTTTTTAAAATAGTTATAAAAAAAGATGCGCATCTATATAAACCAACAAAACAAACGTGTGCCCTTAACGTACCCAATTGAATATAGGCGCGGTAATTATAGGGTTGCCCTTAGAGAAATTGGTTTTAAAGTTATGTGGGCTAACATATCTGAAAAGGCTCAAAATAACTGGATTAATGTTAATGACGAGCAAGGCAATCTATTAAAACAGTTAAAAATACCCGATGGCTACTACAACTTTTGTTCTTTAAGAGAAGTATTTAGCAATTTTAACATTAAGTTAAAAATTAATGAGGCAAATCTTATAGTTACTATGAATTTTCCAGAACTTGAAGAAAAAAGGGAGTATGTTTTCCCTAGAAGCCTTGCTCGAATTTTGGGCTTTTATAATAGTGGCGAAACACATAGCTTCAGCACACACGGCCTTGTAGAATAGGGCATTTATGAGTTTAAAGGTAATAGACCGTCTGATTTTCTCGTGAACCCAATGTTGTATGTTCATTTACAACAGTTAAAAACATGTGCTAATTTGTTTGCCAGCTCTCCATCTACAGTTCTAAAGGTTTTGCTACCAACTAGGGCAGGGTTTTGCGATTATCAGTTATATACGTTTGACGGAGACAGCCAATTTAAAGAATTAATTAGCGTAGATATAAATTCATTGGATGTAAAAATAACTAACCAAGATGGAAAGCCAGTTGTCTGTTCTGATTTATTAATAGATCTGGAAGTAGAAGAGCGTATTTGAAAAGTAGTAAGGGCTCAGTCCTGTGGGCGTTAATTTTTATGTCTCTGGAGAGAATGTAAATATCTTTGTTCACGATCACCAAATCTTATCTTGCACGTAAGCCCCCATTTGAATGTGCTAAATACGTCAATATTTGGCAGTTTGGGGTGTTAATTTTTTTGAAAAATAGGTGTTAATTTTGGCCAAAACTGACATGAGAAGGACGTGATTTCTATGTGAAAAGGGGGTTTTCGTGCAAAATAAGATAGGTGAGCTTGAACGAACATATTTACATTCTCTCTCTCTGAGTGGTTTCCCTTCTCCGACTCCCAGCAAGACGTATTTCGGCCGCTCGAGTAAATTTCTGCTTTGTATTGACTGCAAATCGTCCA
>CM031622.1:13796024-13821024 GCA_018398815.1 Conus ventricosus | reverse complement strand
TGGTTGACCAGCTTGCCAAGAATGCCACAAGGCAAAAGTTGAGCAGGTTTTCTGTTCCCCACACTGATTTGAAACCCAAAACACAGGCCTATGTCAAAGACCTCTGGTAAGAGGAATGGACCTTGCAGATGGATAACAAACTATTTAAAAATCCGTCCAAACATGAAAGAGTTTTTACCATGTTTTAGAGGCGGCCGTAAAGAAGAAACAGTCCTGTGCCGCTTGCACACAGGCCACTCGTTTTATACCCATTCTTATCTTTTAAAAGGCGAAGAAGCTCCGTGGTGTATTCCATGTTATGTCCCACTCACAGTGAGACATATTCTTTTAGATTGTTGGTACTTGCACGATGTGAGACATAAACACTTTACAGCAGAGTCCATGAAAACCCTGTTCAGAGATGTCCCACTTGACGTGATCTTTGAGTTTCTGAAACATTAACATTTTTCATCTGATTTAAGAAGCAGGTATGTTCATTATGGGTCACGGATGATGCCCGATGTTTTAGTTTACCCCGTTATAGCCGTTACTAACGGCTATAACAACCCATAACGGTTTATCTTCTTTATGGAATATCTCAGAAAGTACTTGGCTGATCTTTGTGAAAATTTGTAGGTATGTTCATTATGGGACACGAATGATGCCCGATGTTTTAGTTTACCGTTATAGCCGTTACTAACGGCTACAACGGCCCATAACGGTTCTTCTTTTTATGGAATATCTTAAAAGTACTTGGCCGATCTTTCTGAAAATTTGTAAGTATGTTCATTATAGGTCACAGATGATAGCCGATGTTTACCAGAATAGCCATTACTAACGGTTACACCAGCCCAAGACGGTTTTTCCTCTTTATGGAATATCTCACGTGTATTCAGGATAAACTGGGAGTACGGTTATATGCTTTGCATCTTGTTGTTTTTATGTTATATGCTTTGCATCTTGTTGTTTTTATGTTATATGCTTTGCATCTTGTTGTTTTTATGTTATATGCTTTGCATCTTGTTGTTTTTATGTTATATGCTTTGCATCTTGTTGTTTTTATGTTATATGCTTTGCATCTTGTTGTTTTTATGTTATATGCTTTGCATCTTGTTGTTTTTATGTTATATGCTTTGCATCTTGTCGTTTTTATGTTATATGCTTTGCATCTTGTTGTTTTTATGTTATATGCTTTGCATCTTGTTGTTTTTATGTTATATGCTTTGCATCTTGTTGTTTTTATGTTATATGCTTTGCATCTTGTTGTTTTTATGGTATATGCTTTGCATCTTGTTGTTTTTTTATGTTATATGCTTTGCATCTTGTTGTTTTTATGTTATATGCTTTGCATCTTGTTGTTTTTATAGTATATGCTTTGCATCTTGTTGTTTTTATGTTATATGCTTTGCATCTTGTTGTTTTTATGTTATATGCTTTGCATCTTGTTGTTTTTATGTTATATGCTTTGCATCTTGTTGTTTTTATGTTATATGCTTTGCATCTTGTTGTTTTTATGGTATATGCTTTGCATTTTGTTGTTTTTATGTTATATGCTTTGCATTTTGTTGTTTTATGTTATATGCTTTGCATCTTGTTGTTTTTTATGTTATATGCTTTGCATCTTGTTTGTTTTTATGTTATATGCTTTGCATCTTGTTGTTTTTATGTTATATGCTTTGCATCTTGTTGTTTTTATGTTATATGCTTTGCATCTTGTTGTTTTTATGTTATATGCTTTGCATCTTGTTGTTTTTATGTTATATGCTTTGCATCTTGTTGTTTTTATGTTATATGCTTTGCATCTTGTTGTTTTTATGGTATATGCTTTGCATCTTGTTGTTTTTATGGTATATGCTTTGCATCTTGTTGTTTTTTATGTTATATGCTTTGCATCTTGTTGTTTTTATGTTATATGCTTTGCATCTTGTTGTTTTTATGTTATATGCTTTGCATCTTGTTGTTTTTATGGTATATGCTTTGCATCTTGTTGTTTTTATGTTATATGCTTTGCATCTTGTTGTTTTTATGTTATATGCTTTGCATCTTGTTGTTTTTATGTTATATGCTTTGCATCTTGTTGTTTTTATGTTTTGTTTTGCTTTTTTGTTTGTTTTTTTATGTGTCGAGGAGGAATGTTTTAATTTATGTGTCGAGGAGGAATGTTTTAATTTATGTGTCGAGGAGGAATGTTTTAATTTATGTGTAGAGGAGGAATGTTTTAATTTATGTGTCGAGGAGGAATGTTTTAATTTATGTGTCGAGGAGGAATGTTTTAATTTATGTGTCGAGGAGGAATGTTTTAATTTCAGTCTTGAAATCTAGCAATGACGGAATCTGGCGATATAATTCAGGAATATTGTTCCATTCCTTATTGCCTTTAAAAGACAAACTCATTTTAAACAAATCTATCCTAGGTTTAGGAGCGATATCTCTCTGGCAGATTGATGTTGGTGTCGGAAACAAAACATTGACTCAAGGTATTGTGGACAGGCATTATTTAAAAAAAGAAAAAAAAAAGAAAACTTTATGCATAACAGTTAATGACATTAAATCTAAAATAAGAAGGGGCAGAATTTCAGCTGTTTCCATGTATCCTGCTCAGATGTACCTGCAGATTTGACGTCCGTTTATCTGTCTAATGCCACGTTTCTGTAAGGAACAAAGTGGCTTTAGAGTAAAAAAAGCCCAGTTACCCCAAATGCCAGAGCAGTAGCCAAGACGACCCTGAAGAAAAGCAAAGTAAAACACCCGTCTTGAATGGGCATCAAGAAAGTGTTCATCTGTGACAACTGGAATACGCTGGAAGAAACCTGTTTTATAAGGCTACGAACATGTTCCTGTCACGACAGACTTTGATCAAAGATGACTCCTAGCAGTTTGTTCTGAGCCAAGTACTTGATAACGGCATCTTTATAGTTTATTTGTAGTGTGATTTTTCGCATGTTCTGTTTTGTTGTGGTTGTTGTTGTTGTTTTTCTGACGAGAACAAATGAACATGGATTCAGTTTAATCAGGATGGACAATCGCATCATTATCACCACACCAGCGTTCAACAGATTTCATACTGATAGTCAAAGAACGATTTATTTCGTCGATACTGTGACTAGCGTAACGTATTGATGTATCGTCAGCAAAGAACTCACATACTGCATGTTGAATGGATAAAGGTAGGTCATCAATTTACAAAGAAAAGTGAAGTGGACCTAGTACCGACCCCTGTGGTACCCCACGTGGAAAAAGAATAAGAAGAAGACGATGATGACAATTATGATAATGAGGAACAGGAACAGAAGAAGAAGAAGGAGGAGGAGGAGGAGGAGGAGGAGGAGGAGGAGGAGGAGGAGGAGAAAACCAAAGCAATGGTAATTGTGATGACAGTGGTGGTAATCCTTTAAATTTTGGTGATGATAATAGTGATAATGCAATCACGATGATGATGATGCTTATAATCAAGATGATGAGGACGATATAAAAAAGAAAAGAAAAACGAAGACGATGATGATGGTGATGACGATGAGAAGAAGGAGAAAAATATGATGAAGATGACGATGATGATCATGATGATGACGGAGTTATAAAACAATAACAAAAAATCCGAAAATGTAGATTAGAAGGAAGAAACTGAAGAAATGACGCAAACGGATAACTACCGATAATAACGATGAAAGTGATGAAGATGGAGATGACGTAAATAACGATGACGATGAGAAACGAAGAGGCTACAGACGACTCCGGTAAAGAACAAGGACGAGAAACAAGATGAAAGGACAGCAAATCATGCAGGCTACTTACGTTTGGTGGCTTTCACCCTATACCCCCCCCCCCCCCCCTCTTTTTTTCACACAACCCAGACAGCCCGGAGCCCCCCCCCCCCCCATCTCTTATACCTATCCCTCTGTGTTGATCTGCCATCCCCTACCCCCTCTCCATCCCTGTTTTCCCTGATCTTCGCCAAGGTCGAACGGATTCTGGGATCCAGATCCGTTTTTTAATCGGGATTCGCTTCACAGATCCGCACCTAAATTTAAAGGGCGCGGGGGCGCGCGCGCACACACACACACACACACACACACACACACACACACACACACACACACACCACACACACACACACACTCACCACACACACACACACGCATGCATGCACTCCCGCACGCACGCACGCACGCGCGCGCGCACACACACACACACACACACACGCACCACCACCATCATTGATTCTTTGCAGGTAGCTCCTTTATAATGATGATAAAATGATGATGATGATGATGATGATGATGATGATGATGACGACGACGACGACGACGTCAACGACGACGACGATGACGACGACGACGGTGACGACGACGACGACGACTATGATGATGGTGATGATGATGATGATGATGATGATGATGATGATGATGATGATCATGATGATGATGATGATAATGAGAGGAGGAGGAGGAGGAGGAAATCCGAGACGACCCCTTTACTAAATGGGGACGGAGAGTGTGACTAAGTAGAGTGGAAAGATTTTAGGCTTGAAAGTTGTGGGTTCGATTCCCATCCGAGCCGTTCATTCGTGCTGTTTTGGGGCCCCGGCCATTTCTGACCAAGAACTGCTGGTGTTAATGTCTTCAATAAGAAGGCTGGAACCACACAGTCGAGTATCACCAAAGTTCATGAATATGCCTCTGAGAGTACAGCTGCAGGTATCTGCATCTCTCGGGCCTGGTTCACCTCGGGATATGTTATGAAGGGAAGCATACAGTACGGACCTGTCATATAAAATATTTGACGAAAATGGAAAGCTATAGCACCCGGATTCGAACAGCATCCGGATTCGAATAACACTACCTGCTCACATAAGCAGGACACTACCTGATAACACTCCACCCGGAGTGACTCGGCAGCAGCGCAGGCGTCTCCTCTGTTGGTTGCCCAGTGACAATATTGACAGCTAGGCTCCTTGAGACTGCTGGGGGCTGGGACTGCCACGAGACAAGGCCAGGTGTGGCTTTGGCATTGAGGAGCCGGAAAGAGCAGTGTAGGAATGACGTCATGGCGGGGACAACACTGAGAATGAGACACCATAAAAAAAAGGTTTAAAAAAAAAAGAAAGAAAGAAAGAAAGAAAAGAAAGGAAAAAGAAAAAAGAAACGAAAAAAACGAGACCCAGAAAAAAAAAAAGAGTTTAAGATTTCTAATGAAATTCCATCGCCAGTGTCACATATGGGAGCTCCGATGAAGGGAGACAACTCCTCCAGTGTTTCCGAAGAGCAGACGATGTTTCCACCGACATTCACCGGCTTGAAACAACGCCCTTTCGGTCAACGAGCGCTGCAGTTTGTTGTCAGAACATGTCTGCGCCACAGAAAGCAGCCCGGGGGCCAAACATTCGAATAGGACAGGAGGACACTTGTGCAAAGAGAGAACGGGAGAAACAAGTGGAATTTTTGGGAACACGGGGAGCACAATGTTCGTGTATGTTTTCCTTCCCGTCTCCGATCGGTGGACCGCGTGCTTCTCGTAGCTTGTTGCCAGGGTGACGCCATGAGGAAGTGAGCAAGGACGTGCGCATCATGTGACTGGAAAGTCGTCTGCGAATAAAAGCAGAGCAAGAAATCAAGAAGACGCTCGCAGTGAAATTTAACATGGAAATCTGTCCATAGACTATTGTGAATATTGAAACCACATGAACCAGGAATTGTATACAGACTGGAATTATTTCGGTTGGACAAGTCTGAAAAGAAATTTCGAGAAGCAGAAACAAGTTTGAGAACTTTTCGACGAATTTTGAAGAATTTATAACCCTCACACGAACGGCGACTAATTGTGATAATATTAATTGTTTGCATGAGAACTATCACGTTTGAACTGAAAGCATCATTTTCATTCAATCAGGTGAATCAAAAACACGTCTAAGAACAACCGATCAACGTTTTCAGTCTTCGACAATCTGTTTAGGCCTACATGTTCTTTACTCCTTATGTGCCTTTCAAAATGGATGGTTTCGCTGTCAAGACCATTTTCATACTGAGCTTGGTAGATTTTGCTGAAGGTAAGGCAAGATTTCAACCGATCTTTGTTTAAAATTATGTCGATTTATTTGAGTAGAACTTGATCTTGAACTGAAATTCAGTCTTTTCTTTAATGTGTAATTTTCAGCCTGTTTCTGGAGCAAAGGATTATTGTCGTTGTGTTTGTGTGCGTATATTCAGAAGATAACTTCAAAATGGTCGCCATGGCGCATGAGCTGCGAGGTCTCAGGTTCAGAACCCCCCCCCCCCCCCTCCCCATTCGGCATGTATTTGTGAGATTTGTGTGGGATTAGGCCGCTTTCTTATCAGTTTTATGTAGACTGAACTCAAACGGAAAAACTTAATAGTAATAATAATAATAATGATGATTATTTATGGCGCTTAATCTTAGATCATGAGCCCTAAGCGCTTACGAACACAGAAAAGGTTAAAGAAAACAAACGAAACCAATTAGAAGATGGATATTACAATAAGTACAATGCACCTACAAACAAGGGTGCATATTGACACACATACACACACACACACACACACACACACACACACCACACACACACACACACACACACACACACACACACACACACACACCACGATCCCACACACACCGTCTCACAAGAACGGACACAATAGCATGCGTGTGTGTGTGTGTGTGCGCGCGCGCACACACACACACACACACACACACACACACACACACACACACACACACACACACACACACACACACGGCCGTGCGCGCGCGCGCACGCGTACGCGTACACACACACATTAGTTGCAGAATCAATTTGATGGGCAAGGGAGGTGTTAAGAAAGAACTGCTATTGATAGGTGAACAGGGTTTTTCCCCTAGAGATTCCTTGACGGAAGACAGAGAGTTTGAACTACGCAAAGGTATTGGGAGCTTATTCCAATAAACCGGACCCTGAAAAGAAAACCAACGATCGCCATAGGTTTTTAGTTCGAAATCTGGGGATTTTGAGCAGAGTGATGTCGGTAGAAGAACGCAACTGTTTTAGAAAGCACAAACAGATGAAGGAGATCAGGAAGGTAGGAAGGAGCCAAGCCATTCAAAGATTTAAAGCAGAGTAAGGACAGTTTGTAGTCTGTTCGTTTTTTGACCGGCAGCCAGTGAAGAGAAAAAAGTAAGTGAGTGACATGAGAAGATCTGGGTTGTCTCAGAATCAAACAAGCAGCATTGTTTATACTTTCTGGAGATGACTGAGAAGATTCTGGGGACAGCCAGCTAGAAGAGAATTACAGTAATCAAGTCTTGATAGAATGAAGGCAGAAACAAGGGGTTTTGTGGCATCAACAGAGAGATGTAGCACAGAACCAATGCGGCGAAGCTCAAAGTAACAGACACGGCAGACTGTGGAAACATGTTGCTGGAAGGAAAGGGCTGAGTCAAGGGTAACACCTAAATTCCGTGCAGATGGTGTCTGAATGAGGCAATTTTCCAATTTGATAGAGTTTGGGATACAGTCAGATAAAAGAAAGCTTTGGGGGCAAAGAAGATCATTTCAGTTTTTTCGTTGTTTATTAACTGTCATCCAAGATTTTAGTCCATGATACACGACTGTGTGCGTTGGATTGCAGAGGGCAGCTGAGAGATATCGCTGGATATATAAATTTAACTGTCGTCTGAAAAGCAGTGGTGAGACAGGCTATGATGGGCAACAATGTCGGAGATTGGAAGGGTTCAGAGTACAACAAGGAGGGGGCCCAAGACGGATCCCTGGGGAACTCCGTACTGGAGAATAGCTGGTTAACTCACAAGATGGAGTTTCACCTACACAGCGGATGCGTCTATGAGAGTGCTGCTCAAATGATCCTGCCCAGTACTGAAGGTGTCTTCCAGGTCTGGTTGACGACCAGGATCAATCTTGACAGAAAGTGTGTAGCTCCATCATGTAGCGTTCGACCATCAGTTTCATCCTCCTCATTCATCCTCTTTGAAAGTCAGGCTCAGGTTCTCTGGTGACCTCCGTGTCGATCTGCCCTCCATACCGATTGCTGTGGGTGCGTCCTTGTCACACGCTTTAAGGTTGGTAAATTACTAGGGACAGTCCACTGGATGGCCAGAGAGTGACTCGTTTCTGGGATCGGACGCTTGGACACGTTTGCTACTCGAATTGGCAATGATAGTCGTCAGTAGAGGATTAAGTAGGTCGTAGTCCTGGCTGTACTGGATGAGAAGAGATATGATTGGAACACCACTGAAGTGACTCAGCAGCAGTACAGTCTCCTCTGGGTCTTAGGACACCCTGGTTATTGAACACCCCTCGCAAACTGCTGGTGTGGCACAGCATCAGAACTACCTGGTTGCAGTTGTGTATATACACGTGGGATTAAGCAAGGGGATGTTTGTAGTCCGGTTTTGTTTTAACGTTTTATGAATGAACTGGCTTTGGAAATAATTGGAAATGGTCCTCGCGGACTTACGTTGGATCTCATAGAACTGTTTATCCTACTTTTCGCTGATGGCATTGTCTACAACAGTAGTTGGTTTACAAAGGAAGTTGAATATTTTATGTAATGCTGCAAGTACAACTGAGAGTGAACATGGAGAAAAACAACAGTGTTTTTCGTAAGGTGGATCTTTGTCAGCGAGTGAGAAATAGAACTGTGGAAAAGAAAGAGAGTTCAGGTAGTAAATGCGTACAAGTATATTGGATCTATTTCTCAACAAGACTGAGTTTTAGCTTTGCATATCAAAATATGGTTAATAAAGGAAAGAAAGCACTTCTTCTCATATTTCATATTCTGTATAAACTAGACTGCAATGTTTTTAGTGTTTTCAGTAAACTATCAGACTCTCAGACTCAGCCAATACTACAGTACGGTGTGGAAATATGGGCTTTTATTGACAAAAGTACTGAAATAGAAAAGGTACATTTGTTTGCGTTGAAACGCTTGCTTAATGTTGACAGTCGAACGCCAAACGATCTTGTTTATGACGAACTAGGCAGATACCAAATTTACCTCAATTCATGCGTGAAATGTATTGAATATTGGCTAAAACTGACAAGAATGAATGAATATAGACTGCCTTTTAAAAGATACAAAATGCGTACGGGTATATGGGTTGATTTTTTTAGGGATAATCAGGGTGTTCAAAATATGCAAGGCTTTTTAACATTTTTAAGCAAAGAATTATTTATTGCAGATAACAGGATTAGCATGATCAAAGCGATAGACTTTCTTGGTAAAGGTTTTTCAAAACTACTCATTTGAGAGAACTGTAATATCGAGTTGAAAATGAATAAGTACATGAAGAGTGAATTGACAGTTTTGATTTGGTGTGTCTAATATTGCTCGTCATTGTTATAGATATAGTGTCAGAAATGAAAATATGCTTGCCTGCCGTCTATGCAACATCAGTAAAGAAGATGAATAACACATTTTATTTTGCTGCCTTGCCCTGAGTGATCTTAGAATAGAATTCATCCAACCAAAATGCCACAAGTCTCCATTGATTTTTCGGTTTACTTTGCGTATGTCAACCAGGCGGCATGAGACTACATTAAAAATTTAGGAAGATGAAAAATAGAAGCCACAAAACACCCATGAGATAATGGCAATATTTCGGTATATTTCAACCTTTCTCAAAGCTTTAAAATGTAGCCATAAGCGCTCAACAGGTAGCAAATGGTGACATCGTTAAATATTATATTTCAGTCTATACCAAGGACAATGCTATTTGGTTATTGATTCTTTTATTTGTATGTCATTGGATTCTTAACTCTTGTGTAATTACATGTACACCCCCTTCAATGAGGGGCCTAGGCTTTTTCTGAATATAAATTTTGAGTCCTCTCTCTGTCTGTCTGTCTGTCTGTCTCCCTCTCTCTCTCTCTCTCTCTCTCCTCTCTCTCTCTCTCTCTCTCTCTCTCTCTCTCTCTCTCTGTGTCTGTCTCTCTGTCGGTCTGTCCTTCCCATCTCTGTCACACACACAGAGCAATAATAACAAACACTCGGACTCGATTTCCGCTCCCCGTGGAGGTAAGACTATCTTGGTGCTGCTCCATGTGATATTTCGCACCAAAGGTCCTGACTGAGTGAATAGTGTGAAGGGTTTTGCTCAACAGTGGACTGTTTATTTGTTACAGACGAAAGTTTAAATTTAGAAAAAGAAAGGAAAAAAAGCAATTTGTGCGAAAGTGTGATGTGATCTTCAGTCATGGATTGACGGAACTTCAGTCTGCAGGCGGGGATGGTGTAGGCCATGTACACCCTGTGCAGCTGTTTTTTTTCTATGTTTTTTCCACGTCAGAGAAAACGTGTTCGCATCCAGGTAAGTTATGCAGACAGTGCGATAGCAATGTTGTTCACAGAGAAATTTTATCAGTACAATATCAAAATACTTAGGGGAAGGGTGGAGGGACTAAACGGAAATATTCGTCAACGTCGTTAGCGACAAGCAGCCCAGAGGATAGTGTCAGAACAAAGCAGGACAGGGGAAAAAACAGACAAGGTAATCACAGTGTTGCTGACGAGGCTCATCCAGAGATGTCGCCTTGTTTATGTGGACTGGGCTTGTGTGGTCTGTTGATCCCCAGAGCTACACCAGGCAGGATCAACTATACCAGGCAGGTCGGGGGTGAAGGTCCAGACTGAATGGCGTCCCCAGCTATGGGTCAAATGGCCCCAAGAGCTCTCATCCAAGCTGCCCAATGGGTTACATGTCGGAGATGGCGAAAAGGCAGATATGCCCACAACCCGGCATCAAAGACACAACAGCTGCCTAGATAGTGCAGGGCGTCATCATGGATGCAATAGATGCGACGGCCATCCAGGACATGGCCAGGGCTGAGCCACACATAGCCCGTGGATTTCGACTGCTGGCCCACCCAACGAATCCGGAGTGATGCCGACTGTGCTCTTGCAGCACAGTGTGGGGAACCAGTATCTGGTTAACGGGCACACACGTACCCAGAAATTATCATGACTCTAACCCAGACTGATGTACGATGTGGTGTGGTCCTCGTGGACCAGTGTCAGGCGGGGAAGGTGCCGGGCCCTCAGCCTCAAAGGAGTCCGCCTCAGCGACTGGTGACTCTGTCGACTTGGGACCCAGGGGAAGGCAGTGTAGAGCGACTGGTCACACCTCTTTCCCTGCAACAGCCCTTTTAAGGGTAGTGCAGTGGAACGCCGAAGGCATCCGGCAGAAAACCCCCCAGAGTTGCAGACTTTACTCAAAACCAACCAAATCGATGTAATCTGCATCCAGGAGACCCAGCTAACCAAAACCACCGTTTCTTCGTCAGAGGATATGAGATTAACCGCAGAGACAGACAGACAGGATCCAAAGGAGGTATTCTAACCCTCGTCAGGCATGGCATCCCAACGGCCCTGGTGGCCCAGTCAACAGATGAAGATCTTGAATTTATCACCATCAAGATTCTCCTCCAAGGTGAAGACCTCCTCATCACAAACTGCTACAGCTCTCCCAAACGCAAGCTGAACCTCCATACCCTCCAGCTATCAAAAGAAAAACACCTCATCGTTGGTGACTTCAATGGTCATTTGCCTGCGTGGGGATACGACTCCACTGACACCAGAGGGGAGGAGATCCAGGACTGGATGATGGACAACCACCTAGTGCTGATCAACAAACCTGAAGACCGACCATCAGAAAAAGAAACACCCGAAGGTGCTGGGGAGGACCCAGAGAAGCACTGTCTTCGCCTGCCTTTAGAGCAGTCCTGTACCACCCTTGGAGGCCTGCGCTGTGTTGACGATGGGTACAGGCACGCACAGGACACTCCATTAAGATATCAAGGGACATAACTGCTCCTGAACAGAGGTAAATTAGACTACAGGATGCAGCTCATAACAGCCTTAAAGTAGCATCCCCATGGGTGTACCAGCCCGTATTTCATGACTGCAAAGCCCACCGGCGAAGAACACCACCCCCAGCTGCCGAGCACACCCCACAGACCCAACCAGCCCTGCCCACGGACAGACGAAGACAGTGCCACTCCAGACACAGCCAAGCTTTCGCCATACGGTCTTATGTGCCCTCAAGAGAGAATCCAAAGTTGTAGTCTTTCCCACTGTCAACAGGACTTTCCCTGTGGTCAGTGGGTCTTTCCTCACCGTCACTGGACCTTTCTCCAGGGTCAGCCTAGTTAAGGCAAAGAAGAAAAAGAAACACCCGAAGGTGCTGGGGAGGACCCAGAGAAGCACTGTCTTCGCCTGCCTTTAGAGCAGTCCTGTACCACCCTTGGAGGCCTGCGCTGTGTTGACGATGGGTACAGGCACGCACAGGACCATCATACTACTCCCGAGTGTGGAGGACAACATCCACTCCAGACCTTGCCCTAGCTACAGAGGACATTCAGAAGTGGACCACTCGAGTTGTCAACAACCAACTTGGTGGAAGTGACCATCTGCCCATCACCCGACTTGTTGCTGACACAACAACCTCTACAGAATACATCAGGAAAGGGGCAAGCTGGAACTTCAAAAAGCAGATTGGAACAAATCCCAGCTCCTTGCAGAAGACCTTTCCAACACCACCCTCACAGGAGATATAAACAGAAATATAAAGCTGATGACAGAAGCCATTCTAGAGACAGCACAGGGGTCCACATTTCACGTGGCCCCAGAAAAGGACTACAAGTCATACGGGTCCCAAACCCTGGGCAGCCTCCACCAACAGCTATCGGAAGCCAGAGAAGCAATGGAGAAAAAGACTTGCGCACAAACAACAGCCAGGCACAATGAATTGAAAGAAGAATTCAACAGTACCAGGGAAAAAGAACTCCAACAGTGCTGGCATGAAACAGCTTCAGCACCCAGCCTGGAAAACAGCACTGGGAAGCTTTGGAAACTGACCAAGGCATCGAACGATGATGTCACAAGTACCCACGGAGCCACAGTACTGGTAGAGGATGATGGCTTCCATGCAGAAAAAAAAACAGCTGCAAACTTCCTTGCAAGCGTCTTTGAAGAGGAAAGCAAAATAAGAGTACTCACCCAAAGAAGAAGAGAAGTAAAACAGCAACTTCAAGAGAAAACACAGCACAATCAAATTTCACTGCGCCTTTGACATCAGATGTCACTATGGCAGACCTCGACAATGCTATCAGAAAACTCAAAAACAAGAAATCCCCAGGCAAAGATGGAGTCTGCAACGAACCTGTCATGGAAGTCAGGCATCTTCCCATCGGCTTGGAAGGAAGCTGTCATCATCCAAGTCCTCAAGAAAGGAAAAGACCCAAAAAAGAAAGCCAGCAACAAGCCAATCAGCCTGCTCAGCTGCCTTGGCAAGACTCTCGAGCGCATGGTCAACAAACAACTAATGTGGCATTTGGAAACCAACAACCTGATCACCAAAGAACAGACAGCCTTCAGAAAAAAAACAGGAATACTGAAGACCAGCTCATGAACCTGGTACAGCCCGTCCATAGAAAATGCCTTTCAGGAGTAAAAGAAGGTCATCGCAACCTTTCTTGACCTGTCAAAAGCTTTTGACAAGGTATGGAAAGAAGGCCTCCTCCTGACACTACTGAAGTCAGGAATTGCTGGATGCATGTTCAGCTGGATCAAGAGCTTCCTGTGCCACAGATCCACAAGAGTAAAGGTCGACGGCAACCTGAGCAGCAGAGTAAAGATCAGAGAGGGGGTCCCACAGGGAGGTGTCATCTCTCCCACTCTCTTTGCTGTTTTCATAAACGACATCACTCAAGGCCTCTCCAGACACATATCCAGAGCCCTGCATGCTGACGATTTTGCCATGTGGAACGCCTCAGAGTCCATTGCAACTGCAGTAGTTAGGATGCAAGATGCCCTCAACAACACCTCTAAATGGGCGAAAGACTGATGTGTCACCATCAACAGTCTTTACGACAGTGGCCACCTGCCTCTCTCTCTCTCTCTCTCTCTCTCTCTCTCTCTCTCTCTCTCTCTCTCTCTCTCTCTCTCTCTCTCTCTCTCTCTCTCTCTCCAAGACAAATTCAATCTGACTGTCAACAACCAATAGATCCCACAAGATGACATTCCCACTTACCTGGGAATCAAACTCGACAAGAGGATCACATGGAATCCCCACATCAAGGAGGTGGAGAAGAGAGCCACAAGGTGGAGAAGAGAGCCATCATGAAGAAACTGGCTGGCGCCAAATGGGGAGCCAGCAGTCGCATCCTCAGACAGGTTTACACAGGCAACATCCGACCAGTGATGGAGTACTGATCAGCAGCAACACCAGCAGACTGGCCGAAGTTCAAAATGCTGGCTCGCGACTCATCACTGGAGGGCTAAAAACAACACCTATCAACACCCTCGAATCCACAACAGGACTCCCCTCACTTGACTTCAGACGAGAAGAGAGGGTCCTCACCCAGCATGAAAAGCTGCAAAGACTGCCCTCTCACGCCGCCCACCAACTCATGGAGGAGCACACAAAAAACAGACTGAAAAGAAGCAGCTTCAGTCACCGGGCAAAGGAACGGATGAGGACCCACAGTGCCATCCTACCAAGCACTCCTGAAGAACGAGAGATGCTTCATGACGCAGAATAGTGGAACACCACAGACCATGTTACCCTCGTTACTGACATTCCAGGAGTGACCAGGAAAGGAGGTCAACCTGACTACATCCTCAGGACCCTGACGCTGGAAATGCTGCATTCAGAATACAACGCCTCTGTGTGGACCCACATCTGCACCGATGTATCCGCTGATGCAGCTGTAAAAAAAATGGAGAAAGTGGGATCGTCATCTGCCACCCTGATGGACGAACCCAATCAAGGTCTGCCTGTTGGACGAAGATCAACAAACTACGGGGCTGAACGTACTGCTCTAAGAGAAGCTGCCAGACTCATCAGTGCAGAACACCCGCCTTCACACATCATTTTCCTGACAGACTGTGAATCCGATATCCAGAATTTACAGTTGCCCAGTGAGAAGCTGGAAAGAGAGACAGTGCAACAGCTTAAAGACCAGTTACAAAGAGCGCAGGTGACTGTCCAGTGGATCCCTGCCCACTGCGGCCTGGCAGGAAATGAGAAGGCAGACAGGCTTGCCAATTGTGGCAGCAGGCTCAAGCGGACAAACCCGCCCATCTCCTGTAGGGAGGTCAAAACTGTCATCAAAAGACATAATAAAAGACTCTGGGAAGAAGAACACAGACACCCGTCTGATGATCAGCTGCCCCAACTACAGCGACACCAACAGACCACAATCTTCAGACTACGAACTGGTCACTGCCGTCTGCGAGCCCATTTCCATCGTATTGGGCTATCGCACACACCCGACTGCCCTTGTGAGACAGGCCCACAAACCCCCGAGCGCATTATTCAGTCCTGCCCACTTTACGAGGATGCACGAATACAGCGCTGGCCACACGGAGCCACGTTTGTGGCAAAGCTTTGGGGCACAATGGAGGATCTGAAGACAACAGCCTTCATCCATTAAACTGGTTTGGAAATATGAGTCATGATTCTGGAACGCAGAAGAAGAAGAAGAAGAAGCTGACGAGGACAGCGAAAACTACAGACAAGGTAATCACAGTGTTGGTGACGAGTAATGGCACTTCAAGAAGCTATTTTTGAAATTGAAACATCTGCAGGCAAATTAGCTGCAAAAGAGGACATTCAAGAAGTAAGAGACGAAGTAGAAAGATTAAGAGTGTCGCTGACTGATAGAATAGGAAAACTGGCAACGTGTCCGAATTCGGGAAAGAGAGACACAGGTTAGCTACTGAAGTGTCAAAACTAGGACAGGAAAACAAAGTTTAAAGACCAGCTGTCTGAGCAGATTCGAGAAAATAGGGATATTAAACGTCAGCTTAATGAACAAGAACAGCATGGACAACAATGGAATTTGCGAGTAAATGGCACACAGGAGTCGTTGGGGAGGGGGGGGGGGGGGGGGGGGGGGTGGTGGTGGTGGTGAATCAGTGGAAGACTGTGACCAGAAATGGATAGACGTTTTCTCCAAAAAGCTCAAGATTCCCGTGTCAGCCAGCGATGTTAAAATCGCCCACCGGTCAGGGGAAGCAGCTAAAGTGTTTACCCTATGCTTTGGAAAAGTTCGTTTACTACCCTGAAGCACCTGCGTATTCACGCACTTGCACTCTACCTTTTCGGCTCAGCCCAGACACTGGCTTGGAGGTCTTGTCAGGATGCTTGCCAAACCTCCTGAAGAATCAACCGCTAGCTCCTATCCTGGTCCCAGTCTGTCTATCACTCTGTCCGTAGTCCACTAGTAGTATTGTGACTATTTAATGCTGTCCTTCCATGCCGTCGTAACCGTCTACGGCTGTTCTGTCGCAGTGCTAAGGTAAGTCTGTCTCCTATGCACTGGAGGCCCTAGCACTCGTCGGTCACTGACACCGTGAGCACGATGTAGCTCCTAAACTATGAGTTAGCAGATCGGTCCTCTTCGAGTCCATGTATTGTACTGCTGAGTTTGCAGATCGGTCCTCTTCGAGTCCATGTATTGTACTGCTGGAGTTTGTCCGCTTCTTTTACCTGACCGTCAGTGAACGCATCTCAAGTGGGGCGTACTTCTGCTGAGCTCGCCTATATGCACAACACCCGTACGTCACAGCACAGCTGTGCGGAGTGACAGGCCTGCATGCACAGCATCCGTACGTCACAGCACAGCTGTGCGGAGTGACGTCACAGCACAGCTGTGCGGAGTGACAGGCCTGCATGCACAGCATCCGTACGTCACAGCACAGCTGTGCGGAGTGACGTCACAGCACGGCTGTGCGGAGTGACGTCACAGCACAGCTGTGCGGAGTGACAGGCCTGCATGCACAGCATCTGTACGTCACAGCACAGCTGTGCGGAGTGACGTCACAGCACAGCTGTGCGGAGTGACGTCACAGCACAGCTGTGACGAGTGACAGGCCTGCATGCACAGCATCCGTACGTCACAGCATAGCTGTGCGGAGTGACGTCACAGCACAGCTGTGCGGAGTGACAGGCCTGCATGCACAGCATCCGTACGTCACAGCATAGCTGTGCGGAGTGACGTCACAGCACAGCTGTGCGGAGTGACAGGCCTGCATGCACAGCATCCGTACGTCACAGCACAGCTGTGCGGAGTGACGTCACAGCACAGCTGTACGGAGTGACGTCACAGCACAGCTGTGCGGAGTGACAGGCCTGCATGCACGGCATCCGTACGTCACAGCATAGCTGTGCGGAGTGACGTCACAGCACAGCTGTGCGGAGTGACAGGCCTGCATGCACAGCATCCGTACGTCACCGCACAGCTGTGCGGAGTGACGTCACAGCACAGCTGTGCGGAGTGACAGGCCTGCATGCACAGCATCCGTACGTCACAGCACAGCTGTGCGGAGTGACGTCACAGCACAGCTGTGCGGAGTGACAGGCCTGCATGCACAGCATCCGTACGTCACAGCACAGCTGTGCGGAGTGACGTCACAGCATAGCTGTGCGGAGTGACATCACAGCACAGCTGTGCGGAGTGACAGGCCTGCATGCACAGCATCCGTACGTCACAGCATAGCTGTGCGGAGTGACGTCACAGCACAGCTGTCCGGAGTGACAGGCCTGCATGCACAGCATCCGTACGTCACAGCACAGCTGTGCGGAGTGACGTCACAGCACAGCTGTGCGGAGTGACGTCACAGCACAGCTGTGCGGAGTGACAGGCCTGCATGCACAGCATCCGTACGTCACAGCACAGCTGTGCGGAGTGACGTCACAGCACAGCTGTGCGGATTGACTTCACAGCACAGCTGTGCGGAGTGACAGACCTGCATGCACAGCATCCGTACGTCACAGCATAGCTGTGCGGAGTGACGTCACAGCACAGCTGTGCGCAGTGACAGGCCTGCATGCACAGCATCCGTACGTCACAGCATAGCTGTGCGAAGTGACGTCACAGCACAGCTGTGCGGAGTGACAGGCCTGCATGCACAGCATCCGTACGTCACAGCACAGCTGTGCGGAGTGACGTCACAGCACAGCTGTGCGGAGTGACAGGCCTGCATGCACAGCATCCGTACGTCACAGCACAGCTGTGCGGAGTGACGTCACAGCACAGTTGTGCGGAGTGACGTCACAGCACAGCTGTGCGGAGTGACAGGCCTGCATGCACAGCATCCGTACGTCACAGCACAGCTGTGCGGAGTGACGTCACAGCACAGCTGTGCGGAGTGACGTCACAGCACAGCTGTGCGGAGTGACGTCACAGCACAGCTGTGCGGAGTGACGTCACAGCACAGCTGTGCGGAGTGACGTCACAGCACAGCTGTTGCGGAGTGACAGGCCTGCATGCACAGCATCCGTACGTCACAGCACAGCTGTGCGGAGTGACGTCACAGCACAGCTGTGCGGAGTGACAGGCCTGCATGCACAGCATCCGTACGTCACAGCACAGCTGTGCGGAGTGACGTCACAGCACAGCTGTGCGGAGTGACGTCACAGCACAGCTGTGCGGAGTGACGTCACAGCACAGCTGTGCGGAGTGACGTCACAGCACAGCTGTTGCGGAGTGACAGGCCTGCATGCACAGCATCCGTACGTCACAGCACACCTGTGCGGAGTGACGTCACAGCACAGCTGTGCGGAGTGACAGGCCTGCATGCACAGCATCCGTACGTCACAGCACAGCTGTGCGGAGTGACGTCACAGCACAGCTGTGCGGAGTGACGTCACAGCACAGCTGTGCGGAGTGACAGGCCTGCATGCACAGCATCCGTACGTCACAGCATAGCTCTTCGGAGTGACGTCACAGCACAGCTATGCGGAGTGACAGGCCTGCATGCACAGCATCCGTACGTCACAGCACAGCTGTGCGGAGTGACGTCACAGCACAGCTGTGCGGAGTGACAGGCCTGCATGCACAGCATCCGTACGTCACAGCATAGCTGTGCGAAGTGACGTCACAGCACAGCTGTGCGGAGTGACAGGCCTGCATGCACAGCATCCGTACGTCACAGCATAGCTGTGCGGAGTGACGTCACAGCACAGCTGTGCGGAGTGACAGGCCTGTATGCACAGCATCCGTACGTCACAGCACAGCTGTGTGGAGTGACGTCACAGCACAGCTGTGCGGAGTGACAGGCCTATATGCACAGCATCCGTGCGTCACAGCACAGCTGTGCTGAGTGACGTCACAGCACAGCTGTGCGGAGTGACAGGCCTGCATGCACAGCATCCGTACGTCACAGCACAGCTGTGCGGAGTGACGTCACAGCACAGCTGTGCGGAGTGACAGACCAGTGCCCCACACGGTCCGTTCTAGCTCCCGGACAAAGGGCTGGTTCTGGAGCCAGGAGACAGTTGAAACGGTCAGGTACCTCCATCGTGTGGAAGCTCTGATCAGGCCAAACTACCAACTGCTGAGAAGGCTCGGTGCTCACAGTGCTACTCAGAGTGCTTGGTCAAGCAATGGAAAGATACTGACCAAACTGATACACTATTGTAAACCGTTTAGCGTGGACATTGACACAGACATCGACACAGTTTTACGCATGGAAATGTCATGAACTAATGTCAAAGTAACCGAGTCGATGGGGGTGGGGACGAGTTGTGTGTGGTAAGTATCTTCCTGGCATGGTGTGGTGAGGGGCAGGACAAGACACGTGTGAATTCTGTCATCATTGGAAGATACCTAGGGGAAAATGTTCAGGGACGAAGGTAAAGGTAGTGTTTGAAATATGAATCATAGTAGAGGAAACATACACACAGGTGCGCGCAGGAGTGCTCACAGATGTGGATGTGTTTTGTAGGGAGGAACAGACGCAGGTGGAAAAAAATATCAATGAGTTAAAATGAGGGTGAGGGTAGTAGATCACATCGTAGGTGTGTTCAAGACTGTACTCGATAAACTTTTGGGCAAAACCTTTTGGGGCTGTGGGTGTATGGGTGTACATGATTTGGTGTGTGTGTGTGTGTATGTGTGTGTTTGTGTGTGTGTGTGAGTGTGTGTGTGTGTGTGTGTGTGTGTGTGTGTGTGTGTGTGTGTGTGTGTGTGTGTGTTGTGGTTCTTTAGTTTAACGTCCTTCCACTATAAGTGATTCAGACAATATTATAGTGTAGAGTGAGCTTGATGTAAGAATGATAGAGATGCATTTTTTAGGGAGTGTAAGGAGATGTAAGTTTTAAAGTACTACGTAAGGAATGTAATCATAACCATCCACCCCACCCTATTCATCAGAACGTTTAACTTAAACTAAAATTGTAACTGTAACAATCACAAATGCTAAAGATAAATATTAAGTGAACAGCCTAGTAAACATTTAGAAATAGATTCAAGAGTAACAAAATTGTTTAATATACTAGATAGTGATAAAGGAGTCGATCCATCAACAAAACCCTCAATACCTGATTTAGTAAAAAGCTCTTTTGTGTTGGGACAATGAATCAGTAAATGATTGACACTTACAGAATCCCCACACATACATATAATATCTTTGCAATATTTTGTTTTAAACGAGTTTAAACAAAGCCTATGGATTAGACTTTCAATCTCCCTGGATGAGAAAATATATCTTTTGTATGATGATATCCCATTGTTTTTGTCATTACATTTGATGCAATTGTTATAATAATAATATATGTCCGAGTTCCTCAGTGCTTTTGTTGCATTATCATGAGATGTTTTATTTATGATAGAGAAACATTCTGCTAGATCTAAGCGAACATTCATTGTTACTGTGCCGCTAAGGTTTTGAGCTGCCTTTTTTGCAACTTTGTCTACTTGTTCATTTGCCGATATACCACAATGAGAAGGCACCCAACAAAAAGTAATATTAATGCCTTTTGGAAAGAAGGTGTATTATATGATAAATTTCAGTTATCATGTCTAATCGTACACATGTGTGTGTGTGTGTGTGTGTGTGTGTGTGTGTGTGTGGTGTGTGTGTGTGTGTGTGCGAGCGCGCGTGCGTGCGTACGTGCGTGCGTGCGTGCGTTACGTGCGTGAGTGTGTGTGAGTGCGTGCGTGAGTGCAAGCGTGCGTACGTGCGTGCGTACGTAAGTGTGTGTGCGTGCGTGCGTGTGTGTGTGCGTGCGTGAGTGTGTGCGTGCGTATGTGCGTGAGTGTGTGTGTGTGTGTGTGTGTGTGTGTGTGTGTGTGTGTGTGTGTGTGCGCGCGCGCGCGGGATATAAATTTTCTTTTTAAATTTTGTATGAAAAGAAGAGAATAAATCATAAAACTGGTTGAAATCTTTCCGTCCACCCACTCCTCTCACATTGAACAGGTACATTCTGGTCCTGTTTTCTGTCCACCCCACTCCTCTCACATTGAACAGGTACATTCTGGTCCTGTTTTCTGTCCACCCCACTCCTCTCACATTGAACAGGTACATTCTGGTCCTGTTTTCCGTCCATCCCACTTCTCTTACATTGAACAGGTACATTCTGGTCCTGTTTTCCGTCCACCCCACTTCTCTTACATTGAACAGGTACATTCTGGTCCTGTTTTCCGTCCACCCACTCCTCTCACATTGAACAGGTACATTCTGGTCCTGTTTTCCGTCCACCCCACTTCTCTCACATTGAACAGGTACATTCTGGTCCTGTTTTCCGTCCACCTCACTCCTCTCACATTGAACAGGTACATTCTGGTCCTGTTTTCTGTCCACCCCACTCCTCTCACATTGAACAGGTACATTCTGGTCCTGTGTTCCGTCCCCCCACTCCTCTCACATTGAACAGGTACATTCTGGTCCTGTTTTCCGTCCACCCCACTTCTCTTACATTGAACAGATACATTCTGGTCCTGTTTTCCGTCCACCCCACCCATTCCTCTCACATTGAACAGGTACATTCGGGTCCTGTTTCCGTCCACCCCACTCCTCTCACATTGAACAGGTACATTCTGGTCCTGTTTTCCGTCCACCCCACTCATCTCACATTGAACAGGTACATTCTGGTCCTGTTTTCCGTCCACCCCACTCTCACATTGAACAGATACATTCTGGTCCTGTTTTCCGTCCCCCCACTCCTCTCACATTGAACAGATACATTCTGGTCCTGTTTTCCGTCCCCCCACTCCTCTCACATTGAACAGATACATTCTGGTCCTGTTTTCCGTGCACCCCACTCCCTCCTCTCACATTGAACAGGTACATTCTGGTCCTGTTTTCGTCCACCCCACTCCCCTCACATTGAACAGGTACATTATGGTCCTGTGTTCCGTCCACCCCACTCCTCTCACATTGAACAGGTACATTATGGTCCTGTTTTCCGTCCCCCCTCCCCTCCCCCCCCCCACTCCCCCTCACATTGAACAGGTACATTCTGGTCCTGTTTTCCCGCCCCCCCCCCCCCCCCCCCCCCCCACCTCCTCTCCACATTGAACAGGTACATTCTGGTCCTGTTTTCCGTCACACACCCCCCCCCCCCCCCCCCCAACTCCTCTCACATTGAACAGGTACATTCTGGTCCTGTTTTGATGACATTGCAGTCAATACTTAACGGTAGTGTTGATAAAATGGCCACAAAGGCAAATTTCCAGATCGAAAATGTTATGAAAAAGAAGACGAATAATCAAACCGTCGCATTTATAGAACAGCGGGCTGTAAAAATATTGTACGCCACACACGTACAACACGAACATTGATTCAGAGGTATGTGTGTGTAGGGTGTGTTGGGCTATCCCCCCCCCCCCACCCCCCACCCCCACCCCCATCTCAGCCTGTATTCCCTCCCATTCCTTTCTGTCTTGGGGGAGGGAGGGGAGTCTAATAAAACATATCAAAGCGTGTCAAATATTGCCGACATAAAGGGATTTCCTGCCTGACTTCTCCCTCCCTCCTCCCTCCCCCAGCCAGTGAGAATTTTCTTCGTTTCCATTTAAGGTACCAAATCCTTTGAAATTGTAAAAATGTGTGCCCGTCTTGTTTGTTCCTGTGTTTTCGATAAAAGCCTGGATTAATAGCATATCAATGGAGATTTGTTGGAACAATGTCTTCAGTCCATGGTGTTTGACTGGGGAGTATGCTGGGCATGGTGGGGGACAAGGGAGGTAATCACACCCTGCTCAGGTGGGCTGTGTCGAAATCAGAGTGTGACCTGCTCTTGTAGAGGGCGTTATATTCGTGTGAGTGATTCAATAGCCAACACACCACTACTTTGTAATGTTGGTGTCATGATCTTATGTCGGTACCACGATTTTTTCACCTCTGTACAAGGCTCAATGAAAACATGAATTGGGGGTTATGTGTATACGATCTTATAAAACATGCGTACGCATCTGGTCTGTCGTCACATAGGCGAGCACAGGCGCATGGGCCCGCGCGCGCGCACACACACTACCTTCAGCGCGCCAGTATAACGATAAGAATTGTCCATTTCGGCTAAGCGCTTGTTAAAATTTGATTAAATGGAAATTGAAATGAGAGATACAGAACAATAATTAACTCGTATCTCTTTTTTGACTTGGTTTTGTAATATATATATATATATATATATATATATATATATATATACATACATATATATGTGTATCACTTGGTTTGGGAGAAAAGATGTGAATTTTAATATATATATATATATATATATATATATATATATATATATAACAGCAAACTAATAAATTCCAAGGATAAGTACCAGCACCATTCCAGCAACTTACAGAGCAGCTTGGTGTTGCAATGACTGCAAGAAATATTGAATTATAAACAAAGCTTGCTCTTATGTCTTAGATTGAAGAAATAGGGGGAGATAAGCATTCATATCTGCAGTGGTAGATAATTCATTTTGAGAAGCATTTATTTTATTTTTCCCCATTTACCCATTCAAGCACATACTGTTAGTTAGGCAGAATTATCTACCTCTGCAGATATGAATACTTATCTCCCCCTATCTCTT
Source organism: Conus ventricosus (assembly GCA_018398815.1). Classification (NCBI taxonomy): domain Eukaryota; kingdom Metazoa; phylum Mollusca; class Gastropoda; order Neogastropoda; family Conidae; genus Conus; species Conus ventricosus. The sequence goes on along the minus strand of CM031622.1, from coordinate 13,797,216 downwards.
CAATCTAAGACATAAGAGCAAGCTTTGTTTGTAATTCAATATATATATATATATATATATATATATATATATATATATATATATATATATATATATATATATATATATGTATCACTTGGTATGGGAGAAAAGATGTGAATTAGTATATAGCCAATTGGACATATTTTGACAGAGGCTGAACTGGTTTGCCACAGCTTTTCTCTCATAACAAGTAGTAGATTCAAAATAGTTTTTGCGGAATATATATATATATATATATAATATATATATATATATATATATATATATATATATATATGTGTGTGTGTGTGTGTGTGTGTGTGTGTGTGTGCAACGAAGGAATGACAGTGTGCTTATTGACAAGTTGTTAAGGCGGCAGATCCTTTTAACTTATAGTTTTCCTCTCTCAGCTTTTTGGACTCGTATGATCTCAATGCGCAACTAGGCAATCAAGATGTCTGTCTGCACATTTGTTTCCTAGGTAACAAATGATATTTGAATACACCTACTCTCTCTCTCTCTCTCTCTCTCTCTCTCTCTCTCTCTCATGAAAATCTGAAAACAACCATGAAGTTTCATCATCTGTTCAAAATGTGCCTATCTTTGCGGAAAGACTGTATTAGTACTATGTAAACCAGAGTATATTGTGTGTTGCAAATTCTTCTTCACTCAAGTTGTTATGGACCTGAGGCTCCGCATTTGTTTCCTTTTACTTTTTTTTAATGTTTTTGACCCCCCCCTCTCTCTCTCTCTCTCTCTCTCTCTCCCTCTCTCTCTCTCTCTCTCTCTCTCTCTCTCTCTCTCTCTCTCTCTCTCTCTCTCTCTCTCTCAATGTTGCACCCTTCCCATCCCGCCCTTCCTTCCTCCTCTCGAATTCAGGATTGATTGAACGAGACCAGGAGATAGTCTTGTAATCTTCTGATTCGTGCGAATATAAGGTAATTAATCTGTTTGTTTCAAAGGCATAGCCCTGCGTATAGGTTTCAGTTGAACTGGGTATGCATCCACGTCCTGTGCTTAACAATAAGGAATCAAAATTGAATCTAATAAGGCCAGAGAAAACAGTAAAGTGATAGAGATTATTTTCTCAGTTCAAAAGGGGACAACAATACACTATGCTACTTTAACAAAGAATAAACTGGACACAAAAGTTTTGCAACAAGTGGAATGATAAGTTTAAAAATACCCTGAA
>CM031622.1:13756024-13783524 GCA_018398815.1 Conus ventricosus | reverse complement strand
CCGTATATGTTTACTCTAAAAAGACGTCATCTGTATTGAGTCGCCATTCAGCTCATGACGATGATTTAGAATAAGACGGCTCTTAGACGAAAACTGTCAGTCAAGAAAAGAACTGTGACGATGAGACCGAACTGTCTGCCAGCACAGTGATCACTGGTAACACATGTGCCATTTTTATTATTTTTTTTAGCTCAGAACACAACATGAAATGTCATTGCATACAGCCTTCCCACTTCTCTGCATCCAATCCTCATCACTCATGATCCCTCCACTCTCCAACTACCCCCCCCCACCCCACCCACACCCACACACACACACGCACACACTTCCCCTCGAAAACCATGGTACACTTGACTCTGTTTCTGGGCTCGCATTTGGGCTATATGCATTACATTTTCATCACGCAAATAAAAGTCTGCGTGCCTCGTTCTATCCACCCACCCTGTGCCCTTAATTCTTCTCTGGTGTGCCTTCGTCATCATGCATGAATCAAGCTAGGCAAACTGTACTATCGTGTGTGTGTGTGTGTTACTGATTTATTTATTCATCACATGTGAGTCAGCTAAGCAAACTGCACTTTCTTGTTTTTATTTCACTTCATCCTTCGCGAGTTAAGCTAGGCAAAGTGCACCAGCTGATGTTTGCTATATCCCTTCATTTACGAACCCAGTCGAAGCCCAGCCTAACGCGTGGTCCACAGGAAGAGGAGGATGGAGACAGCTCGTCTTCAGAGAGGCCGGACAGCGACGAGCGGATCGCCGAGGTGGCCAACTATGACTTCAACGCCTACGACGTCTTTCTGCGAGTCCGAGCAAATTGTGAGTGCAAGTACATCTTGTGGGGTAGTAGTAGTAGTAGTAGTAGTAGTAGTAGTAGTAGTAGTAGTAGTAGTAGTAGTAGTAGTAGTAGTAGTGGTGGTGGTGGTAGTAGTATAAGCCGTAATAGTAGCATCAATAGTCGTGGCAGCCAGTTAAAAACACAGAGACGTAAAAGAGAGTGCAGTGAGTTGAGGCAATAACTGATGAAGAATGTACAATAAAATGAGGTATGACGCAAAAAATCAACCACAACGAACAGAAAGGAATAAACAAAGAAAAAAGAAAAAGAAAAAAGAGCGACAGCCAGATTGACAGAAACAATCGAACACGACTGAAAATACTTTAATTGCAGATTCGGTGAAGTGACGTAAAAAAAAATATATCGAAAGACCATGTTGTTAAACAAGAAAATAATTCTTTTATCATAAAGTCAACTTGGCAGCTTAGATTTACTTGCACCTCTCCCCCCCCCCCCCCCCCCCACACACACTCTCTCTCTCTCCCCACCCCCCACCCCCTCCCCTTTTCACTATCTTTCTCTCGTTCGCTCGTTTGTTGCCCGTCTCTCCCATACCCCTTATTTATCCATGTCTGTCGTTGTCACTTCTCTCTCTCTCTCTCTCTCTCTCTCTCTCTCTCTCTCTCTCTCCACACACACACACACACACACACATTCTCTGTGCCTCTCACTCTCTCACGCGCGCGCGAACTCATGCACATACTCACACGCACGCACACACACACACACACACACACACACACACACACACACGCACACACACACACTCATACACTCACACACACACATTTTATTGTCCATTCACATCATGAGCCCTAGAGCATAACCCCTTAAGATAATGGGTTGAACAATCGTACTCATCGATCCAAAAGCTGAAATTTCAAATGAACACACGTTTTGTCAAACACATAGCTGGGAGCCGGAATAGCTCAGTTGGTAGAGCGCCTGACTCGTAATCTTGGTGATCCTGGGGTTGCGGGTTCGAACCTCCGCCGGGGCGTTTCGGTACAGGGGGATTTTTCCCTCGGAGTTAACATTGGTTCTGACTCCATTTCCTATACAGTCCTTCGAATGAGACTATAAACCGAGGTTCCGTGTGTGAACGCATGCATAACATCTTGCACACACGTCAAATCCCATCACCAACTTTCGGAAGAGTAGGCCAGTTTGGCCGTTGGTATGGATGACACGTTACACATAGCATGCACCCTGCGTGAGAAATGGAAAGAATGAAGGAAGTAAGGAAAATGAGTGATCGATATTGAACGATACTGACTGGATGACACGTGAAACGACTGAATGAAGCGCCAGCTGGCAGCTCTTCAGTCGGCACTACCCAGGTAGGCAGCCCGTTGTATAAACGAGTGTTGATTGTAAAGCGCTTAGAGCTTGGCCTCTAGCCGAGAATAGGCGCTATATAAGTATTCATTATTATTATTATTATGTCTCCAACGCGTTCTTTCTGTCCCACCCCGTCCCCTTCACCCCCCTGCTTCGTTTCTTCCATCCCCTCTCTTCCTTTCCCATTCTTCTACACACACACACACACACAGCGAAAGGGGGAGATTTTTTCAATTGTCCGTTCAACTCATAAGCCCTTGAGCATAACCCCTTAAGAAAGGGGAAGGGAGACAATCGTGTTCACCGATCTAAAAGCTGAAATTTCCCATGAACACACACTCACTCAAACGGCACCGTTCCTTCTCTCCCACCCTGTCCCTTTCACTCTCCCCCCCCCCCCTTCTTTGTTCTTCCCTTCCCCTTCCCCCATTCTACACACACACACACACTCTCCATCCCGAAATCAACCGGTGCATTGTTCGATTTTCGTCTTACATTTATAGCCGCTGTAAACCTAGCGAGTTCTCTTCGCCACCCTTTATTAGGATGGAAAATGAGCATGTCCAGAGGGTCATGGGTTCGAATCCCAGCCATGGCTCGTCCCAAGATGGGAAAAAAGGGGCAGCAGAGGGACATCCGGAGTCATGAACCGGGTGTGGCCCAACCCCCTAGAGTGTCAGGAGATAAGGGCCGAAACACTTGCTTGAAGGGGGCTTCTCTTCTGAGGACTCTGCTACCACGCTCTCCACGAGTTTCTTTCTCGTAGCCGCACAGCAATACTTGAGCTGTTTGGGTGGCATGAAAAAGAATTTAACACACTGCAGCGTTGACGTTTGTCGGAATACGCAGTACAATGAAATTCCACAAGATGGGCAGATCATGTCATCTGAACTTTCGTGACATAACGGACACAGTACAGAGGGGGATTTTCAATTGGTCATTTCGCTCATAAGCCCAAGAGATAAGGAGGAGAACAATAGTAGTCACGGATCCAAAAGCTGAAATTTCGTATGAACACACAGTCACTCAAACACACGTCTCCACCGTTCCTTCTCTCTCACCCAGCATCCCTTACTCTCCCTCTCACCCTGCTTCATTCCTCGCTTCCCCTTCCTTCCCCCTCCTTTCTCACATTCTCCTCCACACACACGCACACTCACACACACAAACACGCGCGTGCACTCGCACGCACGCACGCACACGCACACGCGCACATTTTACCCCGAAATCAACCGGTGCTTTGTTCGATAATCATTGTTTCTTATGTACGTGGCTTCAGGCTGTATATTAAAATTTTAGCGAGTTCCTTCACACCCCCTTCATCAGGATCAGATAGCAACACAGCAAATACTTGAGCTGTTTGGGTGGTACGAAAAAGAATTTCACACACTGCAGCGTTGACGTTTGTCGGAATAAGCTGTACAATGAAACAAAAAGTGTTCTTCAGTTTTACATTCACTTCCATAAGATGAGCAGATCATTCCTGACTTAAAAACACTTTGCTTACAATTTTCCAAACCACATATCCTCAGTCTGAATCTGATAAAACTGTCTCTTTGCCATTCATCTATTACTAATGTAAGGTACTTTTTTGTCCGAAAAAAAAAAGCTTTTAAAAGAACAGAAATATCTGTATTTATCGTTCCCGTCTGTTTGTGCTCGCCAGTTTTGCTTGAAAGACGAAATGAGTCTGTCATTGAAGTCAAAGTCTTCTGTACATTTGACACCCAGATAAAATGACGAGGTTCGTGTTGTAACAAGAGTATTTCATAAGCTTGTCTACATATTCTTGATATGAGGAGTCTGTCTTGCTTTAACCAATATCCGATGCACTTTACAGTCGTTGTAACACGTAAAGAGTATCTCCTGGTTTCTCCATACAGTTTGTTTGATGTCGGCATGGGAATAGTCAAAAACGTTTTACAGCACAAGTGGACATTTTCAATTTGGGTACTATCGTATCTGGCAATGCAGTCCCGGAGGACAATGCTTGATGCGCCAAGCGAGGTTTCTCCTAGGGTTGTGAACAGCGCCTGGTGTGGCTGTGCAACCCAATCCTGGAGTGACAGTCTCTGTTGCAGTTGGTGCAGACGAAGCAGGACGACTGGGAAGAAGCAGAGGCTGCTCGCTGTTTGCGGCGTGCTCGTTTCTCTGCTGCCTGCCAGGATGTCGCTGTGCGGTACTCGGTCCTGCCAGGTGATGCCCAGAATGCGTTTGAGGCAGCGCATGTGGAAGGTGTTGAGACGACGTTCCTGCCTCGCGTAGGTGGTCCATGTCTCGCTGCCGTACAGGAGAGTGCTGAGGACGCAGGCCTGATAGACACGCATCTTGGTATTCTCTGTGAACTTCTTGTTGTCCCACACCCTTTTGGACAGCTTGGCCAAGGCTGCTGCGGCATTTCCTACCCGCCGGTTGATCTCTATGTCGAGTGACAGGCTGGTAGATATGGTCAACCCAAGGTACGTGAAGTCCTCAGTCACTTCCAGGGTGTAGTCGTTGATGCTGATAGAGGGTGCATGGCTTGCATCCTGTGCGCCGACGTTGATCTTCAGACTGATCGTGAGTCCAAATTCTTTACATGCACAAGCGAACCTGTCCATGAGTCTCTGCACCTCTTCAGTGTGTGAGGCAAGCGTTGCATCGTCAGCAAACAGCATCTCTCTTGTGAGGATCTGGGACACCTTGGTTTTGGCTCTAAGCGGGCGAGGTTGAACAGCTTTCCATCAGAGCGTGTGTGCAGGTAGATTCCATCTTGCGAGGAGCCGAAGGCGTACTTCAGAAGCATGGAGAAAAAGATGCTGAAAAGTGTCGGCGCGAGCACACAGCCCTGTTTTACTCCGCTTGTGATGGAGAAGGGTTCTGAGCAAGATCCGTCGTACATAACTGTGCTCTTCATGTCCTCGTGGAAGGAACCCACCATGCTGCGCAGTTGAGGAGGACAGCCGATCTTCTCCAGGAGACGGAAGAGGCCTTTTCTGCTGACAAGGTCGAAAGCCTTCGTTAGATGGATGAATGCCAGATACAGTGGCATGCCCTGCTCTCTGCGCTTCTCCTGAAGCTGGCGCACTGAGAAAATCATGTCAGTTGTTGACCGCCCTGCCCTGAAGCCGCACTGGGACTCTGGGTACACTGGAGTAGCCAGTGTCTGGAGCCTGGTGAGGAGAATGCGAGCGAATACCTTCCCGACTATGCTCAGGAGGGATATCCTTCTGTAGTTGTTCCAGTCGCTGCGGTCGCCTTTGTTCTTATAGAGGGTCACAATAGAGGCATCACGCATGTGTGGGGGACTGCACCTTCCCTCCAGCACAGACAAAGCAGGTCGTACAGGGCTGCAGCAGCGCTGACTTCCCACACTTGATCACTTCAGGTGGAATGGCGTCACTTCCTGGTGCTTTTCCACTGGGGAGCATGTCGATGGCTTTGCCGAGTTCCTCAAGCGTGGGCACCTGGTCCAGTTCTTCCATCACAGGCAAGTCATCGATGGCGTCAAGTGACTACTGTTTTCCTGGAGTAGAGCTCTGAGTAGTGTTCGATACATCGCTTCATCTGTTGATCACGGTCAGTGATTGTCGCGCCTGTTGAAGACTTCAGAGGAGCAGTTTTCTTCACTTCTGGTCCAACTGCCTTCTTGATCCCATCAAACATACCACGAACATTTCCGCAGTCGGCTGAACGCTGGATGTCCTCGCAAGTTGCAGCCAGTAGTCACTGGCACATCGTCTTGCGACCCTCTGTGCGTTGCTCCGTGCAGTTCTTAATGCTGCGAGCGTCTTCTCACTGGGGGATTTCTTGTATGCCAGAAGAGCGTTACGCTTGGCTTCAATGACCGGCTCCATTTCAGAGAGGTTGGCATCAAACCAGTCCTGGTTCTTCCTTATTCTTTTTGCCGAAGGCTGAGATGGCGGCATCGTAGACAGCATCTCTGATGGTGTTCCACCTTGCTGTGGCAACCTGCTCTGGCAAGTCTTGGAGTGTCTCTTCGACGGCAGCTACAAATTCCTGTCTGCGATCAAGGTCTCCTGTTCTTGCAACGTTGATGGGGAGATGACCTTTTGCTTTGGAGCGGTGCAACTTGCGTTGCTGTATCCTCACTTTGCTGCACACTTTGCTGTGATCAGTGTCGCAGTCGGCGCTGTGGTAGCTTCTCGTTGCCAGAACAGTGTTCACAGCTGAGCCTCTCGTGACCACAAGGTCCAGTTGGTGCCAGCGGTGAGACCTTGGGTGTTTCCAAGACACTCCGTGTTGAGGCTTGGGCTGGAAGAAGGTGTTGGTGACGCAAAGGCTGTGGTATGAACACAGCTCCAACAACCTCTGTCCATTGTCGTTCAACTTTCCGACCCCGTGGTGACCGATGCAAGATGGCCACGACTGGTGATCAGATCCAATCCGGGCGTTGAAGTCGCCAAGAAGGAACAGCGGCTCCAATTTCGGTACCCTGCCAACCTGGGTGTCAAGCTCATCGTAGAAATGGTCCTTGATGTCTTCTGAACTACTCAGAGTAGGAGCATAAGTGCTGAAGATGTTGACAAATCCTGCATCTGCAGCCAAGCGGATTGACAGGATATGATCTGTGTCACCTGTTGGGGGTTCCACTGATGCCAGAAGGCTGTTCTGTACTGCAAAGCCAACTCCATGTATTCGTGGTTCATTGGGTTCTTTCCCTTTCCAGAAAAAAACGTGTAGTTTTCTTCCCTGAGAGTGCCACTAGAGGGTAGCCTGGTTTCTTTGAGGGCCGCAATGCTCACGTTGAGTCTTGTAAGCTCCCTGTCTATGAAAGCAGTCTTCCTGGAGTCTTTTACCTGTGCAAGGTCGTCTGAGATTCCTGGGCACATGGTTCTCACATTCCAGCTTGCAAAACGAAGTGCTGAAAACTTCTTTGATTTTCTTGAATTGCCTGGTGCGATGTTTCTGTCTGCTTGTCATGCCTAAACACTTGAGCTCCAAGTACCCATTGAAGCAGGCAGACGTTGGCGAGTCAGCACCTTACTGGCTGGGGACTGCCCAGCTTGAGGCGGGCGGTAGCTGACCAGTGAGACACAATGATCCCCCCACCGTCGGAGACAACCCGTGGCGTCCTACTCTACGCCAATCGAGTGTGGACTTGTAACCGTAACTGCTGTCTCCTGTGTTGGTTCTTCGCTGAAGCAGTGAAGCTGGAGTGACCTTTCCATGGCGCAAGCCTGGGCGAGAAATATGGAGATGCTGTGTTGCCCATGCATCAGTATCCCCCTCTCGGCCTCGCCAGTGGGCTCCAAAGGAGTGCGGGGCACGACGTTTGGCACTGGTCTGGCTGCAGGAGCTGCCGGAAAGAAGTCAAAAGTTGACGTCCAACCGCCTTAGGGGCTCCACTCCGGATTTTCTCTCTGGGTTTACTCCCATAGCCTTTCCTTCTCCCGAGGGTGTCCACAAGGTAGCGGAGCCATCATCCAATGGCCGGGGCACGGATGCTGGATACTGGGGCGTCCATGGACCCAGGGTCTTCGCGCTCCAGTCTGTCCAGCTCTCCTAGGCACTTCGTGGGTTTAGCATCAGACTTGTTCCTTGTCCTAGATGAGTGGCCTGCCAAGGCTGCCGGGTCCCATCCACCGGGGTTTTGGAATAAGAGATGTCCTTCTCCTAGGCAGATTCGCAACCAGGGTTGCAGGCTCAGCCCGCCCGCCCAGTTATACCGCCGGGTACTCGGTCGCGCCAAGACACAGCAAGCTTTGTGGAAACAGGGACGCCACGGGAAGGCGTTGCTGTGGGCACTATAATGTAGGACAGGCCATTGCATTGCCTTACAGCCTGGCGAACCAGACAGTGGCTACCCGGCGATCACTACACCTGGAAAGGAGGGGTGATCGAGTTGCACATCACTTTCCTCTAGTGAGCGGGGCGTCCGGCACCAGACCTCACGATCAGTTTGGGTACTACCTTGTTTTAATCCCCATTCTTCAAATGCGTATTTCAGAACTGGCTCAATTTGCTTGTCAAATGGCTTCCCAAACAAATCATTATCTGTCATGTTTACTTTTCTTAATGACTTAAGGTATTTCTTTCACACACACACCCCCCCCCCCCCCCCCCAGCACCCCCGCCTCCTTTGTTATTTTCTTCTTTTTTGTTGTTGCTTCATTGCAAACATTAGAGAATTGCCAATACTCAATTTAGTATTAAATACCGTTCCTGAATCTAATATGTGTAGGAATTAGTTACCTTCATTTCTTCGTTCCCATACAGCCATCTATCTCTAGCGCTCAAATAGTCATCTTTTCTTAAAACCATTAATTTCTTTTTCTGAATGGACTGTTAACTGTTATTGATCTGCTCCTCTCATTAGATCATCAATTTGATTCTCTCTCACTTTTTCTCTCTCTCTTTTCACACATACACACACACACACACACACACACACACACACACACACACACACACACACACATTCTCTCTCTCTCTCACACGCACACACGCACACACACACACACACACACACACACACACACACACGCACGCACGCACGCACGCACGCACGCACGCACGCACGCACACACACACACACACACACACAAAACACACACACACACAACATACTCTCTCTCTCTTATTCAAACACATACACACGCACGCACATGCATATGCACTCTCGTGCTCTCACACATGCGACCTCTCTCTCTCTCTCTCTCTCTCTCTCTCTCTCTCTCTCTCTCTCTCTCTCTCTCTCTCTCTCTCCCTCTGTCTCTGTCTCTCTCACTGAGGAAGGGGGTGTTCAGAAGTTCATTCTCATGAAAATCAATGCCTTGGATCTCTCTCTCTCTCTCTCTCTCTCTCTCTCTCTCTCTCTCTCTCTCTCTCTCTCTCTCTCTCTCTCTCTCTCTCTCTTGAGGAGAAGGGTGTTCAGAAGTTCATTCTCATGAAAATCAATGCCTTGGATCTCTCTCTCTCTCTCTCTCTCTCTCTCTCTCTCTCTCTCTCTCTCTCTCTCTCTCTCTCTCTCCCTCTCTGTCTGTCTGTCTGTCTGTCTGTCTGTCTCTCTCTCTCTCTCTCTCTCTCTCTCTCTCTCTCTCTCTCTCTCTCTCTCTCTTTCTCTTTCCCCCTCTGTCTCTCTCTCTTTCCCTCTCTGTCTCTCTCTCTCTGTCTCTGTCAATTTTTTTTTCTCTCTCTTTCTCTCTCTGTCTGTCTCTCTTTCTCTCTCTCTCTCTGAGGAGGGGGGTGTTCAGAATTTCATTCTCATGAAAATCAACGCCTTGGATGTGTTGTGCTGCGCTGGAGGATCATGTACGACTGAGTCATGACCTATCGAGCCATGGAATTGTGTCACGTTGCATCGTGTCTGGTCGTGCTGTCATGGTGTGTTGTGTCATGCTGTGTTGCCATAGTAACGTCCTCTGTGACATCAAGCTGTTGCGTCATGTCGTGTCGCATTGTGTGTTGTGTTGTGGTATGTTTCGTCGTTGTGTCGTGTTCTGTTGCGTAAGACTGTTGGTCATTGTGCGTTGTTTGGGGTTGTTTGTCGTGTGGTGTCGTGGGGTCTCATGTCTGATGGTTTTGACATCATTCGTCAGACAATGCTGTGTTGGTGTCGGTTCCTGTCTGTCTGTGATGTGCTGTCTTACGTCGTGTTGTGTTGTGTTGTGTTGTGTTGTGTTGCGTTGCGTTGCGTTGCGTTGCGTTGTGTTGTGTCTTGTTGTGTTGCATCGCGTTTTATGGTTTCGTGTTGTGTTGTGTTGTGTTGTGTTGTGTTGTGTTGTGTCTTGTTGTGTTGTGTTGTGTCTTGTTGTGTTGCATCGCGTTTTATGGTTTCGTGTTGTGTTGTGTTGTGTTGTGTTGTGTTGTGTCTTGTTGTGTTGTGTTGTGTCTTGTTGTGTTGCATCGCGTTTTATGGTTTCGTGTTGTGCTTCATTGTTCTCTTATTCGTCATTATTATTGTTGTTGTTGTTGTTATTACTATTATTGTTATTGTTATCATAATTATTGTTATTGTTATCATTATTATTGTTGTTGTGTTGTTGTTACTATTATTGTTATTGTTATCATAATTATTGTTCTTGTTATCATTATTATTATTGTTGTTGTTGTTGTTACTATTATTGTTATTGTTATCATAATTATTGTTATTGTTATCATTATTATTGTTGTTGTTGTTGTTGTTACTATTATTGTTATTGTTATCATAATTATTGTTATTGTTATCATTATTATTGTTGTTGTTGTTGTTACTATTATTGTTATTGTTATCATAATTATTGTTATTGTTATCATTATTATTGTTTTGCGTCGTACTTCACCGTTCTCTTATTTATTCATTACAGTCATCATCATCTTCATGATCATGATCATCATAATCATTACTGTCATTATTACTATTATTATTATCATTACTATATCATTAATATGATCATAAATATCACTACTATTGTTAATGTTATTATTACTACTACTAATACTACTGCTACTACTACTGTTACTACTACTGCTGCTACTACAAACCCCTAATACTACTGTTGTTGCAGTTATTGTTGTTGTTTCTGGCTGGAATTTGGTCTGCAATTAATTTTTATTGTCTTTTTTCCCCCTCCGTTTTGGGTGTTTTTTCCTTGCTCTTTTTTTTTAAATTGTTGAAAGAAATTAAGGGGAAGGTCCTGCACGGTCTAGTGTCGTCTGCCTTCATAAAGGAGGTCAGTAGGTCAGTTGTAGCGTCACAGGTGAAATGTTTGGATCCATAAATAGTTACATCATAAAGGAGGTCAGTAGGTCAGTTGTAGCGTCACAGGTGAAATGTTTGGATCCATAAATAGTTACATCATAAAGGAGGTCAGTAGGTCAGTTGTAGCGTCACAGGTGAAATGTTTGGGATCTATAAATAGTTACATCATAAAGGAGGTCAGTAGGTCAGTTGTAGCGTCACAGGTGAAATGTTTGGGATCCATAAATAGCTACATCATAAAGGAGGTCAGTAGATCAGTTGTAGCGTCACAGGTGAAATGTTTGGGATCCATAAATAGCTACATCATGAAGGAGGTCAGTAGGTTCAGTTGTAGCGTCACAGGTGAAATGTTTGGGATCCATAAATAGTTACATCATAAAGGAGGTCAGTAGGTCAGTTGTAGCGTCACCGGTGAAATGTTTGGGATCCATAAATAGTTACATCATAAAGGAGGTCAGTAGGTCAGTTGTAGCGTCACAGGTGAAATGTTTGGGATCCATAAATAGTTACATCATAAAGGAGGTCAGTAGGTCAGTTGTAGCGTCACAGGTGAAATGTTTGGGATCCATAAATAGTTACATCATAAAGGAGGTCAGTAGGTCAGTTGTAGCGTCACAGGTGAAATGTTTGGGATCCATAAATAGTTACATTGTGATTAATGTCGTTTTTTTGCAGGGCAGGACTTTTTTTCCTGATGCGATGACAGGCTCGAAAAGGCCCCATGTGCTCAGCTGGGCTGTAATAAAAAGAAACAAGATGCGAAGCATATAAACGTACTCCCAGTTTTCCAAACGCTTATAAATCAGCCAAGTGCTTTATGAGATAAGAAATAAAGGCGAAATAACGGTTTTAACGGTTATTTAACCATGTACACTTTTGAAACTGGTATTTTCGTCCTCACTGGGCTAAAGCCTGTGTACATACCAAATTTCATCCAAATCGGACAATATGTCAAGAATAACGGTTTTTAACGGTCAGAGTTTGAAACACTGCATGGAAGTGCCATTTGTGTGTGATGACCTTTCTATATACAAAATTGCATTAAAATCCACCAATATATAAAAAAATAACGGCAAAATAACGGTTTATCGGTTATATAACCGATATACACTTTTGAAACCGGTATTTTAGTCCTCACTGGGCTAAAGCCTGTGTACATACCAAATTTCATCCAAATCGGACAATATGTCAAGAATAATGGTTTTTAACGGTCAGATTTTGAAACACTGCATGGAAGTGCCATTTGTGTGTGATAACCTTTCTATATACAAAATTACATTAAAACCCACCAATATATAAAAAATAACGGCAAAATAACGGTTTAATGGTTATATAACCGATATGCACTTTTGAAACCAGTATTTTAGTCCTCATTGTGTACATATCAAATTTCATCCAAATTCGACAATATGTCAAGAACAACGGTTTTTAACGGTCAAATTTTGGAACACTATATAGAAGTGCTATTTGTGTGTGATAACCTTTCTATATACCAAATTTCATTAAAATCGACCTATATATAAGAAATAACGGCAGAATAACGGTTTTTAACGGTTGTTTAATCCATTTTCAGCATTACATCACTTACATATGGACAGAGGATCCGATTTGTCACAAGATCATCCATACCGCTTATAAATTGGCCAAGTACTTTCTGAGATATTCCATAAAGAAGAAAAACCGTTACAAGCCGTTACAACCGTTAGTAACGGCTATAACGGGGCAAACTAAAACATCAGGCATCATCCGTGACCCATAACGAACATACCTGCTAATTTTCATAAAGGTCGGCCAAGTACTTTCTGCGATATTCCATAAAGAAGAAAAACCATTACAGGCCGTTACAGCCGTTAGTAACGGTTATAACGGTAAACTAAAACATCGGGCATTATTTGTGACCCATAATGAACATACCTACAAATTTTCAGAAAGATCGGCCAAGTACTTTCTGAGATATTCCATAAAGAAGAAAAAGCGTTACAGGCCGTTACAGCCGTTAGTAACGGCTGTAATGGTAAACTAAAACGTCGAGCATCATCCTTGATCCATAATGAACACACCTACAAATTTTCAGAAAGATCGGCCCAGTAGTTTTGTCTGGAGCGAGTGGAACACATTTTTTACCACGGAACACACACACACACACACACACACACACACACACACACACACACACACCACACACACACACACAACAGCATTTCTTCGTTCCCATTCTAAAGTACTCCCTGTTCTTTAAGAACTGGGAGTACAAAAAAGGGAACTAACTAAAATCCTGTGTTTTGCTCTCTTTAAGTACTTCCATTTCCGTTTAAAGTATTAACACACACACACACACACACACACACACACACACACACACACACACACACACACACACACACACACACCATATTGACCACAAAGCAATTCTGGGGCGCAAAGAGGTAAAAGAAGAAACCGTAGAACCGTGATCCCTGATTCATTCATTCCCCACTTGGTGACCGTCAGTTTAATAACGTCCTTGCACGCATTGTGACCGTAAGGTTAATAACGTCTCTGCATGCATGGTGACCATAAGGTTAATAACGTCTCTGCACGCATTGTGACCGTAAGGTTAATAGCGTCTCTGCACGCATGGTGACCGTAAGGTTTATAGCGTCTCATCACGCATGGTGACCGTAAGGTTAATAACGTCTCTGGACGCATGGTGAACCTAAGGTTAATAACGTCTCTGCACGCATGGTGACCGTAAGGTTAATAACGTCTCTGCACGCATGATGACCGTAAGGTGAATAACGTCTCTGCACGCATGATGACCGTAAGGTTAATAACGTCTCTGCACGCACTATGACCGTAAGGTTAATAACGTCTCTGCACGCATAGTGACCGTAAGGTTAATAACTTCTCTGCACGCATGATGACCGTAAGGTTAATAACGTCTCTGCACGCATGGTGACCGTAAGGTTAATAACGTCTCTGCACGCATGGAGACTGTAAAGTTAATAACGTCTCTGCACTCACGGTGACCGTAAGGTTAATAACGTATCTGCACGCATTGTGACCGTAAGGTTAATAACGTCTCTGCACGCATGGTGACCGTAAGGTTAATAACGTCTCTGCACGTATTGTGACCGTAAGGTTAATAACGTCTCTGCACGCATGTCTCTCACAGTTTGACTACGTTCCCATTGTGAGCAGTCGGAGGAGGAGCGGAAGAGGGGGCTAGACGGGGGAAGGGCGGGTGGGGGCAGGATTACCAAATACATACAACACCCATCTTGCGCCGAATATGCAAAAGAGAAATGATTGCTGGTTCTTCGTTTTCATTGTCCTGAACCTTGTCTTACCGGAAGAAGACCCAAGAAGTTGAAACGCGTCGTGTCGTGTCTGTCATTTGTTTGTCCATGTTATTTTTGCGGACTCACTAACAATTATGTTTACAATTACGTACAGGTCACAAAAGCCAGATCATAGCTCGCGTTTTATAGAGTGAGAGGATTACGTATGTGGCCATGTTGTTCGAACGCATTTTGATGACCAATCCATGGACTCGCTCATGCACCGACTGGTATTTATCCCATCCATCCATCTCAAACATCCGCTCTCTCTCTCTCTCTCTCTCTCTCTCTCTCTCTCTCTCTGTGTATGTGCTTTCAGACTTCTTCTGCTGGGACTGCAACAGCCAGAGCCCGCTGTGCAGGGAAACGGTGGAGACACAGATGGCCAATCACCTTGGCAAGACCTCCTGCCCCGCCACCCGCAAGTGCTTCGTTCGCAGCGACGGGGAGGGTAGGAACAAGAGAGAGAGAGAGAGAGAGAGAGAGAGAGAGAGAGAGAGAGAGAGAGAGAGAGAGAGAGAGAGAGAAAGAGAGAGACAGAGAGAGAGAGAGAGAGAGAGAGGGAGAGAGAGAATGTTGCATATAGCCCAGCCGACCGCAAAAGACCACATCAAGACTGTCACTGCGTTGAAGTCAACTCAGAAGTCATTGAAAAAAACACAACAACCTCATTTTCAAAACCCTTTAAAAAGAGACAAAGGATTGCTGGACAGATCATCTTTTGTCTCAAGGAGACAGACAGAGGATTGCTGGACAGATACATCTTTTGTCTCAAGGAGACAGAGACAAAGGATTGCTGGACACATGGCTCGCTCGTTCCTGTAGACTTTTTTCCCCCTTGCCTCAGAATGTAGTCTTGTGGTTCACGTGTTCTAGTTGTCGCCTGATGAACTCGATCACAGGCATCAACGTTCTTTTCATTGGTGCTCCATTTCTCCGGCACGCTTTGGTGTCTGCACCTGCATCTTCGTCGCTCCTCATCCCCTGTATTTAGGTATGTCCCCAGGTCGCCTCACTGGGTCGTCCCTCCGGGTCGTGTTTGTGGGTCGTCTCTCTGGGTCGTGTCCCTGCGTTGTCTCTCCGGATCGTGGGTCTGAGTCGTCTCTCTTAGTCGTCTCCGTCCCCAGTTCAAATCCAGTTCTGTTTCACGAGACTGTTTCATAAGTCGTTTCAAAACACGTTACGTGATTAATCAGCAACACGTGCTGTGATTCTGCAACCAGAAATGGTGATTCCGGACTCTGGTAAAGAACACGGACCACAGAATCCCTTTTGCAGACAAAACGGTCAGGGACCCAGTCCGGAGCGTGGGCGCGCCCAGGTGGTCTGTGACAGGCACACTAAAACTTGTCAGATAACAACTGTGATTGGGTCAAGCCCCACAAACAGCTTCGAAGCGACGCCTGAGATAATCAAAAAGTTCGGTCATTGTTGTCTGCAAGTCAGTCAACGGCCTTCACCCCTGAAATGTTATCTGTGAGTTGACTTAGACCTGCTGGGTGGATGGGGTAATACAGGTGAAGGGACAAAAGTCTGTCCCCTCTAATGGCGGACAGATTTGAAGTGGTGGTTTTTACCAGATTATCTAGCCAATATTTCAGTGTTGGGACGTGTTTATGTGCCGAAAACCACTGAAGTCATTTTCACAAGTCTTATTTTTTGTGTTAAGTAAAGAAAATCGTTGAACTGTCGATTGGTGCTTGCGGTTTGCTGTTAGATCTGGTATGGCATCGGCAAACAAACAGCTCACAGAGGAGACGAAAAAGGAGATGGAAAAATACATTGTATCCTTAATAGATCAGGGGCTTCGGGTGTTTGAAGTGGCAAAAGTGTTGAACTTGAAAGGTTCAACCATCGGGAAACTTTACAGGCGCTATTGTGACAGAAAAACTGCAGAAAAAACAACAACCTGGGAGTGGTAGGCCCAGAGTGTCCACTAGTAGTAACAGGTGCGTGTCTGCACTGTCAAAGATCGTTAAACAGGACAGATCTGCCACAGTTTCTAAAATTTCGGCCGAATTCCGTCAACCATTGAAGTCAGCCAAAAGACGATCAAGCGAAATCTGTATGGACTTGGCTGTTCAAAGCATCCCCCAGTGAATAAACTAGGCCTAGTCATCAAGGAAGTGAACAGAAAGAAGCGGCTGCAGTACTGTAGGAATAAACTTAACGGGACTGTGAACGATCAGTATAAGAATGTTATTTTCGGTGATGAAATTACCGTTGTGATCAAACCCAGTGGACGTGTAAAACTGTGGAGGAAAGTCGAAGAGAAGTGGTCAGTGCTTTTTTATTTTTGTAGAGCGTCCATCTTGGCCCGAAGACTACATTGAAATTGGTGGTGTGGGGATGCATTTCGTATTACACAGTTGGATCACTGGTGTTCGTGGAAAGCAATATGAACGGTCAGGAGTACACTGATGTGCTGGAAAACAACTTTCTGCCGTTTGTTGCCGACCGCTACCCAAACAAAACGTTGGTACCTGCAAGAAGACAACGCCTCTGTTCACCTGGAAGCGACAGCACAGAGTTCCCGTGTTTTTCTGGCCCCCACAAAGTCCAGATCTAAATCCGATCGAGAACGTGTGATAAGTCCTCAAGACTCAAGTGAGAGAAAAAAAAAACATTCGCCGCATCAGTACTGTCGCAGATCTGCGCTATGCCCTCACCACTTGTTGGAATCAACTGACTGTTGCCACTCCCTCTACGACTCTCTCCTAAGACGCTGTCAGCATGTTTTGAGTCGGAAGGGCCAGATTACCAAGTACTAGCAAGTTCTGTTCAGCCTTAAGGTTAGAATAATAAGTTTTCAGCAACAGGTGCCTGTAGGTAGTCAGCGCCGGAAGTGCCTAGAGGGGACAGAGTTTTGTCCCATGAGTGTAGTCTGTCCAGACACGTCTTGTAAACCCATGGCATCAAACCTTTTCAAACCAGCGCAAACAGCATTAAACATAAAACACTATGAAAGGGAGAACCTGTTCATAATGCCATAGCGTCTCCTCTCCTATCGTCCCTTCGTTTTACCTTTTCTTTACGTTATCACCTAATTTCCTCCTTCATTCGCTTACTGCGACAGTGAGAGTTGTCGCCGATGACTGAGTTTGATAGCATTCATTTCCTTGAGTCCAACTTTAAAACCAGACATCGCTTTGCTTCCAGTATTGCTGCATTACAACCGCGACAGCCTAGACTAGCACAAAAGGAGTCAGTCTCGGTCTGCCCAGTATGGTAACGAATTAGTCTCTGTATGCTGATTTTGATGAAAATGCGGATTTGAGACAGAGCACAGACGGACATGACAGAACGTGCTTCATATACTGACTTCCATAAAAGACGCGAAAACAAAACAAGCTGAAGGTTGGGGTGAATTTTATTGGTCACAATTGTACAGAGTGGAAGCGAGAATTCAACGTGATTTGATTCATTACACCGGTAATGTGTGAAAATGTCATCAGCAATGTGTCTTTTGTGTGGAAAATCCAAGGTCACGTGACAAACCAGCTTCAAGTCCTAATACCGTTTGTGGCCACCATTTGCGTTGACAACTGCTTGACACCTGCGGCTCATTGAGTGGACCAGGTGGTTGATGCTGACACACCAGCCCACACATGGACGATGGCCTGGTGAAGTTGAGCCGCTGTTGCTGGTCGTGGACGCAGGAGGTCCAACCGTCTGCCAAGTTCATCCCAAAAATGTTCTGTTGGGTTTAAATCGGGACTGAGGGCTGGCCAGGGCAGCACATTGACGTTGTTATGCTGAAGAAATTGCTGGTGGCCCTGGCGGTGTGTGGTCTTGCATTGTCCTGTTGGAATGTCCAGTTTGGGTGTTGCGCAAAAAAAGGATCGACATGGGGTCTGAGCACCTGGTTGATGTAGCGATGTGCATTGACACCCTGTCCGCGACCAGGACCAATGTTCTGAAAGATGACTGGTCCTATGGCGTGGTTAATGCCAATTGCACCCCACATCATAACGTTCGGGCCTCCCCAGGGGTTCCGCTCTACCACACAGGAGTCAGCATAGCGTTCACCAGGTCGACGCCATATTCTGACACGACCGTCAGCCATGTCAATACAAAAACGGCTCTCATCTCAGAACAGTATGCGTCCCCACTGCTGCCTGCGCCAGTTGATTCGGGCTCATGCCCACTGCAGCCTGTCCTGCCGGTGTCTTGGTGTCAGTACCGGACCTCTGTGAGGACGCCTACATGCCAGCCCATTCTCCTGAAGATGCCGCCGCATAGTGTTGAGGCTGATTCGTTGCTGGAGATTCCCAGGCACTTGTCGAGCAGTGTTAGCGGCTGTTTGCCGCCTGTCCCGCAGATGGGTTCGAACAAGATGGCGATCCTCTCTTTGTGTGGTGACCCAAGGACGGCCTGGTCGGGGACGATCATCAGTGGTACCAGTGACTCGCATGCGGTGCTGCAGACGATAGATGGTTGAGATGTGGACGTTAAAGATGTTGGCGACCTGCCTGGCATCCACACCAGCCTCCAGATGGCCTAGGGCACGATTGCGTTCCTCTGCTCGTAGTCTTGGCATCTCTGTAGCGCTCAGACGGCAAGTCGTTACCTGAACCTTGTAGCGCGGCTTTATAAAGGCTGCATGCCTGCGTACTTGTCGCTGGTTAACTTTGCTCTGCATGGTGTGCACGTGCCTCACATGCAGCAACCAGTTTGCCATTTTTGTTGACCCTCCAATGCCGGGAATGATGTGTTGCTCACACAATTTTTTCACTGCACGTGAGTCTTGGACCCAAACAACTTGCCACAATGGTTCAATATTGTATATTCACCCCTTTTCACCCGAAAAATAGCCTTTCAAATTTTCGCGTTTTTTATGGAAGTCAGTATATATTAGTTTCATCTTGCGCCGAATTAAGAAGATACGTGATTAGTCGTTCTTCGTTTTTATCATCCTGAATCTTGATCTTGCCTGAAGAAGACCTAAGAGGTGGAAACGCGTCGTGTTTAGTCTTGTAATTTGTTTGTCCATGTTAACCGACGGAGTTACTTAATATGACTTTAACATTTCTTGCTTCGGTCTAGACTAGGACAAAGTGATTCTGCCTTGGTCTAGTCAGCACGGTCAACTAATTAGTCAGTATATGCTAACTTTGATGGAGATCAGATGACAATGCGGATTTGAGCGAGAGCACAGACAGACTAATGACAGAACCTCCTTTCTTTATTAGATTATCATTTTGACTGTCATTATCTTCATTGCTGTTGTCTTTGTTGTAACCTCAGTAACGTACCGAGGGTGCGCCGACGGGTGGGTGCACAGCATGGTGGACACTGGGTACGTGGGGTGCCGGGTGCAGCCGCTGTATGGTCGGGATGTGGAGTGGTGTTTCTGCACGGCGTCTCTCTGTAACGGCGATTCCACGGCCCACGTCCAGCACAAATATGCCGTCCGCCTGCAGCCCTACTGGGGCCACCTCCCATGTGGGTGTTGGTGTGAGTGTGTGTGTGTGTGTGAGAGAGAGAGAGAGAGAGAGAGAGAGAGAGAGAGAGAGAGAGAGAGTGTGTGTGTGTGTGAGTGTGTGTGTGTGTGTGTGTGTGTGTGTGTGTGTGTGTGTGTGTGTGGATTGTGTGTGTGTGTGTGTGTGTGTGTGTGTGTGTGTGTGTGTGTGATTCAACTTACTGCTTGTTTCTCTGTCTGTCTGTCTGTCTGTCTGTCTGTCTGTCTGTCTCTCTCTCTCTCTCTCTCTCTCTCTCTCTCTCTCTCTCTTCTCTCCCTCTCTCTCTTTCGCTCCCTTTGTCTCTCTCTCTCTCTCTCTCTCTCTCTCTCTCTCTCTCTCTCTCTCTCTCTCTCTCTGTTTCGAAGTATGCTTTAAGTGATGTAATCGATGCTTATCCAGCGCCCTTTCCCCCAAAACGACTTTCACTGGTGTGTGTGTGTGTGTGTGTGTGTGTGTGTGTGTGTGTGTGTGTGTGTGTGTCCGCCGACAGCCGTCAAAAGCCATCCACAGACGACAGTCTATCGGACCAAGCTCCTCCGCCTGGCCGACAAGGAGCCGTCACTGGGATCTCCGCCAGCCACCCCATTCCTGCACCCCCACAACGGTTCCTCCCACCCGCCCAGATCTCAGCTTTTGGAAAGAATGAAAGACCATCTTTAAACGGTGTCGGCCAAGCGGAATGTCCATGGTCATAGCACACAATTCTGTGGAAGGCGGACTACGCTGATTCCTCTGTCACAGGAAAGGTCAGCGGCGACAGTGGACAGGTGGACAGGAAACCGTGTCAGACAACAACCACGACGATGACCATTCTTCATCAGACACTGGACAAAAAAAAAAAAAAAAAAAAGGACAAAGAGGGTGCATGTTGTTTTCAATCCAGTCTAGCCCTCTTCCTCTTCTTCCTCCTTCCCTCCCCCCTTTTCCCCTCCCTCCCTCCCCCTCCTTTTTTTTTGGTTTGCTTCTGTTTTGATCTTCTCATAGCAGATCGATATGATAACGTCAATGACAGCGCGCTGATTTATAGCAGATCGATATGATAACGTCAATGACAGCGCGCTGATATATAGCAGATCGATATGATAACGTCAATGACAGCGCGCTGATTTATAGCAGATCGATATGATAACGTCAATGACAGCGCTGATATACAGCAGATCGATGTGATAACGTCAATGACAGCGCTGATATATAGCAGATCGATATGATAACGTCAATGACAGCGCTGATATATATAGCAGATCGATATGATAACGTCAATGACAGCGCTGATATACAGCAGATCGATGTGAATAACGTCAATGACAGCGCTGATATATAGCAGATCGATATGATAACGTCAATGACAGCGCTGATATATAGCAGATCGATATGATAACGTCAATGACAGCGCTGATATATAGCAGATCGATATGATAACATCAATGACA
Source organism: Conus ventricosus (assembly GCA_018398815.1). Lineage (NCBI taxonomy): Eukaryota > Metazoa > Mollusca > Gastropoda > Neogastropoda > Conidae > Conus > Conus ventricosus. The sequence continues at coordinate 13,762,451 of CM031622.1, read as the reverse complement.
GCGCGCTGATATATAGCAGATCGATATGATAACGTCAATGACAGCGCGCTGATATATAGCAGATCGATATGATAACGTCAATGACAGCGCTGATATATAGCAGATCGATATGATAACGTCAATGACAGCGCTGATATACAGCAGATCGATATGATAACGTCAGTGACAGCGCGTTGATATATAGCAGATCGATATGATAACGTCAATGACAGCGCTGATATATAGCAGATCGATATGATAACGTCAGTGACAGCGCGCTGATATATAACAGATCGATATGATAACGTCAATGACAGCGCTGATATATAGCAGATCGATATGATAACGTCAATGACAGCGCTGATATATAGCAGATCGATATGATAACGTCAATGACAGCGCTGATATACAGCAGATCGATATGATAACGTCAGTGACAGCGCGTTGATATAGCAGATCGATATGATAACGTCAATGACAGCGCTGATATATAGCAGATCGATATGATAACGTCAGTGACAGCGCGCTGATATATAACAGATCGATATGATAACGTCAATGACAGCGCTGATTTATAGCAGATCGATATGATAACGTCAGTGACAGCGCTGATATACAGCAGATCGATATGATAACGTCAGTGACAGCGCGTTGATATATAGCAGATCGATATGATAACGTCAATGACAGCGCTGATATATAACAGATCGATATGATAACATCAATGACAGCGCTGATTTATAGCAGATCGACATGATAACGTCAGTGACAGCGCTGATTTATAGCAGATCGATATGATAACGTCAATGACAGCGCTGATTTATAGCAGATCGATATGATAACATCAATGACAGCGCGCTGATATATAGCAGATCAATATGATAACGTCAGTGACAGCGCTGATATATAGCAAATCGATGTGATAACATCAATGACAGCGCGCCGATTTATAGCAGATCGATATGATAACGTCAATGACAGCGCTGATATATAGCGAGATCGATATGATAACGTCAATGACAGCGCTGATATATAGCAGATCGATATGATAACGTCAATGACAGCGCTGATATATAGCAGATCGATATGATAACGTCAATGACAGCGCTGATATATAGCAGATCGATATGATAACGTCAATGACAGCGCTGATTTATAGCAGATCGATATGATAACGTCAATGACAGCTCTGATTTATATCAAATCGATGTGATAACGTCAATGACAGCGCTGATATATAGCGAGATCGATATGATAACGTCAATGACAGCGCTGATATATAGCAGATCGATATGATAACGTCAGTGACAGCGCACTGATAGCATGGCTCGAATAAGATGCTATGTTGGATTTTCATTTGTATAAACTGAAAGCGTTTGCAACGTAATTCCATTTGGAATCAAATGTCGGCTGAGTGAAACTCCCGGAAGGGATCAACTGGGCAAGATGTCATTGTGTTATGTTTAGTACCACTGACAAGCACTTTTGCTGGTTTTCTTGGGTCACGCTTTTCCAGTGTTGGAGCACAGGGCGATTTGAACTGTAGAATAACTGCGGAAGAACTTCATATAATTCAAGTCTCTGCCCGTATCACTGCACATTCTCTCTCTCTCTCTCTCTCTCTCTCTCCCCTTCTCTCTCTCTCTCTCTCTCTCTCTCTCACTCTCATCCTCCTCTCTCTCTCTCTCTCTCTCTCTCTCTCTCTCCTCTCTCTCTCTCTCTCTCTCTACTGCAGTTTTGTCGTTAATGTAAGATCTGCTCATCTGTTTTGACCATTTTCTCAGAATAACGTACAACAACTTATAATAATAATCGAACATAATTATTATTTGTAATTTTTTTAGGTAATATTGCAATTGCAGAGAATCAATACATAAGACACTCCCCCCCCCCCCCCCCCCCCCCCCCCCCCCGTCCACTCCCGTTCCCATCCTCGACACCCCCCTCGTCCACCTCTCTCTCTCTCTCTCCTCTCTCCTCTCTCTCTCTCTCTCTGTTTATACCTGCATTTGCAATTACTTTCCCAAACTTCAGTCGACCATCAGCTGCAAGCAATTGGCACAGTAATCGGCTGTTATTCAGTTGGCAATGTCAGTATGAAACTCTGTTTAGTTCCCTTCAAACATTTGGAGCACTCTGGCAGGATTACTGTTGATTTCAAACTGTGCGCATATTTCTTCTTTTTTTTTTTTTTAAATCTTTTCTTTTCCAGTGTTTTGTTTGTATAATATTGTAATGATGTTAAAAAAAAACTGTCACATTTTCGACTTTTTAGCACAAAGAAGGAAAATACTGCATGTGTTTCACTCCCGCAAATTTTTAGGAAAAAATCATAAGGTTGAAGTTTTGAGTTTTGTATTGTATACTTACGAAAATTTTGTGAAGTTCGAGTATGTGTCAGTATACATATGTGTATATATACATAAAGATCCACCCTTTGTATTTCTCTTTTCGTTTGTTTTTATATAGTTTTAAGTCCTGTTTATAAAGTTTCGAGGCACGGTGTTGTATATGTTTTTGTATATAGATTATTTTTGGTGTGCCATGCGTGAATACATTTGAAGAATATGTCATTGTTGTGTTAAGTTCACGAAGTATCGATTACCTTTACTCTCACTGATGCATCGATTTCTGAAATTCCAGTCTATCTTCTAGCGCTGGTTGCTCGGACAGTCAATCAATTGAAAGGCCTTTTTAATCTCATGACATTTTTTTAGTCGATTCTCTCGTGTGTGTGTGTGTGTGTGTGTGTGTGTGTGTGTGTGTGTGTGTGTGTGTGCAAGATAAGCCAGATGATGATAGTATTTGAAGGTCAACCGAGTTCTCTCGTTTTGACCCGACCAAAAGCTATATCAGTTCCTAAATCGCAGCGTGGCTAGAGTCGGTACTGAAATACTGCATAAAGAGCGAACCTTGCTGAAGTGTATAACAGAGGAACTGCAGGCTTTTTATGTTCGTAGCTGGCTTCGTTCACTAGAAAACAGCAAACAGGTGTTGATTTTATAGTCATTTAAAAACTGAGCTCGGAAGAGAACATATATCACCGGCTGACCAGAGACATTTGTCCTACCTTGATTTGATTCCAATATGGAAGTCACAATGCTGTCGAAGGTGGAAGGCATTGTGATGCTGGAGGACAATTACGGTGTCGTCTTCATGGCGAGATGCGTGTGCCTACCACACCAGTTTCTTTTAGTAATGAAATGCCCTAAATGTAATAATCTTCGGGAAAAAGAAAACAACACACAATTTTATTTCAAGAAGGTATTTGAAATCGAATCCCCTTTTCTTATTATTTTTAATCTACCCATAGAGTTTGGCGGGGTATACTCAAGCAAATACAAAAAAAAATGAGTAGTAGTACAATAATCTACTCCTTGTTCATGCTGTCATCGACTGCAGTATGTATGCGAATATTTCTTTAACCCGACAAGCAATTTTAACCGAAAATAATTGCTTGTCCGTTTAAGTTTGATTTTTATTTAAAAATGCAAAGCTTGATATTGTTTATCTTCCATGGCCCCAAAGGGCTGAAAACGTTGTTTTTTTTTTCTTCTGGATTTCTTGGATTTATCTTTGCTGGTGCCCACTGGGGCAGAGAGGGTTAAGAATAAAACCATTGTGACCATGTGTTAGGTATGGTTTGTTTTGACGTCAAAAGGTTGGTTTTGTTCACATTGGAGAAATATCAGTTTTATTGCACGCCTGATTGGGCGTGATATTTCCAACAGGCTGTACATTTGACAGGATCAATTTGAAAAAAAGGGGGGAAAAAACCGCTCGATGCTTTCTATTCCTTGTCTTTTTAGTTTCTTTGTTAGCTTGCGCGCATGTCTGTCTCTGTCTGTCTCTCTCTCTCTGTCTGTCTCCTTCTCTCTCTCTCTCTCTGTGTGTTAGAGAGAGAGAGAGAATGTGTTTGAGAGACAGAGAGTGTGTGTGTGTGTGTGCGCGCGCGCGTGAGAGAGAGAGAGAGAGAGAGAGAGAGAGAGAGAGAGAGAGAGAGAGAGAGAGAGAGTGAAATAGATCGAGACAGGCAGACAAAAAGAGGGACAAAATAGGAACGTTGGAGACAGAATGAAAGATCTGCTACATACTCTACCTCTCATTTCAAAACTGATGAGGTAAATCTGTTACAATCAAACACACCATTCGGTACATGTTATGTACGACATCTTGTAGGTCTTTGTATGCTCGGGGTGTACTTGTCCTGTCTGAACCGGAGTTCCATATTCCCATATCCCTGTACATTTAATCTCTCTCTCTCTCTCACTCTCTCTCCACACACACACAAACATACACAAGATTTTACATCATCCAGAACCAGCCACCGTGGCGAAGTGGTTAACGTCGCGGACTCCCGGCTGTAAGGTCGTGGGTTTGATACCCATCAGAGTCATGAGGGATTTTTCTGCTCCGACCGGCTCCTACCCAGAGTTTAGTTTGCTACGGGCTCAGTTGGGAAGACTGGGACCACACAGCTGAGTTTCGTACACTTAATGGATGCGTCTCTGAGAGTGTCGCTCAAATTTCCTGACCAACACTGCAGGTGTCTGTATCTCTCGGTCCTGGTTGACGCCGGGATATAACATAAACGGAAGCGTAGAGTACAGCCCTGCCACGCAGTCTCAGACCGAAATGGAAATCCGTAGTATCATCTTCATCATCCTCGTTCTCACTCATCGATCAGCATTAAAAAACACCCCAAATCCTGTAGCCCTTCATGCCCTACTCTCATGGTGACCTCAGTTTCGATGTCTTCTCCACGTCTGGGGCCTTGGTTTGGTTCCGTCGGGGTCACCGGTATCGGCGAGTCCATAGGGGCTGTCGTTGGACGGTCGTGGTGGTGCCCTCCATAGGGAGAGCTCACTCACACCGGCTCCGCGACTAAGCAATTATTGTCGTCAATAGGGGGCGTAGTAGGTGGTGTCCTGCGTATGTTGGATCAGAACAGGCGCCACTGAACACCACCGAAGTGACTCAGCAGCAATGCAGTGTCTCCTCCGGTGGGTTGCCTCTTGATGACTTGACACTGATTGCTCCCTGTGGATTGCCGGTGCCGGGGCTGCGGCGGGACTGACCGGGCTGTGGCTGTGGACGGGGTGTCCAAATGCACTGCCACTGGGGTGGCACAGAAGACGGGACAGCAAAAAATAAATAAATAAAATAAATAAATAAATAAATAAATAAATAATAATTACCTCATCCATGTTCAAGCCAGTTAGACACGGAGTTCCCCAGGGATCAGTTTTAGGTCCAATTTTGTTTTCTATCTATATTAATGATATTCCCTTGCGAGCGGTTTGCTGACGACACCACTCTTCACAATAGAAATAGGAACGCAGATCTGGCATTGACACTTTTACTAAAAGATGTCAACAATCTTGTCACGTGGACGGAATTTAATCATATGGCTCTCCATCGTCAAAAAAATCAAACCTTATGTTAATAACGAGAAGACAGAAACGTCAAAATATTAAAACTAAATTAGTTCATGGGAAAGTCCATGATCAAATTTTAGCAAAAGTTGATTCCCACAGATTGCTTGATCTCGGTATTGAAAACAATCTCACTTGGTTACTTCATGTCTCGTCTCTAACTCGTAAACTATCAACAAAAAAAGACATTTCAGCTTAAAAAGAATAAAGCATTTTCTTGATCAGCATACACAGGAATTATTCTTTCATGCATATATACAACCAGATATTGGCTATGCATCAACATAAGGTACTTCGCCTTAATAGAATTAAGCTTTTTTATCAGCATACTCGAAAATTTAATATTTTTATGCATATATACAACCAGATGTTGACTATGCATCAACTTGGTGGGACTTAGCTAGAAAAAAACCCTGTCTAAAACCACTCAAAACTTTATATAGGCGGTCTATGAAGCTCGTACTTTTTGAATCATCTTCTCTTCATGTGAATAATTACAAAACATTAATATTATCCTTTTTAGACTAAGATGCCGATTTTATAAAGCTGTATTCATGTATAAATAGTGAACAAACTTGCACCTCATTATCTTTGCGACATATTCCCAGTGAACAATGTACGACATAAAGGAAACTGTTTTCTCCCTGCCCGAGAACAGATATTCTCATGTCTTCTTTAACGAACTGGGGTGAAGATTATGGAATGAAACCTCGGATCATCTAAAGAATAGAAATAGTTTGGTATCATTCAAAATTTTTTATCACAGGTATCTTCTTGAACATTTTTTGTTAACAGCCTGAGCACCTTGATATTTCATTATCTCTTGATGCCGTTGTACATACATTGATTCACATCAGCAGTCTACTTCTCTGTCAGCCTATCCTCCCACGTCGCTCTCCTATCTATGGGGAAAAAAGAGAAAGAAAGAATACCGGTAGTATGCTCACATGGTCCGAGCACTAAAGAACTGGGCGGGAAGCTATCGACATTTCCCAGGCTGATAAAAAGCTACT
>CM031622.1:13731024-13753524 GCA_018398815.1 Conus ventricosus | reverse complement strand
CACTGGAGATTTGTGCAAAGAGCAAGGGCATGTGCAACAACGTAACGGGTGTTTATGAATCAGCTGATCATACACAACTGAATGTGTGTGACCTTTGCAGTGCAACGACAGAGTGTTTTGAAGATACCTGGAAGAGAATGGACAGCCTTGTCAATACTATCAGACCAGGGGGAAAAAAGACAGGTGTGACGCTGGTGCTGGTTGCGATGAAAATCTCAGCTTAGAAGCAACCTCAACAAAACGGATTTCTTATTAAACGGTTCTGACGTCAGTGCTGATTGGAAAGGAAATCTTGCATAAGATATGACCTACCTATTATACAATGTATTATTTGAACGTGTGATCACAGTTCTTGTTGTAAAGTAAATCTTGGTCTTCATGTAATCAAAATTGTAAAGCTTATAATCATTATTCAAACTCGCTCTTTCAATGTACAAAAGCTCAAATGGACCAGTGACTGCAAAGCTGTTATTATTGTTCTTTAGCAGACTGATCTGGAAATTAACAGTATTTCCGTCATATGGTTTCCATGTCACAATGACCTAACATGTTCGAATGTGACTATCTGTTGGTATTGTTCAGTTATCCATTGTCCTCTCCCTCCTCATTGTCCGCATAGCAATGGGCACGGAGCCTAACACATTGAATCATTCGTCTTCGCATTCTCTCTCTCTCTCTCTCTCTCTCTCTCTCTCTCTCTCTCTCTCTCTCTCTCTCTCTCTCTCTCTCTCCTAAACAAAGTTTAAAACAAACAAAAACAGCTCATATGAGGACACAAATCTCTCCCTCCTGTGTCTATGCTTCTCGTTGTTCCCTCTCAAGTTCCTTGTTTCCCTGTCTGTCTGCCTGTCTGTACTTTGTTTCCCTGTCTGTCTGCCTGTCTGTACTTTGTTTCCCTGTCTGTCTGCCTGTCTGTACTTTGTTTCCCTGTCTGTCTGCCTGTCTGTACTTGATGTGGTAGATCAGAACATAGTAACGTTTATATCATAAAAAAGTGTTTCAAATACCATTACGATATACTGCTTCATATATAGACAGCTAACAATATTTGCCGCACTAACTTGAGTGCTCATGGTCTGAGGAAAAATGGTCTGTAACATTGATAAACAGACAGCTTTCTATGTGCATCACTACATGCATAGTGTTCATGTTCCGAGGAAAACTGGCAATAACGTTGCTAAACAGACAGCTGTCAGTGTGTAACATTAAGTTCTTAGTTTTCAGGTTCTGAGGAAAATTGGCTATAATTTTGCAACAACAAAAAAAGGCTTGCAATGTGCAAATAAAGTTCATAGATTAGAGGAAAATTGGCTGTGATCTTGCTAAACAGATAGCTCTCATTGTTGAAGATTCAGTTCTTAGTTTTATTGTCACAGGAAAATTGGCTATAATCTTGCGAAACAGATTGTTACGGATGGTGGGCGGTGCGTGTTTTGTTGTCTGATTCTCGCTCTCAAAAGTTTGGATGCGTGTGCAACTTTTCCCCTAAAACACACCCACACCATACGAACATGGATTAGCCAGGCAACAAACGAGTTAGATGTTTTTTCTTTATATGCTGCCTGAACCATCAAAACATACATTAATATGAATTGGTACAAAATCAATACATGCCACTACATAGCATACAGATCAATTCACGTCAATTAAGACATCAAATGATCAATACAGAAGAAACTTCAACCATCAGATATCAGCATATCATATTACTTTAATATAACTCACAGATCTTGCCGGCGCCGTCCACAGTGTCTCACATACACAGTCAACACACTCGGTTCCACAGTACCCAAGCCACAGTCTACAGCACTAAAAGAAGACAAAGAAGAATAACCAAGGTCCCCACATGGTAAGCACAGCCGTTCACAAACACAAGCGATGAAGAAGAAGAAAAGCACAATAAATCACGTCGAACTATCAGAAGAAGAACCGCAGACTCACAAGGCACAGTAAACCATATTGAATCACCAGTGAACACAATTTCAGCAAAGTCCCTTAGAACACAACAAACTTCGACGTATTGTTGATCTAAAACAAAAATTAGCTTCTCCGTATATTGATATTAAAATGTTCACATCAATAAACTCAGCCCGCACGTGGTGGTACAATTAGAGCACATAAATATTCGGGCGGGGGAGGGGGGCGGGGGGGGGGGGGGGGGGGGGGGGGGATGAAAGCTGTTCGGAGAATGAAGCAATCACGCTGGGGCCAAGTGACCCGACGATCCGCCAACACCACACCGGGCTCCACCCTCGTCTCTAACTGGAGACCGCAGGAAACTCAAATCAAGCGTGGGGGTGGTCTCCCCTCGTCATCAAGCATTGCTTTGCACAACGTTGTTAGTCTGTCTTCCCTCTTTTGTGGTGTTCCACCTAGTCCACACACAGTCCTGGCAGCTACCGGGGCCGTGGCGAAGTGGTTAGCGTCGCGCGCTCCCGGCTGGGAGGTTGAGCGTTCGATTTCCATCAGAGCTTTGTGGGATTTTTTCTGCCCGACCGCCTCTCCTACCCACAGTTGGGTTTGCTGGGACCACACATTCCGAGTTTCATCCACTTGATGGATGCGTCTAAGAGTGTTGTTAAAATGTCCCCGACTAACACCGCAGGTATCTGTATTTTTCGAGCCTGGTTGACGCCGGGATATATCATGGAAGTAAACGTAAAGTACAGCCCTGGCATGCAGTCTCGGAATTGAATGGAAATCCGTAGCATCATTTTCATCATCCTCGTTCTCAATGATCAGAATTCGAAATGTCTCAAATTCTGTGGCTCTTCATGCCCTGCTCTCTCGTTGCGATTACCTCTCCCCATATTTTGCCCCTTGCCTTGGTTCTGTCGGGGTCATCGGAATACATTTTTGCCCCTTGTCTTGATTCTGTCGGGGTCATCGGAATCGGGAAATTTATGAAGTTTGTCCTCGGAGGGCGAGCTCATTCATGCTGGCGCCGCAACTGAGCAATTATTGTCGTCAGCTGAGCACGTGGTGCCCTGTGTACGTTAGATCAGAACTGGCGCCACTGAACATCACCGAAGTGACTCGGCAGCAGTGCAGCGACTCCACTGGTGGGTTCCCTCCAGGCGACTTGACACTGACTGCTCCTTGTGGGCTGTGACTGGGGCTGTAGCTGGACAGGACAGGGTGTGGCTGGACAGGACAGGCTGTGGCTAGGGGACGGGACAGGCTGTGTCTGGACAGGACAGGCTGTGGCTAGGGGACGGGACAGGCTGTGGCTAGGGGACGGGACAGGCTGTGGCTAGGGGACGGGACAGGCTGTGGCTGGACAGGACAGGCTGTGGCTAGGGGACGGGACAGGCTGTGGCTAGGGGACGGGACAGGCTGTGGCTGGACAGGACAGGCTGTGGCTAGGGGACGGGACAGGCTGTGGCTAGGGGACGGGACAGGCTGTGGCCAGGGGACGGGACAGGCTGTGGCTAGAGGACGGGACAGGCTGTGGCTAGGGGACGGGACAGACTGTGGCCAGGGGACGGGACAGGCTGTGGCTAGGGGACGGGACAGGCTGTGGCTAGGGGACGGGACAGGCTGTGGCTAGGGGACAGGCTGTGGCTAGGGGACGGGACAGGCTGTGGCTAGGGACGGGACAGGCTGTGGCTAGGGGACGGGACAGGCTGTGGCTAGCGGACGGGACAGGTTGTGGCTATGGGACGGGACAGGCTGTGGCTAGGGGACGGGACAGGCTGTGGCTAGGGACGGGACAGGCTGTGGCTGGGGGACGGGACAGGCTGGGGACGGGACAGGCTGTGGCTAGGGGACGGGACAGGCTGTGGCTAGGGGACGGGACAGGCTGTGGCTGGACAGGACAGGCTGTGGCAAAGGGACGGGACAGGCTGTGTCTGGACAGGACAGGCTGTGGCAAAGGGACGGGACAGGCTGTGGCTAGGGGACGGGACAGGCTGGGGACGGGACAGGCTGTGGCTAGGAGACGGGACAGGCTGTGGCTAGGAGACGGGACAGGCTGTGGCTAGGAGACGGGACATCGACAGACTGTGGCTAGGGGACGGGACAGGCTGTGGCTAGGGGATGGGACAGGCTGTGGCTAGGAGACGGGACAGGCTGTGGCTAGGAGACGGGACATCGACAGACTGTGGCTAGGGGACGGGACAGGCTGTGGCTAGGAGACGGGACATCGACAGACTGTGGCTAGGGGACGGGACAGGCTGTGGCTAGGGGACGGAGACCGGAATGAGCGGCGTGGATGCAATGCCACTTAAGTAGCACAAAAGATAAGGTAGCAAACACAGAGAGAGAGAGAGAGAGAGAGAGAGAGAGAGAGAGAGAGAAAGAAATAGGCCATGGGCCCAGACCCCAAATTTCACATATCGGTATCATCTGGGTGGGCAAGTTCTGGTTGCTATTTTCTGCTAGCTATATGTCTGTAGTTTATGTTTTGATGTAATAACCACTGCAGAGTGGTAGCTTAGTAGTGGTTATCTACCCCTTACTTACCGAACACAATTACGAGTTATGACATCTGTAACATTACAGGGTGATGTTGTTTCCTAGTGATGAGGAAGAAACAAATAACAATCAGAACATGTTCCAGGAACATTAATGCTGTAACAATACTGTCCCTTTTCCATAAAATAGAACAAAAACCATTGCGTAAGGCAATTCTTGCCAGATTTAAAAAGTTCAAATCATTTTAGCGACCATCTTAAACATATTCTTTCAGCTATCTCCCTTTTGCATCCAAATGTTGTGATTTTGGTGATAGAAGGGATCCATTAGAACATTGTCCAAAAATAACACGTGTAATGCACACATTTCAGTTAATCAACGAGTTCCGTATGCTTGCTACAGCGCAATCAGCAGACAGGGTCAAGTAACAACTTTCAAAGTTCATCGTCAGACATCTTATCACTATCACTATTTGAGTCCGCAAGCCGAAACTGAGGGTCATCATCTTGCTTCTGGTTGCTGCAGTTTTGAAGTTTGCATAGATCTATGCCGTGTAGCCCACTGGCAAGGCAGGAGCAGCTGGGCAACACACAAGAGCGCGTACACTTGCAGGCAAGAAGCTCCAAGACCACCTCTGGTGCAGACTGTGTGCACATCCAGTGTATGGCTAGCTGGTCACCTCCATCATTGATCCATCCACTCTCTGTGGGATCTGGTACAGCAGGCTGACTCTGCAGGGAGCACCTCCAAATTGAAGCCTGGTAGTTGGCTCGAAGGACGTGCATGAACAGGCATTCTCTGCATGGAGGAAGTTGACTGGACTCGACTTCTCCATGTTTGGCACAGAATAGCTGGTAGCGCAGTTCATTCACTTCTGTTGTGCTGCTGCCTGCTGTGTACATGTGACAGGTGAACTGCTGGACCCTCTCAAACAGTTCGTCGGAAACATCCCATGACTGGCCTAGCAAAGGCTCTGACACTGTCACAGCCTGTAAAGGCATGCAGCCCTATTAAGCTGTTGCAGATGCTGTCCCCTAGTGCCCTCCCTAGCTTGGTGATGTCCACGAATCGTGTGCGGTTCTGTGTGCCACGCTTTTGATAAACGTGGCAGGGAATGTCCTTGTGGAGGCCTAAGCAGAGAGAACCACGACATCAGTATCCTCAGCTGTGACAACTACACCTTTTGAGCCAGACCTTGCAGCATGCAAGGCATGGAGCAGCAGGCACGTGTCGGCTTCTTCTTGAGTTGATAACAGCTCTAGGCCTCCACACGGGCATCGTCTGTGATTCGGAAGCAGTCTTCCTCGCATGTGACGTACTTTGTCTTTCCATTCAGTTTATTTCTGTGATCTGGCTGTTTCCATTGCTCCACCAAGAATTTGATGAGGCTGCTTTTGTTTCCCGGACTACACAAGAACTCTCTCCACTGTTGGATGTTGTGGTCTTCTGACAGGTTCTTGTACAGTATCGTGCTGGTGGATGTTGTGGTCTTCTGACAGGTTCTTGTACAGTATCGTGCTGGTGGATGTTGTGGTCTTCTGACAGGTTCTTGTACAGTATCGTGCCGGTGGATGTTGTGGTCTTCTGACAGGTTCTTGTACAGTATCGTGCTGGTGGATGTTGTGGTCTTCTGACAGGTTCTTGTACAGTATCGTGCTGGTGGCAGCTCCCCTTTTGCCTCTCTCTGCATCTTTGATTGATGTCTTACGATAGACGTCAAACACCACATCCATCCGTTGGCTGTGGACACCTTCATTCAGAACCTGATACGAGCGTAAGACGGCAGACTCGGCCAGCTGTTCAAAAGTCTTATTGTTCCTGTTCATTCTATGCACCAGGTTCATGCCATCAATGAGGTAGATGTCAAACAGGGCCATGATGCGAGCACAAGCCTTGTTCTTGAGCACTTGGTTCAGGGAAGCCTCATCTTTGCAGAGATCATTTGTGATCTGAAGTGTTTCATCCAGGTGTACCAGGTCACTTGGGTGTGTGGTTTCCATCCAGATGAGGAAGCCTCTCCATGCCAGTCGGAGGAGAGCCTCGTACACCAGCTTGTGAAGGCGCACTGCGAGGTTGTACCTTCTGCCATCCATCACACCAGCCACAGAGCCTTCTGCTATCAGGCCAGACTCAACACAGAGATCTCTCAGTCAAGCATCTTGGAAGCATTTTCCAATGGCGGACAGCAATGTGCAGTTTGTGTGGAACACTCCAAGCCTCAGGATGATTGTGTCCTGAAATTTGTCAGGGTGTTTCCAGGTGATCTCTACAGCGTTTGCGTACAAAGCCTGGTCAAATGCGCAGACAATCGTTGACAGACCCAAGGACTGCATGATGGAGAGTGACTGGATAATAACTTCATGTGCCGTTGACAACCGAGTTACTGGAGCATTGGTGCTAGGCAGGTAGCCAATGTTGTCTTGACTGACTGTCCTGCCAAGTCGGGTCAGAATGTTGAAGCCTGTCCAGCCACAAACAAATTGGTCTTCTTGAACTGACGCACGTGCCATGATCCACACAAGGTTCTTTTTCCTGGCTGACTGGGTTGCTTCTGCACTCTCAGCTTCTGCTGTCTTGCTCTGTGGTGGCCCAACCCTTTCCCCAGCATTTGTATGCTGCCAACAGTGGCACTGGTGCATCAATGCTTCTTTTCTTTGTTTTGTCTACTGAAGGCCAGTCTTTAGCTGGCAGAGGCTCAGCTGACTTTGCTTGCACAGCAGTCCCATTCACTCTGTGAGATGTCCCCCAACCACTGTCTATCTCTTCCAGGCGGTCTCTTCCATAGTATAAATACACAGTTACAATTAAGAGTTTATTTACTGATTCAATGCACGAATAGAATTAATATGTCATGCATTTTGTTACACTTTTTCAGAAATAAAGACAAAATGGTACGATAATGGCCGGTTCCAGTACTTTTAGTATAGCGATAAGTGCCAAAATAGGGTACCCTAAAAAAAAAAAAGACAATAAGCTACTCGTCTGAAATGGTTATCGCCTATTTTCTTCATTACTGGGGTGGGACCAATTAATTGCCACCACTCATCCTTTGCCACCCAGATGATACCATTGCCCACCCAGATGATACCATTGCCCACCCAGATGATGCCATTGCCCACCCAGATGATACCATTGCCCACCCAGATGATACCATTGCCCACCCAGATGATACCATTGCCCACCCAGATGATGCCATTGCCCACCCAGATGATGCCATTGCCCACCCAGATGATACCATTGCCCACCCAGATGATACCATTGCCCACCCAGATGATACCATTGCCCACCCAGATGATGCCATTGCCCACCCAGATGATGCCATTGCCCACCCAGATGATGCCATTGCCCACCACCCAGATGATGCCATTGCCCACCCAGATGATGCCATTGCCCACCCAGATGATACCATTGCCCACCCAGATGATACCATTGCCCACCCAGATGATACCATTGCCCACCCAGATGATGCCATTGCCCACCCAGATGATGCCATTGCCCACCCAGATGATGCCATTACCCACCCAGATGATGCCATTGCCCACCCAGATGATACCATTGCCCACCCAGATGATGCCATTGCCCACCCAGATGATGCCATTGCCCACCCAGATGATACCGACAACTTGGTGGGCCCATGACCTAAAAGGAAAACAAACCCAGAACAATCCAACGAAACAAAGACAAAAGAAGAAAAAAAATCTCTGATAGCTTATCAGCGACGTCTGCTTCTTTCTTATCTACGAGAGAGAGAGAGAGAGAGAGAGAGAGAGAGAGAGAGAGAGAGAGAGAGAGGAGAGAGAGAGAGAGAGAGAGAGAGATAGAGAGAGAGAGAAAGAGAGAAGATAATGTTGCTTATAGCCCAGCCGACCGCAAAGGGCCATATCAAGGCTGTCACCACGTTAATATCAACTCACAGAATCATTCATTCACACAACTCTTTAAAAAACATCTTCATAAAAAAAAACCCGAGAGAGAGAGAGAGAGAGAGAGAGAGAGAGAGAGAGAGAGAGAGAGAGAGAGAGAAGAGAGAGGAGAGAGAGAGAGAGAGAGACAGACAGACAGACAGACAGAGAGAGAGAGAGTAAGATAAGATAATGTTGCTTATAGCCCAGCCGACCACAAAGGGCCATATCAGGGCTGTCACCACGTTAAAATCAACTCACAAAATCATTAATTCACACAACTCTTTAAAAAACATCTTCTTAAAACCCACCCATGAGAGGAGAGGGGAGAGAGAGAGAGAAGAGAGAGAGAGAGAGAATTTCTGACAGCTTCTCAGCTATAGCCTATGTCCGCTTCTTTCTTATCTACAACCCTCATCCGATGATCTGCCGAATTTTTTTCCCCCCTCTGTTAACCATCTGATTTTCTCGGTTAACTTTGTGATCATTGCTTAATATAAAAAAAAAGTGTCGTTTAATGAGGTGAATTATAATTTTGATTAAAAAAAAAAAACCCACACACATGCCAATGAGCAGTTTCCCGTGGGATGTTGTTAACAGAAACCTACTACTTCCCACCTCCTACCTAATCGTCCCGTGGACAGCCTGAGCAGGTAATTGTGATAGGTGTACACCGGTGGTGACAAGATTGACGAGAGTGAAGCCAACGTTAGCGTCGCCCGTACACAGTGACACTGCCGATGATTGTACACTGTGCGGAAGGTTTCTCTCCCCGATTTCCACTCTGTCCAGTATGGTGACGCGGAGGACCATCTGTTTAGGTAGGTGGGTCATACTGATGTGTGTTTAGGGTCAGTGCCTGTACCTAGAAGACACATTCTGGCTGCGTTCAGTATTTTACTTATATATTCGTCAGGATAGGTAGAACAAAACATTTTTGTGTCTTTAGAAAAATTATTAACACAACTGTAGTGTGTGCAACAGAAACAGGATCTGATCTACATAAGTACTCTTGATAACAATGATAAAGATGATGGTGATGATGATGATGATGATGATGATGATAATGATGATAGCCTGCATAGGTCGTCTATACATCTCTTACGTTTCAGTCTTAATTTATAGGGGGCCGGATAGCTCAGTTGGTAGAGCGCCGGACTCGTGATCCAGGGGTTAAGGGTTCGAATTTCGGTATAGGGGGATTTTTCCCTCGGAGTTCTCATTGGTTCTGACTCCATTCCCCATATAGTCCTTCGAATGAGACTATAAACCGAGGTTCCGTGTGTGAACGCATGCATAACATCTTGCACACACGTCAAATCCCATCACCAACTTTCGGAAGAGAAGGCCAGTTTGGCCGTTGGTATGGATGACACGTGACACATAGCATGCACCTTCCCCGAAGTTGGAGTATGGCTGCCTTAATGGCGGGATAAAAAAGGGTCATACACACAAAACTCCACTGCCTGGCTATACAGGGAGTGTCCGCAGGAGTATCAGCCTGCGTACGCAGAAAGAAAGAAAAAGAGTCTTAATTGTACATCTGTGCAACATGGTCCTAGAAAACGCGGGGCGTGGTTGTAGGCGAACTGCATTTACGCGTGAACACTTGCCAGCATGCAAACCAGTATTTACGCTTTTTTTTTTTAATACGTGTAATATCTTCAGTTCACTGGCTGGTATGTCACTGGATAAAATATTACAGACAACGAGTACCCCCCCCCCCCCTCCCCCTCCTTTTTTTTCCTTTTTGTTTCTTTCGCGTTATTACTAATGGAAAACACTTCAAAGTGTTAACGCGTACCCCCCCCCCCCCCCTCTCTCTTTTTTTTCCTTCCAAATATTGTGTGAATTGACAACACAATGACTTTTTCCCCGTCAGCTATTGGTTGACGTGGTTTGTGTAGACATGTACGGTCGACATGTTTTTGATCAAAGTAGGATTCGGTGCGGAAGTGGAAGTCCTGAAGTGAGTCACTTTTTATCGTTGAGGTCAACGTGGGGGCTACACGCCTGTCTTCAATCAAATACCAAGATATTGAAAATGAGAAGAGGCAGGGAACAGTAAACGATAAACAGTAAACAAGTAGGGTAACTTTTGCTCCCATAAGAAAACCTAACACAGAGTAACTTTTATTCAAGACTGGCACAGCCTTTTAAACTTGAATAAAGTCAGACAAATACAAAGACGAACAATCTAATAGTGGGGGAAAAAAACAAGCCCCAGGCCAACAACTCCTCTGTCATCATAGTAATGACCTGGCAAGATTTGGACATAAGAGGGGGGGGGGGGGGGGGGGGGGGGGGGCGTTGAAGATGAAGAAAATGGGAAGATGAAATTAAGAACATATACTATAGATATGAAAACTCTTCACTAGCTGCATGAGGGAACCATCGTTATCCCTTTCGAAGGCAGATATATTTGTATTACCTGTTCCTAGGCCTTTCGTCCGCTGGATCGGAACTCATCAGGGAGACACGGCTGGTTGTGTCTGTGCTTCTGGCGTCAAATAGAGACACACCACAGTCCACAATACCGTGGTGTTCTCACCACCAAGAGTTCAAAAAAAAAAGAATCCAACAGCACCCCCGAAGCCAAGAGTCATGTGGTGTCCTTTCATTGACAGAAAATCATTACATCGTGTTATTTTGTATCGTATTGATGTTGTATTGTGTTGCGCTGTGTGGTATTGTTTCGTTGTGTTGTGTTGTACTGTGTTCTGTTTTGTTGTGTTGCACGGTGCATTGCATCGTGATGTGTTTATTTGTATTGTGTTGTGTTGAATATTGTGTAGGATGGTATTGTGTTGGGTTGTTTTTTTGTTGTTGTATTTTATCATGTTGTATGGTATATGTTGTATTCTGTTGGATCATATTCTGTTATGTTAGATGCACTGTATTGACATGAATTGTATCATTATTATCATATTACATTATATCATAATATATTATTTCATAAAATATTACACTGTATCACATTATATTATATCAAAACACATTATATTGTGTTATGTTATCTTATCTTATGGTATGTCATGGTATGTTACGCTGCGTTACGTGATGTTACGGTACGTAACGTTGCGGTACAGAATGTTACTTTACGTTATGTTATGGTATATCATTATTCAGTATATCATATTGTATTATGTTACATAATATCATTAAGTAAAATTCGGACTGCTGTCTCTAAGGGAGTACGTGGCGTCTTAGTACAGCGCCACATGTTTTGTGTGTGTGTGTGTGTGTGTGTGTGTTGTGTGTGTGTGTGTGTGTGTGTGTGTGTTGTGTGTGTGTGTAACTTGCTTTGATTCTTGGTCACCTCACCTATGAGGATACTTCTACAGAATTTCCTTTAGCCACGGGCAGGAGGGGGGAAGGGGTGGGGGGTGGGGGGGATGGGTAAAGATTTAACCATTTTCAACTCGGCTGGCTGTCACCGAACCGGTACGACGACGTGTTCCCGCTGTTCTCCGCGCACGAGTCAATCGAAGCTTTTTTTTTTTTTCTCCATTTTTTCTTTTTTTTTTTAAAGTTCAGCTTACTGGCGGCTTTTTCTCTCCTTTCAAGTTTAGGCCTACAAAAAAGACATGGCTTCATGGATGCGGCCTATTTTTCAAATTTAAAATGTTGATTTTCTGTCCTCCATTATACTTCAAGCACGATATTGAAGAAGAACTAATACATCCTGGTGTAACGATCCATTTTAACTCCCCCCCACTTTTTAACTCCCCGGGAGTTAGAATTAGCAGGTGCCAATTTTAACCCCCCGGGAGTTAAAAAAAAACCAGGGCCCAGAATGATTTGAGTGTGTGTGTGTGTAAATTAAAAAACCCGTTTTAATATTTTTCATAAATGTTTTTAAAAACCCGTTTTAAATATTAGGGTAATTGGACGCTTTATGTTGTACTCCCCTTAATTTCTCATCTGGTGACGGTAAAAAGGTATTGCATTTTATGTATGTATGGGGTTTTTTATTTTCTAGTTTTAGAATATATAGAAAAAGAGAGGAGAATGCTGAAAAAATTAAGTAGGGGGGAAAAACAAGGGGCGGGTTAACAATTCTTCAGTCGTTATAGTAATGATTTGGGGCGAAAATTTAAAATTTTAAAAAATAAATAAAAAAAAAAAATTGAAATGAAAAAAATGGGGTAATATTTTAAAAAATATAAAAAGGGCCCTTCACTAGCTGCCTGAGGACCATCGTAATCCTCCTGAAAGCACTTTTTTTTTGTTTTTGCCTGCTCCGGGCCTTTTCCCTTTTCCGCTGGATCGGACTCTTCGGGGAACACAGCATTGTGTCAGTGCTCTTGGTGTCAAATAGAGACACACCACATCAAAAAAATTTTCTAGGGTTTTTCTCCCACCAAGGGTTCAAAAAAAGAATCCAACAGAAAACCCTCAAAGCAGCCAGCAAGGGGTAGTAAAGGGGAACAAAACCCCAATTGGGGAAAATGAAAAAAGTTGCTGAAAAAAAAAACTTATTCAAAAAATTATAAAATATGGGGGGACAACTTTGAGCCTATGCTTAAAGGATCCTTTAAAGGGATGCAAGGGAGTTTAAAAAGGGAAAAGGAACAGTCTGGGGGTCAGCTCTGCTTTTCAAAAAAACCCAACTTTGTAAAGGGGCTAAAATTGTACAGAAAAAACCCTTTAAACTGGACTCCTAAGGATCAATCTCCCACTGATTGCCCCAACAATGAATGCTAAACCCAATTAATTTTGGGGGAAAACTAGCGCGGGTTAAAAACAATTCTTCATCTTTAAATTATTTATTATAAAATATAAAATATATATATATATATTTTTAATATAAAATATTTTTAAAAAATATGTGTGGTGTGGGGTGTTTTGTGTGTGTTTTGTGTGGGGTTTTGGTGTGTGTGTGGTGTTTTTGTTTTTCCATGTATCCGGAAAAAAAAAAAGGGGGAAAAAAAAGTTTTTCCATTTTCATGTAATCCCCATTGGCTCTTCATTGAACCACAAACAATGGAATATTTTTCGTAGGGGTTGTGCAAACAGCTGCACCACAAGTGAACAAGCTGTAGGGTGCTTGACAAAGGGCAAAGGTACAGACAGCAAACTGAAAGCGTGCATTCCCAAGACCCCTCGAGAAAAAAAAGATTCCCTGAAATTCAAACGGGGTACAGAACAAGCCCTCCCCCCCCCTTTTCACCCCCCCCCCCCCCCGAAAAAATTTGACACTTGCATAAAACGGGGCTGTAAATTGACCTAATCCGAGCACCCCTTGTGGCCCTGTCCTGCCGATACGACACTCGTGGGGCAGGACTTGATCGTCCTCTTTCACATTACTGACCCCGGGCAACACCCCCAACAATTCAAATTTTTGGCCTCTAAATCACGTTTAAAATTCGTGTAAGCGTTGTGAGCCTAGCAAAATTTTCTGAGCCAGCATTGACTTTTTAAAACTGTAAAATTATCAAAAGAACAGCCCCCCCACCAACCCTTTTCCCCCTTTTTTAAAAAAAATTTCCTCCGGGACATCATTCAAAATTTCCTCAAATCCCTTTAAATTTTTCCCCTTTGGGAAATACGTCTTTTTTTCATCCCTTTCCCTAAACCACCCAGTGACCCAACTTTGCGCCCAGGGGGTTTTTCCCCCCCAAAAAGGGGGGGGGAAATTTGGTCCCTTATCCTTTTAAAAAAGGGTAATCTTTTTGTTTTTCCCACCTTTCTTTCCTTTTTTTTTTCCTTTTTTTTTAACTTTTTTTTAAAAACCCAGGCCTTTCAGTGGGTCACTAACCGCTCGCAAAAGCAAACAAGTTTTTTCAGTGGCACCCCTCCTGGTCGAGCTGAAAAAAGGGAAAAGAGAAGTGCCTAACAAAATTATGTGCGGGGCCTGGCCCCTCTAAATGGATGCGGGTGTTGATAAACAAACACCTTCTAAAAGATCGTCAGCAGGGGGCCGGGTTTTGTGAATAACCCCGCTCCCTCTCTCTCTCTCTCTCCTATCTCTCCCCTTTCTCTTCTCTCCCCCTCCCCTTTTTGGGCTGGTTAGAAACAAATCAGTCATTCAGATTCTCGACGAAGATTCGTTGACATGAATATTAATTAAAGTGGGAAGAAAAAATTCAACAAAAACGTAAAAACCAAAATTTAAATGATTTGAATTTGTAATTTAAATTTATTTCAGATCTGACCCAGCATAAACCTAGAACTTTTCATGTGGAATTTAAATATTTTTTTTTTGAAGAAAATAACTCTTTATTTCCCAATTTTAGATAATATAGAAGAAATGTTTGATGGAACCACGGTGCATATCAATGGGGAGACACACACACACACACACACACACACACCACACACCCCAAAATTTAAAAAAATTTAAATATTTTATATTATAATATATATATATATTATATATATGTGTGGTGTGTTGTGTGGTGGGTGGGTGTGTTTTGTGCGGGGTGTGTGCGTGTGTGTGTGTGTGTGTGGGTGTGCCGCGCGCGCGAAAGGGGAAAACTGCAGCATTAGACATTTTAAAAAAAACTTGATTCCTTGGCTCCCGGGTAAAAAAAAATTTTTTTGGTAAGCTTGAAGATTTTTATATTATATATTTATATATATATAAAAATAAATATATATATATTTATATATAATATTTGTAATATATATATAATATATATATTTATAATAATATAAAATAAAATTTTTTATATTTATTATAAAAATTTTTTCCCCCCGTAACTCTCTGTTTATTTTAAAACATATAATTATAATTCATAACTTTTCTCACTCCTCTCTATTGTGTGTGTGTGTGTTGGTGTGGTTGTGTGTGTTGTGTTGTGGTGTTTTGGGGTTGGATCATTAAAACATGTTCAAAAGGGCCTGATTTCGTTGGCTCCCGGGGAACATTAATTTTTGAAAGCTTGAAGACTTATATTTTTAAAATATATAATTAAATCCTCAAACTCTCCCCTTCTCTCTCTCTCTAAAATTATATATTCAACCCCCCCCCCCCTCCCTTTTGTCTCTCTGATATATAAATAAAATATAGTGCCAAATTTTTGTAAATTTTGCCTAATTTGTTGACTGGGGCAACTGTTTTTGGCCTAGCCCTGAAAAATTGGGCAGTGGCGTTCCCCCAAGTAACTTTTTTAAAAAGCCGTGCCTAATCTACAGACTAGGCGGGCCAAATTTCCTACAGACTAGGCACCTACCTGTAATTGGGCAAAAATTCCTAGTCAAACATATTAAGGCAATTAGTCTGCTTTTTAAGCAATGCTTTTTTTCTTTTTTCATAGGCCTTTTAGATTAGCCTTTCTTTTGTTTTCAAATAAAACACCCCTTTCCGACCTCACCTTTCCTTTTTAAAAACCTTGGTCTTTTTGACAAAAAACAACACTCACTTGTTTGCAGAAAACCGTATTTGTAAGTTCGGGCTAAACGTGGGCCCTTTTAACAAAGGGTGTAATTGGGAAATTTTAGCCCACAGATGAGGGTGTCACTTTTAAAACACAAACACCAGCCCACTTGATTTCAGACAAAAGGGAATTGAGGCGCAGGTGAGGGTCACTAAAAATAAAAAATGATAAACCCCTCCAGAAAGGGTATTTTTAATCACCAAGCATTGGTGCCCATTTGAAGTTGCTTGGTTTTTTCAAACTGAAGGCCAGGGGGTGGGAAAAAGGCTTTTTTCCCGGGAACGATTCGAAGAAGGATTGGATGGGGAACCCCATCGAACAGTTACATGTTGCCCCGAGGTTTTAGGGGTATCAGAGTTGGTGGATGAACGGCACAATCATCCCAAAAAAGCCAAATAACTCAAGCAAAATTTCAGAGATTCAAATTGCAGGAAAGCAAGAAAAAAAATCAAGGGAAACATTTCCCTTTTTTTAAATTTCAATTTTGCTCTCTCCTCTCCTCTTTTTCCTCCCTCCTCTCCTCCTTTTCTCTCTCTCTCCCCTCTCCCCTCAAACCCCTTTTCTCTCTTTTTCTCCTTCTCTCTCTCCCCCTCTCTCCCCTCCTCTCTCCTCTCCTCTCTCCCTATTTTTTCCCTTTCTTTTTTTCGGTTTGTTTTCACAAAATTTTGACTTTCACTGTCTGTCAGTCTGCTTTTCTTCCTGTCTTTTTGGGTCTTTCCTCACCAAAACCCCCCGCACTATTTTTTGGGGTTTTTTTAGCGGAGGAAGAAAGCAGACAAGGCAACAAAAACCTGCTAACGAAATCGGGATGTTTCGACAAAACCTTACGAAAATCCCCTTTCGACTGGGCATGGGAGGAGAAAAGAACTGCGGGCACGTTTTAAAGCATAAATATTTCAAAAATCAGTCAAAAGATAATTTCCTCCTTTGTGACAAAAACGAAACTTTCCAAAAAAAAAAAGACAAAACCAACAAGGGCTTTTTCCGGGGGGCCTTTAAAAAGGGAAGAAACCTTTTCCCAAAGAGGACAGGGGAAACTCATTTTAAAGGAATCAAACCCTGACCCGGGGGGATTTAAAAACTTCTTAAAAAAATTTCCAGGAAAAATTTTTCACAAAGTTTGTAGTGTTGAGGGCCCAAAGAAGGCCCCCCAAAAAGCAGCTGAAAAGGCATAAAAATCTGTTTTACATTTTTTGTTTGGGTTAACCCCCCCCCCCCCCCCCCCCCCCCCCCCCCCGGGAGTACTGAACCCAAAAAATGGTTCCCAGAATTTACCGCATCTGTCATCAATGAAATGAAACCCGATTTGGCCACAGATGAACATCGTCCCCGATCCCCAAGACATCCACAAAAACCCAGGGGGGTGTTAGAGATCGAACGCCGACGTGAAACAAAATGTTTTATGGCCCCGACAATAGACAACAACTTTCCCGCAATTTGGCCGAAGGTCCCGCGGTTTGTAATGCTGCGAAGAACTCCTCCCCCCCCAGGAATCTATGGGCCAAAAACACCCTTGGAAGTCTTTTTTGGTCGAAAGGGTCAATTTTGGGCTTGAAAGAACAAAGTCCGCCCCCAAAAAGGTCATAGAGAAAATTTGGGGAAAAAAAGAGCTTTAAACCCGTTTCTCGCAGAATTGAAGGTTTTAGATGAACTAACGAAGCGAAGTTGAATCAGAACAGAAAGAGGGTGCAACTGGTGTTGACGTTTTGGCAGAAGAACGTTTCAACTGGTTTTGAAGTTGTTTGGGAAAGAACGTGCAACTGGGGTTGAAAGTTGTGGCAAAGAACGGGAAAAGGGGTTGAAGGGGGGGCAAAGAACGTTCAACTGGGGTTTTAAGTTTTTGGAGAAGAACGTTAACTGTGTTGAAGTTGTGGGAGAAAAAAGGGGGCAACTGGTGTTGACGTTGTGGCAAAAAAGGGCAACGGATTTTTAAATGGGAGCAGAAGAGGGGGCAACAGGGTTTGAAAGGGGGGAGCAGAAAGGGGTTTCAACTGGGTTTTTAGGTTGTATGGAAGAGGGCAACTGGTTTTTAGGTTGTAGTGGAAGAGGGGGGCAAGTTGGGTTCCCGAAACCGTTTCACAGGTTTTTTGGGGAAAAAATAGCAATCTCCCTTTTGATACTTGCAGACGTGATGCAACCCAATGGTCAGGGAAAAAGCGAAACTGAAATGCTGCACCAACTCAGGAAAAGCTTGTCCCCTTGCCCGGGAAAAGGGTGTGTTTTTTGTCCCTTTTTAGTGAGTTTTACAGGGGGGAGATTAGATTTTCGGAAAGTACCCGGGGGGGGGGGGGGGGGGGGGGGGGGGTTGTCAAAGGCAGTTCGAAATGACAACACCAAATTGGGGACAAAGCATGGCATCGGGGAAGGGTTTTGGGTTTTTAAGAAATCAGGGCATTTAAAACAGACTACGGATTTAAAACCCCGGGGGCATGGGTTTATGAAGTCAATTTTACGCCCTTCAGACGCAAACACAACACTTCATTCTAGGGATGGTGGGCAAAAGGGTTTTTTCCCCAAAAGCTCTTGCCAAGGGCTTTGCATGACGAAAAAGATTCAGTGGGAGAAAAAAAAACCATTTGCCACAGCCATTGGGCCCCCCACAAAAAAAAACTGCAAAAAAAAATAACTTATTTTATAGAATAACAAACCCTTTAACAGTCCTTAGTACAAATACAAAAACTTCAGTAACAAACCCTACATTTTTTGGGGCTGATTTAAAAGAAAGGATTTTTATGACATTTTTTGTAAAGAAAAAATGTTTGGTTAAAGATTAAAATGAAACATTAATCCCGAGCTCTTGCTTTAGTTTTTTTTTTTTTTTGTGTTACAAAAAAGGGTAATCTAAAGAAAAAAGTTAGGCCCAAAGCCCCCTGCCTAACTTTCAGTTTGGCAATTCAAATTTCCTAATCTACATGAAAAAGAAAAACCCAAACCCTTGCCTAATATTAGACAAACACTTTTTTTCCCAATCTACCCGAGAGGCCCGCCCAAACACAGACTAAGGGGCCCCAATCCCGTAAATCAGGCACTGTTTTTTAAAATCAGTTTTTTCAAAGTTAGGCAAGCCACTGCCCAAAATTTTCAGACTACAAATCAAATTGCCCCAGTAACAATTAAAGGCCCCATTTTTCAAATTAGGCAAAGACATAATATATATATTTTTATGTTGTGTGGGGTGTGTGTGTGGTTTTGGGGGTGTGTGGTTTTGTGTTGTGTGTGTGGCGTGCTTTTTTGGGGTGTGCGCGCACCCCGCGAAAAGCCCTTAAATAAATTTGACAACATGTTCAAAAAGGCTGAAATTTTGTTGGGTACCCGGGAAAATTTAAATTTTTTTACCCCTTTAAGACTTTGGGGAAATAGGCAAACGTCCCCGCCAAATTTTCCCCCTGCTTCCTACAAATCCGCGCCGACCGGGCCCCTGCACCCTCAAATGGTTCAAACCCAAACCGCATGAAAAACACTGTATAGACAGACGCAGGCGTTCCTTTCCCCTACCATTTTTTGGACTGGGAAAGAGGCCCCGGGACGTTTTAAAAGGGCCCAAAACCTTTGACAAAACCCTTTTTGTCAAGGGGCCCCCCCTTTCCCCGTAAAAACCACGCCCAGTTTTTTATTGTTTTTTTTTCTCTTTTTGGGTTTGGGGCCCCCCCTTTAATTTTTTTACAGAATAATCATAAAATTTTATTGTGGCGGGTAAACAAGGAAGAAGAAGAAGATGCCCAAGGGATATTTTAACCGTTACATCTGTTACTAACGGGTTTTAAAAGGCCCATAAACGGTTTTTTTTTTCTTTTTTTTTTTTGGAATATCTCAGAAAGTACCAACCATCTTTTCTTAAAATTGTTTGGTACTTCATTTTTGGGTCACGGAACTGCCCGATGGGGTTATTTTAAACCCTTATAGCCGTTTTTAAAAAGGGCCCTAAACGGGTTTTTTTTTTTTGGGGGAAAATATCAGAAAGAACATGGGCCCTTTTTTCTGAAAATGGTAGGCATGTTCTTTAAGGGGGTCACGGATGAAATTTCCC
Organism: Conus ventricosus; assembly: GCA_018398815.1. Classification (NCBI taxonomy): domain Eukaryota; kingdom Metazoa; phylum Mollusca; class Gastropoda; order Neogastropoda; family Conidae; genus Conus; species Conus ventricosus. The sequence goes on along the minus strand of CM031622.1, from coordinate 13,733,797 downwards.
ATGGGTTATTTTAAACCCGTTTCAAACGGGTATAACGGCCCCTAAAAAGGTTTTTTTTTTTTTCTTTATAGAAATTTTTAAGAAAGTACTTGGCCCATCTTTCTTTAAATTTGAGGTTTTGTTTAAATTTTGGGTCCGGATGATGCCTGATGTTTAAATTTAATTGTTTTTAGCCCTTACTTTAAAAGGCTATAAAAGGCCCCCTAACCCGGGGTTTTCCCTTTTTCATGGAAATATTTTTTTTAGGGAAAAGGTACCTTTTTTTCCCCATCCTTTCTGGAAATTTTTTTTAAAATTTGGGAAGGGTTTTTGTTTCAGTTATTTGGTCACGGAAAAGCCCGATTTTTTTTATTTTACCGTTTTATAACGCCCCGGTTTTTTTTCCTAAACGGCCTTTCACACGGCGAATTAACTTGAGCCAGATACGACACTTTTAACTACAACACCAGCTCACTTGTATAGCAGACACTGAACATGAGGCGCAGATGAGCTGTCCTAAAATAAAAAGTGATAAACATCAAAAGGCTATTCTAATCAACCAAGCATTGATGTCCATTAGAGTGCTGGTTATCAACTAAGCCATGCTGAGAAAGAGTGCTTTTTCGGCAACGATCGAAGAAGATTGTGCACCACATCGAACAGTTACATGTTGCCTGATGTTGAGAGTCATCAAGTATGGGGATGAACTGGCAATCATCCAAGAAAGCCACTAGCTCAAGCAAAAAGTTTCAGATGATTCAAATTGCAGGACGCAAGAAAATAAATCAAGTAAACATTTCCGTTTGTATTACATATCTCTCCATCACTCTCTCTACTGCTCTACTCCACCCTACAACCTCTCTCATCTCACCCTGTTTCACTTAGCATGTCACCATTCTAACTCTCCTCTCTCTTACAATCTCTCTCTCTCTCACTCTCTCTCCTACACTCTCCTCTCTCTCCTATCTTCCCTTTCTTTTCTCTGTTTGTTAGCACAAATTCGACTTTCACTGTCTGTCAGTCTGCTATCTTCACTGTCTTTTTTGCTCAGCCTCACACCACCTCGCACTATTTGTGTGTGTTTTAGCGGAGGAAGAATGCAGACGAAGGCATCAAATACCTGCTAACGAAATCGGAGATGTTCGACATCCTGTACGAAGCTCACCTTTCGACTGGGCATGGAGGAGAAAAGAAGCTGCGACACGTTCTATGCGATAAATATTGCAATATCAGTCAAAAGATAATTTCCTCCTTTGTGACAAAATGCGAAACATGCCAAAGAAAAAGACAAAACCAAACAAGGGACTTGTCGTGCGGCCTTTAAAAAGTAAGACCTTTGCCGAAAGAGGACAGGTAGATCTCATTGTAATGGAATCAAACCCTGACCGTGGATTTAAATACATCTTAAATTACCAGGATACATTTCACAAAGTTTGTAGTGTTGAGCCAATGAAGTCCAAAACCGCAGCTGAAACGCATACAATCTGATTGACATTTTTTTGTTGGATTACCCCCCCCCCCCCCCCCGGCCGTACTGCAATCAGATAATGGTCGAGATTCACCGCATCTGTCATCAATGAAATGGAAACAGATTTGGCCACAGATGAACATCGTCCACGGATCCCCAAGACATCCCACAAGTCCAGGGGAGTGTTTGAGAGAACGAACGCCGACTGAAACAGATGTTTGATTGCCTGGACAATTGACAACAACTTACCAGTCAAATGGGCTGAAAGGTCTGCGGTTTTGTAATGCGCAGAAGAAACTCCTCCCCCCACAGGAATCAATGCCAAAGAACACCCTTTGGAAGTCTTTTGTGGACGAAAGGGTCAATTCTTGTCTTGAAAGAACATGTCCTGCCTAAAGGAAGGTCATAAAGAGAAATTGGAGAAAAAGACGTGAGGAGCTCTTCGACCATTTCTCGCAGAATTGAACCCAGGGTTTTCAGATAAGCTAACGAAGCTGAAGTAGAAGTTCAGAACAAAGAGGTGCAACTGGGTGTTGACGTTGTGGCAGAAGAACGAGCAACTGTTGTTTAGTTGTGGCAGAAAACGTGCAACTGGTGTTTGAAGTTGTGGCAGAAAACGTGCAACTGGTGGTTAAGTTGTGGCAGAAGAAACGTGCAACTGGTGTTGAAGTTGTGGCAGAAGAACGTGCAACTGGTGTTTGAAGTTGTTGCAAGAAGAAGGTGCAACTGGTGTTGGACGTTGTGGCAGAAGAAGGAGCAACAGGATTTGAAAATGGTAGCAGAAGAGGGTGCAACAGGATTTTGAAAGGTAGCAGAAGAGGGTGCAACCTGGATTTGAGGTTGTAGTAGGAAGAGGGTGCTACTGGATTTGAAGTTGTAGTGGAAGAGGTGCAAGTAGGTTTCCAGAAAACCGATGCACAGTTATTGGAACAATAGCAATCTCTTTAGATACATGCAGACGTGATGCAACTAAGGGTCAGGAAAAAAGCAAGCTGAAATGCTGCACACAACTCAGTGAAAAGCTTTTTGTACCATTCTGGCAGGAAAATGATGTAGCTCTTGTCCCAGTTAGTGAGTTTGAACAGGGGTAGATTAGATTGTCGGAATGTAACCCGCGTTGTCATGGCAGTTCGAAATGACAACACCAAATTGGTACAAAAGCATGGCATCGTGAAGGTTGGAGTTTTCAAGAAATCAGGTCCATTAAAGCAGAACTACGAGAGTAATGTCACGGGAATGGATGATGAAGTCAATGTCCTGCCGTTCAGACGCATCACAACACTTCATTCAAGGCATTGTGGGGCAGGCATTACCAAATGCTCCTTG
>CM031622.1:13698524-13726024 GCA_018398815.1 Conus ventricosus | reverse complement strand
GTATGTGTGCGTGTGTGTGTGTGTAGCTTGTATGTATTGTGCGTGTATGTGAAAAACTGAAGGAGTGAGGTAGTGTGTCTCTGTCATTGTTCTCATTTACACTTCCCCACCCTCTTCCCCATCATGTCATTGAGTTTGTGAGAGTGTGCTAGTCTGACGGTCCCAGTCTGACAACTGACAAAGATATTGTTTTTTGCTTGTTGCTTAATTAATACATGTTTGTCCTCTAAAATTCAAATCAAAACAAACCATACAACTGTACCAAAATACAATTTTAAGACTTTTACTGAGTGCGCACTAATTGATGTCAAAATAGTAATAATACTAATGATGATAATAATAATAATAAGCATTGATCATCAAAAACAAATGTTACAAAGCATGAATTCTGCATTTAAAAATGTATGCAGTGTGCAGAATCAAGAAAAGCAAAATTTTGTAATTTAGTATGTAGCTTTACTTTCTAGAAATGAAAGATGTGACTGACATTAGGACAATCAGCATAAATTTTAGTGTCATGTGTATGATTTACAAGTTTTTACTTTTATGGGTGTGTGAATATTAAAATTTCACATTTAATCATATGTAAGGGCGTGGGTATTTGAATGCATAGTTGATATCCTGATTGGTTAAAACATTAGCTGTGTGTGTGTGTGTGTGTGTGTGTGTGTGTGTGTTGTGTGTGTGGTGTGTGTGTCTGTTTGTGTGTGTGTGTGTGTGTGTGTGTGTGTGTGTGTGTGTGTGTGTGTCTGTGTGTATAAATATGCATTAATATGTAATTGGTTTATCTGATACCAACAGGGAGGTCCTTCAGCAGAAGATTCTATGATGCCGTTGTCAGTCTTCAGACAGCTGATGTCCTCCATGACATTCAGTACAGACCAACTTTCTAGCTGTGGAGACAAAGTAAGTTCACATACTCACCCCATTTTCACACTGAAGACCTCTCTCTCTTTCACACATGCTGGCCACCTGTGTGTGTGTGTTGTTTTGTGTGTGTGTGTGTGTGTGTGTGTGTGTGTTGCTGCGTCCTTGTTTTGTTGAGAAGTGTATGACAGTTGTCATTGTATGTGTGTCAGTGTGCACATGAGTGGTGTGCTCAAGAGGCTAACAGATGCAGAAAGAAAATGTTCATAGATCCTTGTTTGAAAAACAAATTAAAAAAAAAGTAAGTTAGACCTACTTTCTCATTTTAATTCCCCCCCCCCCCCCCCCCCCCCCCCCCCCCTCATCTAACATCCCTTTTGGTCATGTTTCATCAGTTTTCTTTCATATTCATTGATTCTGTCACCATTCTCCTCCTAGTCTTACATTCTTTTTGTGTACCTTCACTCTCAGGCTACCTTTTTTCAGTGGAACTTCACTGTAGTGCATTCCTTTTTTCCCATATTCATGGTATGCTAATCTCAATCCACCTTCTTCCTTACCCCATTTTACTTTGGTGTCAGTATTACTGCCTTTTGAGAGTTACCAGTTGCTGTGATGGTTTTTGTTATTGTATTTATTAAGTGATGATGATAATGGGATGATGATGGTGACTGCAGTTATGTTGCTATTATTTATTTTGTTTTAAAAATTCACCAGTATAATTTTTACATATTTCAAAACCTTTTCTATTATTCTCCCTCCCTCTTCTCCCTGTCACCTCCCTCTCCTTTGCCCCCTTTCCTCCCTCCCTCCCTCACCCTGAGCCTCTTGTCTTAGTTTTAATATCAATCTTCATTGCTCTCACAGGTATCACAACTCCTGTACAGAATCTGATGCATACAGCTCCAAGCGGACAGTGAAGGCCAACACAACTGATTGTGATGTTCATCCGAGTCAACTTCTACCCTGTTTCGTTCACCACGCCCATTGTACAAATCATTTGATTCATTCTGTATGAATGTTATAGAACCACAGCTGCAGAAGGTGGAAGAATTGTCACCGTCACTAAGCTCAACAGACTGTTTTAGGCAAACATGTCAAGAAGAGGAAAATATTTCTTTGAGCAAACAATGTAAAAGCACATATTTGAAAACATGCCTTCAGGCAGTATACTCTTACACTGTTTTTGCAGGCAAAGGTGCAAATGCAAGTCACAGGTGTGGGTTTTTTTCCAGTGCTGGGCACAGCATTGTTATGAGCACAGAACTAGAAGACACTGAAACTGACAACAGTGATGAATCTGAAGACAGTGACTTAGAGAGTAATGAGTCTGACAATGATGTCATCTATACTCAGGATCTTGAGGCCCAGAGGATACACCTGAAACAGACTCTAATGCTGAATGTCAGCAGACTTGTGAAACTGAGTAAGACAGAGGCTTGTGACTTGGATAAAACAGTCAAAGAAAACTGCAGAGGCTGCAAGCGATGATTCGGAAAATGAATGGAAGCAACTTTACATGTCAGCTCTTTCTCAGTTTCTGTGATGAATGTTTTGAGAACAACTTCAAAAATAGCTTCATGGCCTTCTTCAGATGATGGAAACGAAGACAATCTTTTAAAAATTGTTCTTGCTGAATTATTCAACTTTATTGCCTGGATCTGTGGTTTCACATGTGAATTTGAACAGATCATGTACATGTTCCATGACATGTAAAGCAAAAGATACTATCCATCTCACAGACATTATTTCCTTGGCAAACAAGAATTACACCACACCAAAGCAGATCATGCTTGGGATGGGGTAAGACACATAACAGCATCAGGAAGACTTGTTAACATATTGAATGGACATGGGCATTGTACCTCACACACAACACTTCAGAGAGTTGAGACTTCTATCACGGAAGCTGAAATGAGAAATCCAGTGCCATCTTCTATCAACAGGTCTCAATATATAACACTGGTTTGGGACAACATTGACTTCCAAGAAGAAACTATGAATGGACAAAACACAACACACTGTGTGAATGGGATTGCGATTCAGAGTGGACAACATCCTTTGCCAGCTACATTGTGGAAAATGCCACTACCCATAATTCTAACATCAGCAAATCCAGGAAAAGAAAACTGGAGTGTGCTGAGACTAACATTGTGTATTTCTCTAAGAAGAGGAGGACAGATCCTCAGTTTGCAGAACTAGGTTCTACTGATGCTGCACAACAAAATGCCAAAGTGACCACCGTAAAACAAGACATGTTGTATTTTGTGCTCAAGCTATGCGCCCATCACTTGAAAGCCTTCCTTTGCCACCCTGGACTGGATTTAATGCAGCTGTTCAGAAGGAAGTGCCAGCCTGTGCTTCTGTGCATATCTTCCAGTCATTGATGGGAGTGCTACAGACATGTCAATAGTCAACACTACCTCTGCAAAGCATGGACTGTGCTGAATATTTAGACCAGAAAACAGTCATTAAATTTTTTGTGATCAAGCAATATATGCCAACATTTATATTTTCACCAGTGGACAGTCATCTAAAGTGACAACAAAAATAGAATGTGAAAATAATTCAGTGAATATTTGTGCTATGCTGACTTGAACTGTATGGAATGTGGCTGATTTCAATGGAAAATATATTATGTGCACATAAGGACTGCATCAGTTCAGATAAGGACATAATTCTTTCTCAGAATCATTTAAATTGAAAACTATCTTTTATGTTCTTTTTTGCATTTTTTGTGCCTGTTATGAACCCAATACCTCAGACCTTACATTATTTTATTACCCGAGGTGTCTGAAAGTTGGTTTGGAGTATGTCATATGACTTTTTTTTCCGATTTTGCTTCTTTTTTTTTTTTTTTAAATACTTGTCTTTTGACTGAAAGTATCGCTTTTTAAATGCATATTTCTCACAAACTAGATTGAGTTCAAAGTTCTAGTATGTCAAAAAGTAGTACACTACTGACCCTCTTTCCAAATCAATCAAAAAATTTCAATGCGGGTCCTAGCCGACACTTTCATTTTCTAGGCCTTTTAGGTGGTGTGGCCCTTGAACTATCGGTGAAACGTTATACTTGAGATTTTCTCTTTAGCTACGGGAAAAAAAAAACACTCCCAGTAATTTAATGCCTGGCAATTGGGTTAGACAACATGAGATGCGTCGCCTCTCCCCCGTTCCCCCCCCCCCCCCCCCCCCCCCCCCCCCTGTCCCCCAGCCGTCAGAGCCAGCTGTGGTTTACACAACAATCAACAAGAAGGCGTGGTCAGAGAGTGACCACAGGATCTCGTTCCACTGCTAACATTCACTTTGATCACTATGTGAACAGTTTGTGTGTGTGTGTGTGTGTTGTGTGTGTTGTGTGTGGTGTGTGTGTGTGTGTGCTGCGTGCGTGTATGTGTACGTGTGCGTGCGTGCGCGCGCGTGTTTGTGTGTGTTTCAGCATAGCAATCCCAGCACATTCTGTGTCAGTCTCGGCACCCCTGCGATCTTTTGCCATTGACAATCAATCTGTCAACCAATCAATCAAGAAACCAACCAACCAGCCAATCAATCAAGCAAGCAAGCAAGCAAGCAATCAACCAACCAACCAAACAATCAATCAATCAATCAGTAATTCAACCAACCAAACAATCAATCAATCAGTAATTCATAAATACATTCAATCAATAAATCGGTAATTCATAAATACATTAATAAGAATAGATAGATCAATAGATATCAGTTAAAAAAAAAAACATCGTTTTAAAAAAAAGTCCCACATTGTCATGACATGTAGTACCAACTCCACGTGCATAGGCACATGCAAAACGCAGTTCCTGGACATAACTGCCGAAGAATAAAATCTGCTTCCGTAAACGTTGGCATTTGAAATGGGCTAGAAGAAGAGATCTTAGGACTTGTGAAGATAAAGATCTGTATAGGAATAATTTAGAACTCTTCTCGTATCCTGTACAAAGACACAGTAGCTGTCACATGTCTCATCTTTGTCAGTGCAATTTTCTTTTTTCGATTCTTGTAGGAAAAACACACACACCTAAACCCCGAAAACTAACACTCACGTCCCCCCGTGCGCGCACTCTCTCTCTCCTCTCTCTCTCTCTCTCTCTCTCTCTCTCTCTCTCTCTCTCTGTGTTTTATCACAGCAGATTCCTCTAGTTCTAACGAACTCCAAGAACTGAAACAACTTTGCCATAACAAAAACATTACGTCTGAACTTTTTATCCCACCGATGAGAGTTTTTGGAGTTTATCACTACATACGCACCTTAAAAAAAAAATAAATAAATAAAAAAATCAGGTACCTTCAGAGTGGATGACTTAAACACTCAAATGTTCAAACTGTCAGCTCTAGTTAATTACAGACACGTTCATGTATGTTTTTGGTCGATGCATTGACAAGGACTATTTCCCCTAAAGTTTTGGAAAGAAAAAAAAGCGAAAGTTGTTGCTAACTACAAAGCAGGTGAAAATCAGATCCTAAAAAGTGTAGACCAGTCTCAATCATCTCCACTCTTTCCAAAACTTTGGAAACACACACGACACCCCTTTAATACTAACCAGTTGCTTCACCCTAGGCAGTCTGGGCTCCGACAAAAACATTCATGTCACACGGCCATAAACAACCTGGTTGATGACTGGCTAGATATCAACAACAGATATTGTGGTGTCCCATTCGTTGATTTTAAAAAAGCGTTTGATGCGACTAAGCCTAATCTTCTTCCTGGGAAATTAAAAATATATGGCTTACCCACAAATGTTTTTAAGCTTTTTCATTCATATCTTAGGAATAGGCAACAGTACGTAATAGTAAATACATTAGTCTCCACATTTAAAATCCCTCACTCTTGCGTCCCAGAAGGCTCTATCTTGGGTCCCTTGCTGTTCACATTTTACATTAGCGATTTACCTCTGCACATCAAAACCCACATGGGAACTCGTTGTTGACACGGCACACAATTCAGTACAACATACACACAAATCACTCTCATGTTACCGTTCTTGCAAAAAACTTACAGGAGAGTGCCGATGATCTGCTAGAATGGACTGAACTCGATCACATGTCGCTTTAGCCTCAAAACACTAAGTCTCTGTATACCATAACCAGGCAAAAAAAACAAAACAAAAAAAAAAAACAAAAAAAACTCAAATTTAAATTTCTGCACTACATCTTAAAGATGAACCTGCTGAAAATGTTATGTACCATATAATGCCTGGGAAAACAGTTGATAAAATATGAATTGGCACCCCCATGTAACCTCTTTGTGCAAAACAATTTCACAGAAGGTCTTTCAACTCTAAAATCAAACGCTTCTCTGTGTGTGTGTGTGTGTGTGTGTGTGTGTGTGTGTGTCCTTCCAGTCTTCTTGTCATTATGTCTTATACTGTTATTCTTACGCTAGTGTGTGTGTGTGTGTGTGTGTGTGTGTGTGTGTGCGCGCGCGCGTGCGCGCACGCGTGCGTGTGTGTGCAGTAGCTGTTTCCCACTGGAATGAAGTGGATTTGTTATCAACCTGAGAAACCTCCCATGGTGACTGGGCTATCAATGTGTTCTTCATTTTACCCCCGTGCTTTATTTTTCAGTCTTTTTCTACGTGTTTTTTTCAATTCATGGTCTTCATGCTGTCTTGTCTGCTTCATGTATTTCTCGGAGTTTTCTGTTCGTTTGATTCATTTCAAAACGTGCAGAACTTTGTACCCTTCCTCGCTGCTCCGAATCCCGTCTCGCTCCCCCCCCCCCCCCCCCCCCCCCCTCTCATTTTATTTTCAAATTTTAGGCCTCCGTTTGCATGCTTCTACATTTACTGCCTTTCTTGTCTTGCTATGTTGACCCTTGTCAGGTCGAGGACTGGCTGTAACAAAAAATCATTGCTTATCTATTATCTTCGTAAATTAAGAACTCGAACTCTCTCTCCTATCTCTCTCTCTCACACACACACACACACACACACACACACACACACACACACACACACTGCTCCCAGCAGCAGACGGAACAATGAATAGAACTTGCCATTATTGACTTGAATGCCCCCTAAGCATAGATCGCCTGGTAGTCATCCGCCTCCTGTTCCCTACCACTCCAGTCCCTCACGTGCTGGGCACACTGATAGGGACCCGACACCGCAGACCCTCCCTCACTACTTTGAACACAAAGGCTGACTGCCTCCATGCTCCTGTCGCCTGTTGTTTGTTTGCTTGTCAGCTTCACCGAGGAGCTTTCCACCCGTACTTGTCCGCTTCTTTGCCTGACAAGAAGATGACAGAAACTAGCACTCCAAATTATTGAATCGTAGTGCGGATCCGTTCTACAGATCTGGGTCGACCGGCAGACCTATATCTCTCAGAAGATTAGTAAATATTTAACAACGCAAAAACTATGGAGGTGATCGGCATGATGTTTTCTCAATGACTGTGTGCACCCAGACGTGCCTTTACTTCTTCAGAACTTACATGTTCACTGTTCCTTCCGGCGGAAGTTGCGTTAGGCTATCGTTATCCATACGCCAATGTTGTGTCCAAATAAAGTCTTTATTTTCAGAAGTAAAGAAATAAACACAGACGCGTAACAAACACCAAGCCTTTCAGGATCATGTGGATGTGGTCACACCTAGAGTTCAGGAGGCAATGCCATAACAGAAGCATGCGTGTGTGTGTGTGTGTGTGCACCCCACACTGTGCAGAAAAGATTACTCGTCGTTTCCTGAAGTAACAGAAGTATGGGTGTGCGTATCTCACGACTTCATGAAAGTCCTGTGTTTGCCATGAAGATCTGTGGTAAGTAAAAACGACTGTCACGTTGAATTTTCAGCAGAACAAACAAGGCTTCTCGCTCCAGAACACGTTCCAAACAGTGCGCAAATATCTAAACGTTTGATTGTACATTAGTCTAGTACGTAACTTTTGAAATTTAGATCTAGATGGAAGGTCATCAAGATGGCGAACGAGATCTAAGAGTTCATCAACTAGGAAACCAACAGTGGTACGTAAAAAGAAAGTAACACCAAAGATATTGAAAAACCCACCAGTCGAGCCCATAGCAGATCAAAATAAATGCCTTACAAATGTTAATCGGACAGCCTATGATAAACCGTCCACCGTCGGCACGGTTGATGAAGAAATCAAGAAAATGTCAATATCCCATGCTGGCTGCTGTTGCCAAGCGACACTCAAAGAGATACAACTCAAAGAAATCATTCAAAACATGAGTGCCGCTGTAGCCAGTCTGGAAAGTCACTTGATGGAGACGACAATCTGCACGGCGAGACAAAAAAAAAAAATAGTAACAAGCCGGCATCAAGGAAAGAACTCACCTTCCACCACGAGTTCTGGATGCCAGACTGATGCCGGTGGTCACAATAATGCCACCGTTTGTTCGCAATCGGCAAAATATTCTAGGCCTACCTATGCCAAATGCGTGAGTTAAGAAACCCACTCTATTGAAAAAATAAAACAATTGTTCCCAAGAATGACGTCATCCAACTTCGTGACGCAACTTTGCATACAAGAGATGACAACAAGACCCAGTCTTCTAAAGATCTACCGCGAGTACTCATTCTAGGCTACATGACTGTCATGAGCAATACAGTACAGTTCTTGAAGACACCAAAGACAATCTGTATCCAGAACCAGACTGCATTGTTCTTCACGCTGGAATCAAAGATGCCAAATCAAAAGAACCAACAAAATGCAGCATCAACATGCAAAAAGGCATTAAAACGGTCAGACACATTTCCAACAGCAAAAATAGTAGTAAGCCAGGCTGTGCCAGTGAGAAATAAAGCCCTTGACACAAAGAGAGAATTATCACACCTTCCATAATCAATGTTTGACTTACTTTTGCCTTCTTCCTTGCGCTGAACCCTGAGCGATCTGATGCGATCAAAGCTAAGTGAATTCTCGTTGTTTTATTCGTTTATACATCACCTGACGAAGACCTAAGAGGTCGAAACGCGTTGTGTTTTGTCTTGTGACTCGTTTGTCCACGTTCTCTGGGCGGTTCGCTAACATTTATTTAAGATTTGTTTAGATTTCCGCCTGCAGTCGTCTGGCTTTGCAACTAGATTTACTTTTGATGTTTAAACTTATAAAACTGATTTTTGTTTAGTTAGGTTCTCATGAAAATGTTCAAATATTTAAACAAGATTTTGAAATGGAACTGCGGTTCTATCGTCAGAAATACTTCGTTTTTAAATCGGTGTTTGACGACTAAAAACGTTTGTCTTATTATTCCAGTTTCTTAATGTTAACAGCAGCAATTTGCCTGACATTCCAGGTTATTACCACCCACCTACTTCCGAACGGATATTACCAATTATATTTATGATCAAATATGCGTGCATAACAATAAGAGTGTCAAAAATATAAGGAACGATAATAATCTGCATAACCACAGTTATGCCTGTAAATACAGTCTGCTGTGGAGTTAGATCCAAACAACCTTTTCACAGTGTTTCAGTGGAACGCGAGATCTATTTCCACTAACCTGTTATCTTTTGAAAGTCATGTTCTGGAGAAAAACTATTGTGTTTTAGCGCTCCAGTCATTGAATGTGGAAAAGAAAAAGCTTCCCAAACTTAAGAACTATTACTACCCTCCTCTTTGCAGTATCAATGGGGTAAATAAAAAGGTGCAAACTGCTTTCTAAATTAATTTAGACTTGACGTTGAGTTTGCAAATATAAGCCCACTACCAGTGTCTATAGATAAACAAGGTGTGTTTGCCACAGGTGCTGTCATCAAAGTAATTAAGGAATCAGTTTATAATGTTCTGTCTTTTTTTTTTTTAATGTTCTGTCTGTGTACTATCCTAATGGTCCTAAAGAGGATGACACAGATTGGTTAACACGAAGCATCCCTTTGTGCCCACGTCTCTTTGTGCCCACGTCTCTATAAAGTGGTTAGGGTTAGGGTTTTAGGGTTAGATAGGGTTAGGGATAGGGTTAGGGATAGGGTTAGGGTTAGGGATAGGTTAGGGATAGGGTTAGGGATAGGGTTAGGGTTAGGGTTAGACGTGGGCACAAACAGACGTGGGCACAAAGAGACGTGGGCACAAAGATACGTCTGTGGGCACAAAGAGACGTGGGCACAAAGATACGTTCCCGTTAAAACATACTGGTTTTACAAAGAGGAAGTGACTTTAAAGTTTAATGCTCATGCGCTCTTCTGGGATACAAGTTGTAATAAAGTGACATCTAATAGATTTGTTGAAAATATTGTTAATTCGAATTTAATTTTATTAAACGACGGTAGAATAACGAGAATTCCTGATGTAGTTACTCACACGTCTGGTGCAATAGATCTATCGCTTGTTTCCCCAAACATAGCAGTGAATTATAACTGGTCCACAGTAGAAGATTGTTTAGGGAGTGATCATCTTCCCATTACAATACTTTATAATGAAAATATATTAATGAACCGTCTACCACTGAATGCAAAATTCCAAAATCTAACTATAAACGTGTTAGGAAAGTAGTTACAGACTCAGAATCAAAAACTTAGCGTAAAATACCGAGTATAAGTCCATCCCTCCTTTGCACAGTTTAAGGCCCAAAGACGGGATGGGCTTATACACAGTATTTACCCCTCTGCAGGAAACTTTATCACCCATACAAGGGAAACTATACAACATGTTACTTCCAGAATGCTAAATCCATCCACGCACACGCACGCACACACATACAAACACGAGCATACAGCTATAGAGAGAGCTAGACAGACACAGTGGTATAATGATTTTGATTTATAAAGGTTATCTCCTGAAAAAGAATATGGGGAAAATCAATGATTTATCTTTTATTAAAAAAGAATAAGGTCACTTGAGCTTTTCTATTCAAGGATTGTCTGAACAAAAAATACTGTATGGGAAAAACAATGATTTACCTTCATGAAAAAATGATTTGTCCTTTTCTCTTCAGGATTGTCTGAACAAACAAACAAAAAAGGGCAAATCAATGACTTATCCTTCATCAAAAAAAAAAAAAATTAAAGTCACTTTTCTAATCGAGCTAACTCCTTTTCTTCTTAAGTCAGATTGCATGAATTGTCAGTGACCCTAGTCAAATCCAAAGAAGTCTTCTTCGTCTTCTCTCCCCTCTTCCTCTTCTTCCTCCTTCCTCCTGCTGGTTATGAGCATCGTTGGCAGCGGGAAGGTGAACCCCAGTGTCCTCTGGAAACCACTCCAGAGTCTGGTCATCTTCTGATCCATCCATGGCATTGGAGATAGCACATCTCTTAAAGGCAGTGACGATGATGTCAGGTCTGACGCTGTCCCAGGCTCTGCCCACCCAGCTGATGGCGTCCTGTCGAGTTGGTTGCCTCAGATTGCCCGCGGCTGTCAGTGGACGGTCATCCAGGTGACCCAGCTGTCACGCATCGCATCTTTGGAAGGCTTTGTGACGCTTACGTCCACTGGTTGGGCGAGAGGGGTGCAGCCCTCAAGAATGTACACCACATCCACGTTGCACTCTTGTAGGGCTTCCCTCACTTCTTGGGTGCGATGGGCCAGGTAGCTATCCAGTACCAACAATCGCCAGTCATCTGCTAAGCCCAGGATTCGCCTAACCCACACAAACAGAGCCTCTCGAGTCATCCACCCATTCCTCGTGGCATGAACTCGGACTTTATCTGGCACCTGCAGCTGTTGATAGACCCGTGGAGGGATCAGGCCATTTCTTTCCTTGAAGATGATCATTCCTGGGGAAATTTGTCCCGTCTGCTGCAACAAACAAGGCTACAGTGAAGCCCCGTTTTTTCCGCTCTCGTTGTCTTTGTTCTGACCTGACGACAACCTTTTCTGTCATTGGTCCTTTGAGGCAGCATATCAAATCTCACCATTGTTTGGTCCATATTCGTGATGCAGTTCAAGGGAAAGTGATGGCGTCTCCGCAGAATCAGTACAGCACACCGGTAATTAAAGAGCAGATCCCGGAAATCCCCTGGCACCTTCTGGCTGATGGAGGTGTTTCTTCGTGGTGATATGCCATGGCGTCTTTTCAAGCGTTGAACCCACATGTCTGAAGCAACGAACCCATCCAGCTGCAAAGCACTTGCAAAAGAAAGCAGAATCAACATAATCCGTTTCACGTGCCTTTACCAATCTGTGCAAAGATATGTGATGTTTTAAAAATACCACTGAACTTTTACACACACACACACACACACACACACACAACTCCCCCCCCCCACCACACACACACACACGCACAAACACACAACCCCCTCCCCCCCCCCCCCCACACACACACACACACAACCACACACACACGCGCGCGCGCGCGCACACACACACACGAACATGCATGCAACTTGTTAGAAAGAGTGTCGGAAAAGAAAGAAGGCTTACCTGCTATTTCTAAAGTTCTGATTTTGAGGTCTTGTTGCAAACAACCCTTCCTGCTGCTCGTTCTTGATCCAAATATTGAAACACAGCCAGATCTAGTTCTGATGCAACGCGTTTACCAGGATGAATCTTCTTCTGCTCCTTTTGTTTCCTGTTTGATTCTGTATCAAGACATGCCTCATTTCATTCCACTGCCGCACCTGTTTGCTATCAACTCCAAACTCTTTGGCAGTTTCAGAAACATTGTGATTTCGTAAGAACTGGGAGGCAGAAAGTTTGAAATCCACTGAATATGACCTCCGACGAGGCATAGTCCTATTTCTGACAAACAACCATTAACTCAAAAGAAAACAGGGCCTGTTGGTCCTTTCCGGTGATCCAAGGTGTAAAAGGTTGACGTCACTACGGAAAAATGATGACTCTCTCTTGGGCACACACATGCAGAGAGAGAATGTTCTAGGAGAGAGAGAGGGGGAAAGAGAGAGAGAAAGAGGGATGGGGAGAGGGAGGGAGAGAGAGAGAGAGAGAGAGAGAGAGAGAGTTGCAAAAAAAAAATTAAAGCTAAAGTGGGGGGTGGGTTTACAAGGTATTTCACCCTTCGCACCGTTTAGCCTCAAAGAAGGGGGTGGCTTATACTACGAGATGGGCTAATACTCGGTATTTTACGGTTCTTAGAGAATATTTAGACAGGGTCGCCCTGTCTTCTTCAGCTCACTGTTGCTGTTGTGGCAGCGAGGCCTGGTGGGACGACTGTTGTGTGGGGTGAGCGGTTGTCAGGATCTGATTGTAGATGGGGGGAAGTTCAAAGCCTTGATCTCTGTTCAGGCTGGGGCGTCTGGTCTTAATTTCGATGATTTCTTTAACTTTTCTTTTTGTGAGGAAGGGCTCTGTAGATAAGATCTTGGTTTCTTGTGGGCTGAAACTGTGGCCTGTGGCTTGTAGATGTTCTTGTATGGCAGAAGTAGATTGGTTTTGGAGTTCCTGTAGACGGGTGGTGAGTGGTCTTGCTGTCTCTCCAATGTAGGTATGGGTACAGTCTTGACACCCTACCTGGTACACTACACCACCCTGCTTGAGGGGTCTGTTTTGTCTTTGACATGGGTCAGTTGCTGGCGTAGGGAGTTGGTGAGTTTATGGAACATTTTGCATCCATGTTGTTGGAAGGCTAGACGCTCTGAGACTCCTTTAATGTAAGGGATCCCCACTTTCACACTGTCCGTATCTGTAGAAGAAGGGAAGCGAACTCGAGGGTTGTCCCACACCTATGCAGGGTATCCGTTAGCAGAAAGGGCAGTCTTGATGTGTTCTTCTTCTTTCAGCTCTTCCTCCTTAGTGGAACACAGTACAGAGGCTCTGTGCATGAGGGTGTTGACAACAGACCTCTTGTGCTGGAGGAGAGTGGTTAGAGTGAAAGTTCAGATATTGGTCAGTGTGGGTGGGTTTAGTATATACGGTGGTCTCCATCCTGTCGTCATGGGTTCGGGTGATGAGTGTGTCCAGGAATGGGATCTTCCCTTCTGCTTCAGTTTCCGATGTGAATTGGATACTGCCGTCGATGGAATTCAGGTGAGTGGTGAAGTTGTCAACCTCCGTCTCCTGTATGCGGGTCATGGTGTCATCCACATAGCGGTACCACATGCTGAAAGGTTTGGCAGCAGTCTCAAGGGCTACTTTTTCAAAATGTTCCATGTACAGGTTGGCTACCACTGGAGATACTGGCGAACCCATAGCAGCCCCATGTTTCTGCTGGTAGAACTCATGGTTGAACGAAAAGTAGGTGCTAGTGAGGCACAGTTCCAACAGTTCTAGCACCTGTTCTGTAGTGAGTTCACACCGGTGATGAAGGTGGTAGTCATCCTCAATCTTCTCCCAAATGACTTGGAGAGCCTTGGGTACAGGGATGCTAGTGAAAAGTGCACAAACATCATAGGAGACAAGTTTCTCCCCTGGAGCCAGTTGCTGGTTTTCCATCTTCTGTACACAGTCTGTGCTGGTAACTATGTGGTGCTCGGTCTGCCCGACTGAAGGTCCCAATATTTGTGTCAGGAATTTGGAGGCATTGTACATGACACTGCCACAGCTGGACACAATGGGGCAGAGGGGGGGGGGGGGGGGGGGGGGCATCCTTCTTGTGTATCTTAGGTAATCCATACAGCTTAGGCGTGGATTCTGATGTGGGATAAAGACGTTGGTAAAGATTAGGGGAGATAGAATCTTCTTTCTTCCATTTCTTTAATAGGTTGATAAGCTGGTGTTTCACTTTCTTCGTTGGGTCAGTCTTGAGGGTTTTTTTTTAATAGGTGTCTGTATCACTGAGAAGGGTCTGTACTTTCTTGTTGTACTCATATTTCGATAACAATACTGTGGTCCTACCTTTGTCAGCTGAAGGGATGACGATGCTGTCATCCTGTCTCAAGTTTTTCAGGGCTTGTTTTTCCTCTCGTGAAATGTTGGACTTGGGTGGCTTACTGGACTTTATGACTTTGACCACTTCGTTCCGTAGGCTGTCTGCTGTGGCTTTGTCTTTGATCTGGCTGCACGCTGCTTCTGTGGAAGCTACGATTTCCTTGACTGGAATCGATGTGGGCGCAACACAGAAGTTAAGTCCAACATGGACGTTTCGCCAACATGGACGTGAAGTCTTGAAGACAGTGAGGAAACAGGAGAAACGACAACTCAAACTAGCGAGATGGCAAAACCATAAACATTTCAACATTCGGTGCCAACGTGAACAGGTCACTCCCTAAGCCTACATTTAAAAACTTGTGCGAAGGGAATCAATGCTTCCCAGATCTTGAAGAAAGCTGAACGACTTTTGATCCAAGAAAGAATCAGACAATGCGACCACAACATCCGGAGGCTCGACAACGAAATCTGAGAGACAGACGCGGAACTTCACAGAATCCTCTCACAGGAAATAGCAGACGACATTTTACTTTCATGGCGCCACGCGCATGCGCACGAGTTCAATGTTTACAAACACAGGCAGCGCGACAAGCTCGAAAGCTTTCGCCAGAAACAACATCCTAACGGAAACTCACTGACCTCCAATGCCATAGACACCAACAAATGGATTGTCAATTTCTCCAACCGTGCTCTCAGTGACAGTGAATCAAGTGTGCTGAAGAAAGGACTTAACTTCTGTGTTGCTGCCACATCGACTCCAGTCAAGGAAATCGTAGCTTCCACTGAAGCAGCGTGCACCAGGCCTCGCTGTCACAACAGCAACAGTGAGCTGAAAAAGACAGGGCGACCCTGTCGAAATATTCTCTAAGCAAGTTTTTGATTCTGAGTCTGCAACTACTTTTCTAATGTCGAATCCAGAATCCAGAAACCTATATTCTTATTTAACTATAAACTGGCCAACTGGGAAGCCTTTTAAACTTTTCTTGTGTCGCAAAATACATCACCAATTGAGGATGACGTTCTAGATACATTCTATGCAAATTTCTCTAAAGTGGTATTACTAGCAGCTGAAAAGACTATCCCAAAATATAAATGCAAAAAGATGGGAAAATATGTAGGTAACGTATGGTGGACAGAAGAATGTAGACTCGCTGTACAGTCAAAGCGAAAAAGCTACAAAACATGGTTAAGAAATAAGTCAGATGAAAACTTTATAATCATGAAACAAGAAAAGAATAAATGTACTAAAATTATTCCTCAAGCAAAAAAGAAGTACTGGGTTGAGTTTTGTGAAGCCGAAATATCAGAATCAAAAGATTAATTTAAAGTTTGGAAAAAAGTCAAAGAAATGAAAAATTGCTATAAAACTCAGTCATACCCTATAAAGCTAAAAACGGATTTTCCCACTGCTTTGGATAAAGCTGAAACTTTTTCTGTGTCATTTTCAGCTTGTTGTCAGTCTAAAAATTCTTCAGTCAGAAAGCTGTCATCACAGAAACAATGAGGAAGAAAAAGATGATTACATGGATCATCCACAAGAAAACAGACATTTCCTAAACTCACCTTTACTGTTGTCAGAACTACAAGAAGCATTATATTCTATCCCTTCACATGATTCAGCTGTTGGCCTTGATGGAGCGTCCAATCAACTCATTAGACACTTACCTTCTTCGTGGAAAGTATCACTGTATTCATTATTCTAAAAATGTTGGATTAATGGCACTATTCCAAGAATCTGGAAAAGTTCAGTAGTAGTCCCAGTACTCAAGGAAGGTAAACTGAGGACATCTGTACATAGTTACAAACCCATAGCTCTAACATCTCATGTTGGTAAACTTTTAGAAAAAAAAATTTATTCAAAAACGATTGTCATATTATTGTGAAAACGATGGTGTGATTCCTGTTCAGCAAGTGGGCTTTCGAAAAGGTCGTTGTACCACAGACCATTTAGTGAAACTGACCAGTCACATTATAAAACAATTCTCCCGCAGAAAAAGTACTTTTTGATGTTAAAAAAGGCCTATGACTGGGTATGGCACGCAAGGCTACTGTACAAATTTTAAAATGTTGGTATTTCTTGGAGAATGTTTGATTATATTAAAAGCTTACTAACAGAAAGAAGCATATGTACACGGATTGGAAGAACTTAATCATCCTTTAGGAATGTACCCAGACAGCAAGGGTCCTAGGTTCCACCTAGGTTCTACCTAGCTCCAGCTTGGTTGTCGTAGATATCCTAGGCTCATGGAACTCCATCTAGGTTCTACCTTGGCACTAGTTTGCCACCCAAGCAACGTGCTGCACCTAGGGTGCCTAGTTAGATTCTAGGTACATACTACCCGGTCACTCAAGTGAGCGTTGACCTAGAGAACCAAGCTAGGCTCTGACACAGCTCTAGCCTGCCACCCTAGCACGCACGCTTTATCTCCCATGATACGCCGAGTCATCAGGCCAACCAAACTGGCCTATATTTAGCGCAAATCTCAATTGTATTTTTATCTTTATCTTTTTGTTTTGTTTTACAATCTACAATATTCTAGTAATCACTAGAAATGATAGAAAATACGAGAATGTTGCACAATAATTTTTGATTGTTTTATGTCTTTTTTTATTTTTATTTTTTGGTATTGACATGAGATTTTCCGATCCAGAATTTTGTGTGGTGGTCGATACTTTTTATTAACCGGTCGTTCTGCCTTCGTCGGTGTGTCTTGCCATTTTCGGTTACAGTGGGCTTGTTGGACTTTTCCTCCATCGTTTAAAAGGTAGTAGTTGTTCTTTTCTTTTTCAAAGCATGTCTTCATACCGGTCTGAAAACAGACGTATACGAAAATTTGTTTCTGAAACTTTAAAAGCTTGTGATCAGGCTGCAGTTACTTTTGATGAAAGGTCTAGCAATCCAAACAAAGCGCAGAAATTATCTTCTGTTTATGATCATGATTCAGATCGACAGCCACCACTTCTTCGTAGTACTTTGTGTTCGGACTCTGTCAGTAACAGTTGTAATATCTGAAGATCGTTTTATCACTTGGTGGAGTGGGAAATGGAGGAGGGGGACACCCAGCCCTCTGTATCGATCGTGCACGGATGTTCAGTGGCACCAATGAGCCCCCAGCAACGGATCAGCTGCACTTGTAAGGAAAAATTTTTCCCCAGATGTCTCCTGGTCATCTCACAGCACTCCAGGATCCTCAAAAGCTCAAGTAAGTCTCTTTGAATATTTCCTGAACAATTACGTAGTGGGGGGAAACAAGTGCAACAACAGTGTAGAAAGAGATTCTTCTCGTTCCCATTAGGCTTAGGCAGGAATCCTGGAGGTACTGTATTCCTTAGGGATCAGTTATTGCTCCCATGTTGTTCACAATCCTAATCCATGATCTTCCTAAATCTATGTCAAAAGCACCGCATGTAGTTCAATATGCAGATGATATCGCTATCTGGATTAACTGTACATTAAGGAAGCATTCCAATAAGAACAATAAACTTTGTACAGAAGTTGTACCAAAATAAATTGGAAAAATTATCTATATATGTGAAGAACAACGGATTAGAACTATCTGGAGAATAAAAACATGTCTTATGTTGTTTAACAATGGTGAGAACCCAAAGATTCTACCCTCACTTTTGCTAGATGGTCAGATTCTGGAATATAAACAAAAAGTTAAATTCCTGGGGTATTTTAACTCCTAAGCTGAACTGGAAAACACATATTGAAAATGTGATTGATAAAACAAGAAAAAGATTAAACGTTATTAAAATCATATGTTATCAATCATGGGGTCAAGACTGTCACACCGTTTTACATCTATACATCTCTTTTGTCCGATCGAAATTGACAAATGGGCAGGAAGTGTATTTCTCTGCACCAGATTCTCTTTTAAAGAGATTACAAGATTGTAAGGCCATGAAATTAGTTCTGGGAGTCCCAGTTCATACAAACACTTATAGATGGTATAAAGAAACAAATATATTACCTCTAAATAAGAAGCGAATATTGGATGTATCCACATATATTGTCAGAAGTCTTTCTGTTGAAAATTCAGTTACCAAAGAAATTCTGATGGATTCCAGTAAAGATTTTTCTAAGAGGTCTAAAACCATATATATTCAACCAATTAGAAACTACACATCTGATTTTATGTCACATTATAATATTGATATTACTGCTATACCAGAATTTCCTGCGGTACCTCCAATGCCTCCTTGGGATCATCTAAATGCTTCTTTCGGTTACAAATGCACTTTGTTAAAGAAAAGTGATAATGTGAATATTCTAACAACTGTTCGTGAACAGTTAGGAAACAGCTATCCAAATCATTTAAAAGTGTTTACAGATGGGTCGATAATGGAATCCTCTGACAGTGGTTCTGGCTTTATAATACCAACTTTAAATGTCAGGAAATCATATTATGTAGGAAAGTGGTTTTTAATCTATACCTCAGAATTATGTGCAATACTGAAGGCTTTGACTTACATATGTGATACGCCAATTGCTTTCTATAAAATCTTACTTTGCGTTGATTCCAAATCTGTTTCACAATCACTAGAGCGTTGGCACTGCAAAGCTAGAAAAGATTTGCTTTTTGCAGTAAAACATCTGCAGCATTGTTTCATAACTCTAGGCATAGGAATTGATTTTGTTGGGTCCCATCTCACTGTGGTATAAAGTGGAATGAAATAGCAGACAGTCTTGCGAAAGCAGGAGCAAATGGAAACGCTGAAAATTTATTAAACAATCCCATAGAAATATCCTCTGTGAATTAATCCAAATAATGGAAAAATATATACACAATCAGAGTTTTAGTTTTAAAAAAAAATGAAAAAAGGCTACTTTACCATCGTGAACATTGTTAGATAAATTCATGAATTAAGGCTGAATACTTGGAACACTAAATATTCTCATGGTATTACTTACGTCTGCAGAGAAAACATTTCTGTACATCATCTTTCGTTTGAAAGCTCAGTATTGACCTCGCTCTATGAGGAGAAAGGTATTGAGATGACTTACTTTGATAATGTCAATACTGTCTTATATGGTTCATATGTTGTAATTGCCATGGTCATTTTGCAGTGACAGGTTGCAAAATGTTTATAAAGGTCAACAATTTTGTGTACCACTAGGGTATTTCACTTACGTAAATATGCACATATCAGATGTGTTGTGTACCACTAGGGTATTTCACTTACGTAAATATGCACATATCAGATGTGGGTACAAATGTAGATGATAAGTTAAGGGTGGAGGTGTTTTCTTTCTTTTTCTGCTTGGAGAAAAAAGTGTCTAATATCATCTGGCGATGAAAAGACATTAAATAAACCACTGAACAGAACTGAACTGAACAAATATATTTTCCGTAAATACAGTATAATTGGTCGTGAATTCAGGTAACTCCATAGCAAACGGTTCGATATTTGCGCACTGTATGACTTATTTACCCTTAAAACAAGACATTTAATTCTTCGACACAAACAGTTACGTATAAAGATTTATTGCGATTTTTCTTACATGCGCATAATGGAAAAATTTTCAGATAATTTGGCTTGTTATCCGATTGTTTACACCACTGCACTACTAATGCGCTTTATAAAGAGAAAATGATATGAGTGTCATCCTCGGGTGATATCAGTGGAGGAAGGACTAGCGCACAGCCCAAACACACTCACAGCTTGCTTACGATCTCATTCATATATCATGCATTCGTCACATCAAACCACTAGTAAAGTCTATAACTTTACTACACATGGTCATAGAACGAAACATCAATGCATATGGAATTCAACAAAATAAAACATTCTCTCTTTCCTGAACTTCACAAAATCATTTATCTAAAACATCATTATCTAACCCGGGTATAAATAGATTTCTACTTTACCTGGCCAGGTGATCTTAACTATTCACGAATCACTGTCTTTTCTTTTCTTTTCTTTTTCTTTTCACTGTCACTTTCACAAGCACGACACAACTGCTGGCACTGGTTTTGGTCTGCTGGCACCGGTCAGGCTGGACTGCTGGCACTGGTCAGGTTGGACTGCCGATGAAAGTGGCGCTGGCCAAGTATGAGGTCGAACCCCCGGTTAAGATAGAACAGTGACTATCAACATCGATCTGTTCTCCTTTCTTTCTTCCTGCATTAACGCATTGCACTCTCTCTCTCTCTCTCTTCTAGTCTGCTCTTATCAAATGGACATGGTTGCTTTTCTTTCTTTTTTTTTTTCTTTTCTTTCTTTTCCTCTTCATTAGTTAGCAACTCTCTCTTTCCACATCTCTCTTTAGTCCTCCTCTGCAGACTATCTCATGCTAATCTCTCAACTTGGTTCTCTTCTCTCCTCCCCTCATCTCTCTGCTTCCTCTCCTCAGAGATTACACTCAGACCTCTCTCTCTGTCTCTCTGTTAGTTTCTCCTCTCGTTCCCCCGTTCTCTCACTCTCACATCCTTCTTATCCCGTTCCGATCTGTCAAAAAGGGCGAGTACCATTGGTCAGTATTTTTACCCCTGATACCCGAATTTATCTCCCTCTAATTCCATTGGATATTCAAATCATGACAGTCACGCCTACACGCCTTACTCTCTGTGGTGGTCAATTGGTCATTTAATTGATTAGCTAGATTTCACCCCCACCACGCACTACCTTCCCCCCTTTCCTACTTAACTGGCGCCGTATGGCTTAACTCGTGGGCACTGGTCAGTGTAAATTGGCTAGATGAGTCTGGGTAGGCGCCCCCGATGTCCCCCCCCAACCCTACGGACCCTCGCTCCACCCCACCTTACTCCTTCCCGGTGCCCGCACCGCCTCCCGACGAAGATAGCCCCCCCCCCCCCCCCCCCCCCCCCCCCCCCCCCCCCCCCCCCGCTGTGCTAAATTGGCTGGATGCGACGCATGGAGCCGTCTTCGTGGCGCCAAGATGTCTGCGTTTGGACTTATGTCCAGTTGAAGTGGCCGGCGACGGACCACACTTTGGTTGTGTTGAATTTTGACCGTGACAATTTCCCCCTTGCAAAAGACTATGCACCGCATTGTCTCAAAACAACAGTACAAAAAAGACAACAACCGAATTTGCTGAACCACAGCTACACGTGCAAAGTTTGAAAAATACTTTACAACCAACGGTTTATAAATTATAAAATATATCATTAGTGGATACCACTCCAATGAGTTATCATTGACGTGCGCTCTTGCGTTATTTCAACTCATTTTATAACGACCTCTGTGCGCACTTATGCAATTCCCCTACCTGCGGATTTGTCATCTCTCCTCTTCACAACTACTTTGAAGAGCACAATATAATATGATCACGATCCATGACACTTCACTGAGGAATCTCCATCCTCACTTATTGCAAATAATGCCTCACTACACAAGCGACTGTATGCTCCAAGCATAACTACATTTACATGAACAAATCTCACACAAAAATATGAACCATAGCCAACTGGGAATGAACCCATATCCAATCAACATAACTGTAATCAACACATATTATCAACAAAGCACCCCGGATGTGACTGACTTCCTCTGAGTTGCAGCTTGCTAGACTACGCGACTTAAATAGTCAGCTCCGACATTCTGTCGACCTGGAATGTACTGCACTCGGTACCTGTAGGGCTGCAGTGCCATTGCCCAACGCAGAACCCTGCTGTTTTTCAGTTGTGCCTCCTGCAGGAATTTGAGTGGTTGGTGATCTGTCTCTATCACGAACTCTTTCCCATACAAGTATTTGTGGAACTTCTGCACGGCCCACACGACAGCTAAACACTCCTTCTCCACCGTTGCGTACCCTTCTTCACACTTTGTCAACTTCCTGCTAGCATATCTCACAGGGAACTCGACCTCTTCATGCTCCTGCAACAATACTGCACCTATTCCACCGCCTGATGCATCTGTCCGCAACAAAAATGGTTTGGACATATCTGGTAGCTTCAAGATGGGACGGGAACCTAGTCTTTCCAACACTGTCTGCAGTGCTTGCTCTGCAGCGTCTGACCACTCGACCACTGCCGGTTTCCCTGCCTTGACCAGATCACTGAGAGGACTCGTGATTGCTGCGAAGTTTGGAACAAACTCCCTATAGAACCCGATAAAACCTAGCAGACTCCTGACTTCTGTTTTGGTCTTTGGTCTCTCTGAATTCATCATCTTCTCCACCTTTCCCCTTTCTGACTGCTTTGTGTCGCCTCCGACAACAAAACCTAGGAACTCCTACTGTCTAGCCCTTCATACAGTGACACATCCCTGTATGACCCTTCTGGAAACTTAGGCAACAAAATCTCCCCTTCTTCTGCTGGGTCTCTTTCACCTCATCAATGATTGCTGCTGCGCCTATGTGCTGAGTCTCACGCTGAATATATTTGCGGAGAAAATTCGCATGGAAAAGTTTTAGTTTCCCATTCACATCAATTCGGTAATCCCGACCGACCTTTTCAGTGATGGTGAATGGTCCTTTCCAATGCATCAGCAGCTTGTTGTGACCCGTGGGAAGCAGTACCAGGACTTGACCTCCCACCTTGAGGGATTGCTTCCTCACCTTCCTGTCATATTGCTTCTTCTGAACGACCCTAGCCTCCTGCAAACCTTCCCTTGCAAACTTACATGTCTCGTACCTGTTCCCACCTTTGGAACAGGGCGAGATAGGGCCAATCAAATCAACAGCCACTCTCCTGAATTGTGTGTCAATTAAAGGAGGCTGTTTAAGAGGCGCCTTCCTCTTCACCCCTCTTGTGGCTGACCTTTGACACACGTCACATGACATGCAAAAACGCTTGATGTCTGCCATTGCCCCTGGCCAATGAAAATCATCGAAGATTCGGTCAGCTGGTGCCGAGATGACCCGCCATGAGCGACTCGTGACCCACTGACATGACAGTGTCACGATAACCTGCTGGTACCTCTAACTGAGTGGTCACCTTACCTGTCTTCCCCTTGGTGAACACTCGGTACAACAGCCCGCCTTTCACAAGAAATTCTGTCTCACCTCCTCTAACCACCTGTTTCTCTCCACCTCTTGCCAACTCCCAAGACTTCACGAGCGAAGGGTCTTGTTCCTGCGCTGCCCTGAACTCATCAGGCGACACATCTATGCCTGACTTCCTTGCTGGAACGACTAACGGTTTATCACCCTTTTCCTCCTTCTTGCTCCGTGTTTGAACTGCTTCCCCTGTAGCAGTCAACAACTCAGGATCCCTGGATCCCTTGCCCTGGAATATTTCCAATGATCAAATCATGAAGGGGTTTCTCCATCACCAACGCAGACAACTCGCCTGAGAAGTAAGGGGTACGTACTTCTATCTTAGCAACTGGAAACTCCCTCACAGTGCCATCGATTAGAGTACAGGTCTGGATTTGCCCTGTCAAATCCCCTTTCTCGACCAGCGTTGTTCGTACTACCCCGCATGAACAACCAGTGTCTCGTAACACTTTCACCCTCTGCTGGCCAATCCACCCTTCTTCCACTGGTAACGAACCACTCAGCCTAGTGCCCTCCATCCCTGACACTGACTGCTGTCCAGTGCTAGCCATAGGCTGCACTCCACCCTCTTCAGACTGAATCCCCTTTGGTTCCACTGCAGGTCGTTTCCCTTGACGACCCTTATCCACCTCTTGCAAGGCTGCTGCCTTCTGGAACCTCATGCGACAATCCCTCGCCACATGTCCCTTCTTGTGACAAATGAAACACCTAATGTCCCTTTGCCCTTCCTTCTGCCCCACCACTGGGTTTGCAGACTTTGCAGAAAACTCTCCTGGTCTCCTTGCACTCTTCTCACCTGTGCCTAGCACCTGTTTCTCCTGCACCTTCGTGCCCAAACGTGCCTCTCTATACACCTCTGCGAACTTCAACAACTCTCCTGCTGTCTCTGGCTGTCTCTCTTTCAAATGTATAGTTAACTCAGGGCCGCAACCTGACAAAATTTGTTCCTTCATAACTAGCTCTTTCAATTCAGCGAACTCCTTTTTCGTACCGCTCAACTCTAACCACTTCTCAAAATAGTGATCTAGACGTGCACCAAACTGAGTGTACGTCTCACCTGCTTGTAATTTAGCTGAACGAAATTTCTTCCTGAACCCCTCCTCTGTGAGGTCAAATCCTTTCATCAACGATTCCTTCACAGCGCCGAAATCAGACTGTTGTTCTGCTGGTAACGCAGTGAAAATTTGTAATGCCTTACCCGTCAGTAACGCCGACAAAATGACTGCCCACTCTTCTGGGGGCCAACCCTGACTGGTCGCAAACGTTTCGAAACGACTGATGTATGCATCAATCGAATCGGTTCCTTCAGAGAATTTTGGCAACTTGGGTCGGGGAGCGTAGCTGCGCACAGTCACTGGAAACTGAACTCCCATCCTCGGTGGTCTCCCTCTGTATTCTCACTTTCTCTAACTCTAATTGAACCTTTAATCTTTCCGTTTCCTGCTTCATTCTTTCTGTTTCCTGCGCTTCCCTTATTCTTTCTGTTTCCTGCGTTTCCCTAGCCTGATTATCATTAGCCTGAATCCTTAATTTTTCTGTTTCCTGCTTCATTCTTTCTGTTTCCTGCGCCTCCCTTATTCTTTCTGTTTCCTCTGCGTTTCGCTAGCTTTAATCCTTTCCTGCTCTGCTATTTCTACAGCGACACGTCGTCTTTCCGCTCGTTCATCTCTTTCCATCTTTTGTTGGTTTTCAACGAATGCACGCAACTCTTCTCCCAAATAGCCTAAATCACGAGCGACGCTCACAAGTTGTTCAATAAGGGTGTTCTTTTCTTCCGCCATTATATCTCTTTTTTTTTTTTTTGAACAAGATTTTTTTTTTTTTTTTTTTTACGACAGCCAAACTGGTGGTTACCGACACGAGTGACGTAATAGCACAATCCTATGAATGATAATATTAGCTTGGGACAACGTAGTTAGTTTTTATAAGACGCCCAGCGCCTGACCCAACTATGAGAGCGAATTATAGGCAATCTGTGCGAAATGAGTACTCTGGGGCTGAAATGCCAAGCCTAGTATTAACTATCTTGGAAGCAATGCCAAGCCTAGTATTTAAACTATCTTGGGAACATACAGTAAGACAACCCCTTGTCTTAGGATTACAATACTTGAATCCCACCCAGCTTCCTCTCTGAGAAGTTGAACAATTATAATAAATGGGCCAGAATATCCTGGCAGGGTCGCCAATAAATTGTCATCCTCGGGTAATATCAGTGGAGGAAGGACTAGCGCACAGCCCAAACACACTCACAGCTTGCTTACGATCTCATTCATATATCATGCATTCGTCACATCAAACCACTAGTAAAGTCTATAACTTTACTACACATGGTCATAGAACGAAACATCAATGCATATGGAATCCAACAAAATAAAACATTCTCTCTTTCCTGAACTTCACAAAATCATTTATCTAAAACATCATTAACTAACCCGGGTATAAATAGATTTCTACTTTACCTGGCCAGGTGATCTTAACTATTCACGAATCACTGTCTTTTCTTTTCTTTTCTTTTTCTTTTCACTGTCACTTTCACAAGCACGACACAACTGCTGGCACTGGTTTTGGACTGCTGGCACTGGTCAGGTTGGACTGCCGATGAAAGTGGCGCTGGCCAAGTATGAGGTCGAACCCCCGGTTAAGATAGAACAGTGACTATCAACATCGATCTGTTCTCCTTTCTTTCTTCCTGCATTAACGCATTGCACTCTCTCTCTCTCTCTTTCTAGTCTGCTCTTATCAAATGGACATGGTTGCTTTTCTTTCTTTTTTTTTTCTTTTCTTTCTTTTCCTCTTCATTAGTTAGCAACTCTCTCTTTCCACATCTCTCTTTAGTCCTCCTCTGCAGACTATCTCATGCTAATCTCTCAACTTGGTTCTCTTCTCTCCTCCCCTCATCTCTCTGCTTCCTCTCCTCAGAGATTACACTCAGACCTCTCTCTCTCTGTCTCTCTGTTCGTTCTCCTCTCGTTCCCCCGTTCTCTCACTCTCACATCCTTCTTATCCCGTTCCGATCTGTCAAAAAGGGCGAGTACCATTGGTCAGTATTTTTACCCCTGATACCCGAATTTATCTCCCTCTAATTCCATTGGATATTCAAATCATGACAGTCACGCCTACACGCCTTACTCTCTGTGGTGGTCAATTGGTCATTTAATTGATTAGCTAGATTTCACCCCCACCACGCACTACCTTCCCCCTTTCCTACTTAACTGGCGCCGTATGGCTTAACTCGTGGGCACTGGTCAGTGTAAATTGGCTAGATGAGTCTGGGTAGGCGCCCAGACGTCTGACCAACCCTATCGAGACCTGTCGGTCCAGCCACTTAGTCTGTTGGGTGGACCGGACCGTCTCTGTGGAGGATGAGGATTAGCCCCCCCCCCCCCCCCCCGCTGTGCTAAATTGGCTGGATGCGACGCATGGAGCCGTCTTCGTGGCGCCAAGATGTCTGCGTTTGGACTTATGTCCAGTTGAAGTGGCCGGCGACGGACCACACTTTGGTTGTGTTGAATTTTGACCGTGACAATGAGCCACTTGTGTATATATTCAAGGATTCGTTATCTTCATTACGCTCATTCAATGACAAAAAAAACCTGAATTATTCTTAAAATTTCACAAATTATTGCCTCTGGCAACAGGTTACAATAATGAATGAACACCTTTGTGCTCTTTGACAGGTCTGTGTCTTCTGATACTGTCTTCACTGACCCTGCTCTACCAAATACTAAACTCTATAAGCATTATTCCTCCATCCCCAGCATCGTATCAGAACGTCATCTGTGTCGATTTCGTGGGTCGTTTGGGGAACCAGTTGTTCCAGTATGCCTCCGTTTTAGGCCTGGCCACCAAACTCAACAGGATTCCAGTGTACTCTGCTCGTTTTTCCTAATTTCAGGAGCAGACTCTCCAGTCTGGCACCCAAATTC
>CM031622.1:13684747-13698424 GCA_018398815.1 Conus ventricosus | reverse complement strand
TTGTTGCTTTGGTATTTTCTTTTTCAACCGCAAATCCAACGGCCCCAAAATGACTGTCTGAAGTACAGCCTCTCCCTCTTTCAACCGACTGATTATCTCTCACACCATGCACCGGAATCGTCACGGACTGCTTTCACGTCGTGTCCCCTCCAATCCTTGCCACACACAGTACCAGAGTTTAAAGAAATGGCGGCAACGCGCATCATGTCGAACAGAAAACCCAGACAATCATACGAGACCCTGAAAACGAAACGAAAGGAAAGAAATTGTTAAATGAGACGAGGAACAGTAAAACAAGTAAATAACAAACAAGCACGGTAACTCTTCCGAGTCGTACGCA
Source organism: Conus ventricosus (assembly GCA_018398815.1). Lineage (NCBI taxonomy): Eukaryota > Metazoa > Mollusca > Gastropoda > Neogastropoda > Conidae > Conus > Conus ventricosus. Next base: position 13,698,084 of record CM031622.1, on the reverse strand, counting down.
GCATTCTTCTAGAGTTACGAACGTGTATGTCATTCATCATGGAAGCAAGAGTTACTCTACTTACTTGTTATTTCAAAGGAAAGGAACTCGATAACACAGAGTATGTACTTAGTGATGTCATATTTGTTCTTTAAACCCCCCCCCCCCCCCCCCTTTTTTTTTATTTTCTGCTTACGTATCAGATTGGATTTTCTACTGAATTTTCTCAAGGGCAATTAGTTTGTTGTCCTGGGGTCTTACACATGCGGTTTATGCAGGCTGTGCGCGCGATCTCGGTTTACTATACCACCCGAAAGACTACCACTCAAACCGCCACTAAAAGGATTTTTTAAAAAATAACTAAAAGATGTATCGACGCTGAGCTTATGTGAGGAGTTTCATGAGGTATTCACATGTTCTTTTCATGTTTTGTACAATTGCGCAGACATTTCAAATCTTCATCCAATGATTAACAGTAGAAACAAGCCAAACAATTCAAATTGGAAGAAGAAGAAAAAGAAGAAAGAAAAACTAAATGTAAAAAATCTGAAAATAAGCATGAATACTTTGTCACAAAGTTACTTTTTGAGTGGCGCTACTATATGTGGTGTGTGTGTGGGGGGGGGGGGGGGGGGGGGGGGGGGCAATAGCATAATTATAAAATTATGTCCCTCAAATGCTTGAATAGGCCCTTATGTTATGCTTCGATGAAATGATATTGAAGGTAGGCCTTCCATTTTTCACTCTGCCTCCGATGCTTTTAAAGTGGATGTGTCCATGTTTGTCTTTGTCAGAGGGCAAGGGGGGTGGGGTGGGGGTGAGTGATGACGGATACAACTGAAATGGGATCAGGAAGATGATACACCATCACGCGGATCATTCACGGCCAATGTACGCAGTACCCTCAGTTCGCTTTCCCTTCCAGTCTGTCGATTAGGACCGCCCTGTTCAATTTCCAAGGGACGCAAGTCCCGTAGCGGGGTGGAACTGCCTCCACGGTGATTTATTTAGCAGTGCTTTCCCTTAATAGTACTGCTGTGTCTCTGACGGCAGTATATAGGTACACGACGCACGCACGGCCGCACGCACGCACAGGCGCGCGCGCGCACAACACACACACACACACACACACACACGCACACGCACACACACACACACATACACACACACACACACATGCACACATGCACACGCACGCACGCACGCACGCACGCACGCACGCACACACACACACACGCACACACACACGCACGCACGCACACGCCTCCATTCGCCGGTTTGAATTGTGTATGGAATATACCTGGCCTTACTCTCTTGTTTTGTTTGTTTCGTTCTATTTTCGCTTGTTCTCAGTGTGTGTCATTATCAAACATTCACCACAGCTCTTTCACTGACATGCCTTGGTCCAAATTTTGAGCCAGTATCCTCCACATCAGTGGTTAAAGGAAATAAGAATTTTTTTTTAATCTATCGTAAAAGCTTGTGTGTTATTTGTTTGTGTGAAACCTTCTTTGTTGTTCACAGAGTTTCCGGGTGATCTGATGCCATGTTTTTATGCAACAGTGAATTGTTTCTTTATTCTAGCTCTTTTCCACCTGAGTTTCAATCCGCAGCTGTAACTCCTGATCAAAACAGAACATCTTACGATGCTGAAAGCTCCAACAACTGTAGATCTGACTCAGATTACCCTTTCCTCTCTTAGGTCGTTAGAAGATAGTATTCGTTCAGCTTTCTGAACATCTGTCGGGTGTTTCCTTTTCTTCTTTGCCTTAACTAGGCTGACCCTGGAGAAAGGTCCAGTGACGGTGAGGAAAGACCACTGACCACAGGGAAAGTCCTGTTGACAGTGGGAAAGACTACAAACTTTGGATTCTCTCTTGAGGGCACATAAGACCGTATGGCGAAAGCTTGGCTGTGTCTGGAGTGGCACTGTCTTCATCTGTCCGTGGGCAGGGGTGGTTGGGTCTGTGGGGTGTGCTCGGCAGCTGGAGGGTGGTGTTTTTCGCCGGTGGGCTCTGCAGTCATGAAATACGGGCTGGTACACCCATGGGGATGCTACTTTAAGGCTGTTATGAGCTGCATCCTGTAGTCTGATTTACCTCTGTTCAGGAGCAGTTATGTCCCTTGATATCTTAATGGAGTGTCCTGTGCATGCCTGTACCCATCGTCAACACAGCGCAGGCCTCCAAGGGTGGTACAGGACTGCTCTAAAGGCAGGCGAAGACAGTGCTTCTCTGGGTCCTCCCCAGCACCTTCGGGTGTTTCTTTTTCTTTTCTTTCTAGTCTTCTTTCAGCTTTCTGGACATCCGTCGTTAGAAGATAGTATTCCTTCAGCTTTCTGAACATCTGTCGTTAGAAGATAGTATTCTTTCAGCTTTCTGAACATCAGTCGTTAGAAGATAGTATTCCTTCAGCTTTCTGAATATCTGTCGTTAGAAGATAGTATTCTTTCAGCTTTCTGAACATCAGTCGTTAGAAGATAGTATTCTTTCAGCTTTCTGAACATCAGTCGTTAGAAGATAGTATTCCTCCAGCTTTCTGAACATCTGTCGTTAGCAGATAGTATTCTTTCAGTTTTCTGAACATCTGTCGTTAGCAGATAGTATTATTTCAGTTTTCTGAACATCTGTCGTTAGCAGATAGTATTCTTTCAGTTTTCTGAACATCTGTCGTTAGCAGATAGTATTCTTTCAGTTTTCTGAACATCTGTCGTTAGCAGATAGTATTCTTTCAGTTTTCTGAACATCTGTCGTTAGCAGATAGTATTCTTTCAGTTTTCTGAACATCTGTCGTTAGCAGATAGTATTCTTTCAGTTTTCTGAACATCTGTCGTTAGCAGATAGTATTCTTTCAGTTTTCTGAACATCTTTACCGAAATAATTCACTCTTAGCAGTCTGCCGTATGACATCGGTCATAACGAGGGAGCAGCACTCATCGGTCATAACGAGGGAGCAGCACTCTTGAAAATAGTCAAGGATCTGCTTCTTGCCCTCGACGATGGTCATGTTTCTCCCTTTCTTTTGGACTTGTCTGTTCCATTGGGTTGTGTCGATTGCAGTGCTGTTCTTTGCCGTCTCCAGTCAACCTTTGGCCTTTCTGGAACTGCACTCGCTTGGTTGCCTTCTGATCTCTCTGGTCATTTTCAGGTTGTTTCTATCAATGGCTCAAATTCAGCTCAGTGGTCGTTTGCACAGCAGGTCATCATCGATGATATAGGACAATATCAAAAGGCAGCAGAGGTCACTGAGAATGTCCGACCTACCGTCTCCGATCGTCTCCCTTACCTCTCTCCTTCACCTGACAGAATCGTGACACTCCGCTAAGAATACTTCTGAAAATACTTTTTTTAAAATCACAACAGTCTGCCCAACTCTGACTGGGTGATTTGTGCGATGTACGTAATACATGTGTCATATAAAATACGGTCAATGCTTTCAAAATGTGCAGTATTCATACCTTTCAAGTTGTATTGCCCTGTTCAAATTGAGCAGTCTAGTGGTATTTGATGGACAGAAATTTCCCCCTCACATCCATACCTAAACTCAGGAGAGAATTTTGGGTTCCATGTGTTTGACTTAAGTTTATTGGGTATCTGTGCATTATATATCTTGGGCAGGAAGGCAGTTCATCTGACTTCTACGTGTAATGTCAGTTCCGTGTACAGTTTTCCAAACCAGTGAAGTACCTCACTTATGGATGGTCCAGCCTGCCTCTGACATTGTCAAGGCACTCTGTCTCGCCATAGTTCTTCCTGTAATACCCCAAATTGTATGTCTGGTGAATTGTCCCGGCTATCATTTACCATTCAGAGTACACCTGCCCATGCGTTTCTTATTTCACAACTCGGATGAGACACAATAAGGCCTAGACACGACAGAAACGATGTTTATTGCAATAAAAGAGTTCTTTCCTCTGAGTAAGTTCCAGCATATATCCAGCGACACAATTGCCTCCTTTGTTTATTTACGTGTGTTCGTAACATTGGTTCTCCTTGGCATTTTCTTTCAGAGGATACGACCAAAACCCTTATCTGTGCTTTTTGCCTTTTCGTGGCTGGAGGACAGTAATTGTCTTCCTGCAGGCTGCCCCAGTTATCTTATTCATGTATTGAATATTGCGGCCAGGATAGGCTGCCCCGATTATCTTATTCATGTATTGAATATTGCGGCCAGGATAGGCTGCCCCAGTTATCTTATTCGTGTATTGAATATTGCGGCCAGGATAGGCTGCCCCAGTTTTCTTATTCGTGTATTGAATATTGCGACCAGGATAGGCTGCCCCAGTTATCTTATTCGTGTATTGAATATTGCGGCCAGGATACTTTTTGGATGTGCTAAATCCATTCAGGTTGCTTCTCTCCTTCATCCTCTTCACTGGCTCCCTGTTCAAACACAAATAGATTATAAATCATTTTAATAATAATAATAATAATAATAATAATAATAATAATAATAATAATAATAATAATAATAATGAATACTTATATAGCGCCTATTCTCGGCTAAAGACCAAGCTCTAAGCGCTTTACAATCCACACTCGTTTACACAACGGGCTGCCTACCTGGGTAGTGCCGACTGAAGAGCTGCCAGCTGGCGCTTCATTCAGTCGTTTCCCGTGTCAATATCGTTCAATATCGTACGCTCAGTTTCCTTACTTCCTTCATGCTTTCCATTTCTTACGCAGAGTGCATGCTATGTGTAACGTGTCATCCATACCCACGGCCAAACTGGCCTACTCTTCCGAAAGTTGGTGATGGGATTTTACGTGTGTGCAAGATGTTATGCGTGCGTTCACACACGGAACCTCGGTTTATAGTTTCATTCGAAGGACTGTACGGGAAATGGAGTCAGAACCAATGTTAACTCCGAGGGAAAAATCCCCCTGCACCGAAACGGCCCAGCGGAGGTTCGAAGCCGCAGCCCCAGGATCACGAGTCCGGCGCTCTACCAACTGAGCTATTCCGGCTCATTTTCCAGTCTGTGAATGGTCAAGCTCCTGGATATCTGTCTGCTCTTCTCTGGCTGTACACTCCTGCCCGGCCCTTGAGTTTCTCTGCATAGACCCAGTTCTTCCTGATCCCTCGTTTCGACAGCACGAGCTGCAAGACCTTCGGGGAGCGTTCTTTCTATTTGATAGCGCCCTCTTTTGGGAACACACTTCCTGTCTCTCTCCGTACCTGCAGTTATCTTCCTTCCTCTGAAGCCTCTCTCAACACCATGTTTTCCACTGACTCACCGGTCTATTCTTTTATGACATTTGATTTTGCAGAGAGAGAGAGAGAGAGAGAGAGAGAGAGAGAGGAGAGTGTGTGTGTGTGTGTGTGTGTGTGTGTGTGTGTGTGTGTGTGTGTGTGTGTCTGTGTGTGTGTCTGTGTTTGTGTGTGTGTGTGTGTGTGTGTGTGTGTGTGTGTGTGTGTGTGTGTGTGTGTCTGTGTTTGTGTGTGTGTGTGTGTGTGTGTGTGTGTGTGTGTGTGTGTGTGTGTGTGTGTGTGTGTCTGTGTGTGCGTGTGTGTGTGCGCGCGCGCGCGCGCATATGTGCATGTATATGCGTGTTTCTCTGTATGTTTGTGTGTGGGCGCGCGAGCATAAGTGTGTGTGAATGTGTGTTTGTGTGTGTAGGGAAGATGGTGTGAGAGACTACTATGAAATGTGTAAACGCTGAAGGATATTTGCATATTAAGTGACCATAAATGTCCATAAACATTCATTTTTTGTAATGGAACCCTTAGGGGAAAAAAGTGATAGCTCGAAATCCCGTGGGAACGTAGGTGATAGCGTGGAAACCCGTGGGAACATAGATGACAATGTTGAAACAAATGGGAATATAGATGACAATGTTGAAACAAATGGGAACGTAGATGACAATGTTGAACAAATGGAACGTATAAATGTTGAACAATGGGAACGTAGATGACAATGTTGAAACAAATGGGAACGTAGATGACAATGTTGAAACAAATGGGAACGTAGATGACAATGTTGAAACAAATGGGAACGTAGATGACAATGTTGAAACAAATGGGAACGTAGATGACAATGTTGAAACAAATGGGAACGTAGATGACAATGTTGAAACAAATGGGAACGTAGATGACAATGTTGAAACATGACAATGTTGAAACAAATGGGAACGTAGATGACAATGTTGAAACAAATGGGAACGTAGATGACAATGTTGAAACAAATGGGAACGTAGATGACAATGTTGAAACAAATGGGAACGTAGATGACAATGTTGAAACAAATGGGAACGTAGATGACAATGTTGAAACAAATGGGAACGTAGATGACAATGTTGAAACAAATGGGAACGTAGATGACGGATGGTTCTGCTTAACGTCCTCCAGCCTGTGCAAACAGGACATATTGGGACATGTATTTTTGCTTTAGATATAAGTAGTCATTGGGACCGCAAAGCGGTCGTCTGAAGATAGTAAACGTAGATGACAATGTTGAAACAAATGGAAACGTAGATGACAATGTTGAAACAAATGGGAACGTAGATGACAATGTTGAAACAAATGGGAACGTAGATGACAATGTTGAAACAAATGGGAACGTAGATGACAATGTTGAAGCAAATGGGAACATAGATGACAATGTTGAAACAAATGGAAACATGGATGACAATGTTGAAACAAATGGGAACATAGATGACAATGTTGAAACAAATGGGAACATAGATGACAATGTTGAAACAAATAAGAACATAGATGACAATGTTGAAAACAAATGGGAACGTAGATGACAATGTTGAAACAAATGGGAACATAGATGACAATGTTGAAACAAATGGGAACGTAGATGACAATGTTGAAACAAATGGGAACATAGATGACAATGTTGAAACAAATGGGAACATAGATGACAATGTTGAAACAAATGGAAACATAGATGACAGCGTGGAAACCCGTGGGTACAAAGGTGACGAGATGATAACCTATGGGAACAAAGATGACAGGATGGAAATCCATGAAAACAAAGGTGACAGATCGAAAACCCATGAGAACAAAGGGACAAGACGAAAACCCATGGAAACAAAGGTGACAGGATGATAACTAAGGAAAAAAATGTGACAGAATGGTAACTTAGGGAAACAAATGTGACAGGATGGTAACTTAGGGAAACAAATGTGACAGGATGGTAACTTAGGGAAACAAATGTGACAGGATGGTAACTTAGGGAAACAAATATGACAGGATGGTAACGTAGGGAATAAAGGTGACAGGATGGTAACTTAAGGAAACAAAGGTGACAGGATGGCAACTTAAGGAAACAAAGGTGATAGGATGGTAACTTATGGAAACAAAGGTGACAGGATGGTAACTTATGGAAACAAAGGTGACAGGATGGTAACCGATGGGAACAAAGGTGTCAAGATGGTAACCGATGGGAACAAAGATGACAGGATGGCAACCTATGGGAACAAAGATGACGAGATGATAACCAATGGGAACAAAGATGACAAGATGGTAACCAATGGGAGCAAAGATGACAAGATGGTGACCTATGGGAACAAAGATGACAAGATGGTAACCTATGGGAACAAAGATGACAAGATAGTAACCTATGGGAACAAAGGTATCAAGATGGTAACCAATGGGAACAAAGATGACAGGATGGTAACCGATGGAATCAAAACTGACAGGTTGGTAAGCTATGGGAGCAAAGGTAAAGCATGAAAACTCATGAAAGCAAAGATGACAGGATGGTGACCTATGGGAACAAAGATGACAGGTTGGTAGGCTATGGCAACAAAGATGACAGGATGGTAACCAATGGGAACAAAGATGACAGGTTGGTAAGCTATGGGAACAAAGATGACAGGATGGTAACCTATGGGAACAAAGATGACAGGATGGTAACCAATGGGAACAAAGATGACAGGTTGGTAAGCTATGGGAACAAAGATGACAGGATGGTAACCTATGGGAACAAAGATGACAGGATGGTAACCAATGGGAACAAAGATGACATGTTGGTAAGCTATGGGAACAAAGGTAACACCTGAAAACTCATGAAAGCAAAGATGACAGAGTAGAAAGTATGGAACAAAAGTGTCAAGAATGGAAACCCATGGACTGAACAACTTACGGAAATTCAGTTAACAGAATGGAAACCCATGGACTGAACAACTTACGGAAATTCAGTTAACAGAATGGAAACCCATGGACTGAACAACTTACGGAAATTCAGTTAACAGAATGGAAACCCATGGACTGAACAACTTACGGAAATTCAGTTAACAGAATGGAAACCCATGGACTGAACAACTTACGGAAATTCAGTTAACAGAATGGAAACCCATGGACTGAACAACTTACGGAAATTCAGTTAACAGAATGGAAACCCATGGACTGAACAACTTACGGAAATTCAGTTAACAGAATGGAAACCCATGGACTGAACAACTTACGGAAATTCAGTTAACAGAATGGAAACCCATGGACTGAACAACTTACGGAAATTCAGTTAACAGAATGGAAACCCATGGACTGAACAACTTACGGAAATTCAGTTAACAGAATGGAAACCCATGGACTGAACAACTTACGGAAATTCAGTTAACAGAATGGAAACCCATGGACTGAACAACTTACGGAAATTCAGTTAACAGAATGGAAACCCATGGACTGAACAACTTACGGAAATTCAGTTAACAGAATGGAAACCCATGGACTGAACAACTTACGGAAATTCAGTTAACAGAATGGAAACCCATGGACTGAACAACTTACGGAAATTCAGTTAACAGAATGGAAACCCATGGACTGAACAACTTACGGAAATTCAGTTAACAGAATGGAAACCCATGGACTGAACAACTTACGGAAATTCAGTTAACAGAATGGAAACCCATGGACTGAACAACTTACGGAAATTCAGTTAACAGAATGGAAACCCATGGACTGAACAACTTACGGAAATTCAGTTAACAGAATGGAAACCCATGGACTGAACAACTTACGGAAATTCAGTTAACAGAATGGAAACCCATGGACTGAACAACTTACGGAAATTCAAAATGGAGTGACTGAAGGCGGCGAACGAAGCAAGATCAGGAATAGAGTTTTAGAACTTACCGCCAATGACATTGACAAACAAAGCACAAGACAAGACACGATGCATTTCAACCACTTGGGTCTTCATCAGGCGAAAAAATAAATCACATTTAACATGTGGGACAGTACAAACTACGAAAAACAAAAAAAGAAGAATGAAAATGACTTATCCGTTATTCTCCATGAAGGCGGAAATGACATGAGGCCAGGGGGATTATGGGAGAGGAAACAGAGGGGGGGGGGGGGGGGGGTTGCGTCAGGGGAGGTGTGTGTGTGTGTGATATGATAGGGTTGTGTGTCTAGTTTATTAGGATGGTATGATATCTTTGTGATGGTTGTGGTAATGGTGGATAGATAATAATGAAAAAAAAAAAAAAAAAAAAGAGAAGAAAGGTGTGTGTGTGTGTGGGATTTGAGGGAAGGATCAAAACAAAATTACGATTAGATAGATGGAGGGTTGCTGTAACTACTGTATGAAGTGAGTGAAGAGGATGTGGTGGTGGTGTATGTAAGTGTGTGTATGTGTGTGAGTATGTGTGTGTGTTGGTAGGGGATATTGCCAACTGATGTGGAAGAGGTGGGTATGTGTGTTTGGTTATTGTTGGATATTGATGCCTTGGGGGTGTAGTGTGCCCAGTTTGGAAATGAGATGGGATTCTTGAGTTGTGCGTTCAAAGCTGTCACTCTGTGACTGCCAGAGTGCCATAACTTTGACATGGTCGATGTTGTGTTGGGTGTGGTTGAAGTGTAGGGCGACGGGTTTGGGTCGGTGGTGGCGGATATCAGCCAGGTGTTCAGCGATGCGTGTTTCAAGTGTGCGTGACGTTTCCCCTATGTAGATCTTGCCACACAGCTGGCAGTGGATGGCATATATAATGTTGCGGCTCTGACATGAGAATGTGCGTTTGACTGTGAAGGAGTTTTTGGGGCCCTGTAAGATGGTGTCTGGTTTGGTGAGGGGGCCCCCCTCACCAAACCAGACACCATCTTACAGGGCCCCATACCCCATACCCACCTCTTCCACATCAGTTGGCAATATCCCCTACCAACACACACACATACTCACACACATACACACACACTTACATACACCACCACCACATCCTCTTCACTCACTTCATACAGTAGTTACAGCAACCCTCCATCTATCTAATCTTAATTTTGTTTTGATCCTTCCCCTCAAATCCCCACACACACACACACCTTTCTTCTCTTTTTTTTTTTTTTTTTTTTTTTCATTATTATCTATCCACCATTACCACAACCATCACAAAGATATCATACCATCCTAATAAACTAGACACACAACCCTATCATATCACACACACACACCTCCCCTGACGCAACCCCCCCCCCCCCCCCTCTGTTTCCTCTCCCATAATCCCCCTGGCCTCATGTCATTTCCGCCTTCATGGAGAATAACGGATAAGTCATTTTCATTCTTCTTTTTTTGTTTTTCGTAGTTTGTACTGTCCCACATGTTAAATGTGATTTATTTTTTCGCCTGATGAAGACCCAAGTGGTTGAAATGCATCGTGTCTTGTCTTGTGCTTTGTTTGTCAATGTCATTGGCGGTAAGTTCTAAAACTCTATTCCTGATCTTACGGAAATTCAGTTAACAGAATGGAAACCCATGGACTGAACAACTTACGGAAATTCAGTTAACAGAATGGAAACCCATGGACTGAACAACTTACGGAAATTCAGTTAACAGAATGGAAACCCATGGACTGAACAACTTACAGAAATTCAGTTAACAGAATGGAAACCCATGGACTGAACAACTTACGGAAATTCAGTTAACAGAATGGAAAACTATGGGAACGAAGACGTTAGGATGGAAAGTAATAGAAACAAAGATGACAATATGGCAACTTATGAAATCAAAGATGACAGGACGTCAACAAAGATGACAGGATGGACATCCACAGGAACATGAATGACAGAATGGAAACTCATAAGAACAAACGTTACTGAATGGACAATGATAGGAACAGAGATGGCAGAAGGGGCACCCAAAAGGTGACCAGACGAAAAACCATGTAAAATAACATCAAGATGAAAATTTATTGTTACAAATGTGACAGAAACGAAACCAATGGGAACAAAGCTGATAGCATGGGACTTCATGACAACATAAGAGACGGAATGAACATTCACTGGACCGAAAAGAGACGGAATGAACATTCACTGGACCGAAAAGACACGGAATGAACATTCACTGGACCGAAAAGAGACGGAATGAACATGCAAACCTGTGTGAACAGAGTTGACAAAATGAAACTCCGTAGATGCAAAAATGACATGACGAAAACCCATGGAAACAAAGATGACTGGGTGGAACTCTGTGAGTACAACGAGCATTTGGGAAACGCATGGGACATGAGGTGATTCCATGGAACCCTGTGAGTACAAAGAGCATGTGAGAAAACCATGGGACATACAGTGATCGGATGGAACCCTCTAGGAACAAAGGTGACAGGATGGGAACAAATGGAAATCCATAAAGGTGACGATTCGGAAACTCATGAAAACAAAGATGACAGGATGGAGACCCATGAAAACAAAGATGACAGGATGGAGACCCATGGAAGCAAAGATGACGGGATGGGAACCCATGGAAACAAAGATGACAGGATGGGGACCCATGGAAACAACGATGACAGGATGGGGACCCACGAAAACAAAGATGACAGGATGGGGACCCACGAAAACAAAGATGACAGGATGGGACCCATGGAAACAAAGATGACAGGATGGGGACCCATGGAAACAAAGATGACAGGATGGGAACTCACGAAAACAAAGATGACAGGATGCGAACCCATGGAAACAAAGATGACAGGATGGGAACCCATGAAAACAAGGATGATAGGATGGGAACCCGTGGAAACATAGATGACAGGATGCGAACCCATGGAAACAAAGATGACAGGATGGGAACCCATGAAAACAAAGATGACAGGATGGAGACCCATGGAAACAAAGATGACAGGATGGGAACCCACGAAAACAAAGATGACAGGATGTGGACCCATGGAAACAAAGATGACAGGATGGGGACCCATGGAAACAAAGATGACAGGATGGGGACCCATGAAAACAAAGATGACAGGATGGGGACCCATGAAAACAAAGATGACAAAGATGACAGGATGGGGACCCATGGAAACAAAGATGACAGGATGGGGACCCATGGAAACAAAGATGACAGGATGGGGACCCATGAAAACAAAGATGACAGGATGGAGACCCATCTCAAGGACATTGACAAGAAAGCAACTATAGGGGATGGCCACCATGAAGAAACTGTCCAGAACCTCTTGGGGAGCAAACAGCAACATCCTGCAGAAGGTTTATACAGGTACCGTCATTCTGACTCCAGAGAACAACAGCACTGCTTGGGCGACAGCATCAAAAGCAATCCAAGTCGCCTGAGAAGATTTTAAAATGCAGCACTACGGTTAATCACGGGCAGCATGAAAACAACACCTTTCCAGGTGATGGGAAAATACACGTCTCCTCCCCCTTGAAGACAGACGGGAGGAGAAAGTCTGTGTCCATAAGGAGAAGCTCTTTCGCATGCACTCCCACCTAGTGCATGCCAAACTAAAGAATCCCACTAAGAACAGGCTGAAGCGGAAACGCTTCAACCACATCTCTAAAAGCCTACCCAGCCGAAATGAACAGCTGCTGCCTACGTCCTCAACTAAAATGAAAATGCTTCCCGACTTTGAGGAGCCAGACGACTTCAATAAAGAAGCCTCAGTCATCACAGAAGTTCCTGGCATAGACAGGAAGGATTGCCAAGTCCCTCACCTGCTGAAAGCTTTGGCACTGGAGATGACTGATGACCAGTACAACCTCAGTGAGTGGACGCACGTGTTCACGGATGGATCCTCAAAGGGGGCAGTGAGGAACGGAGGAGCTGTCATCTTCATCAAACACACTGATAGGAGACTGACCCCCAAGGCCTTTCCCACTGGAAGAACGTCCTCCAACTACAGAGCAGAATCAGCAGCTCTGCTTCATGCTGCACAAACGTTCAGGAAGTCAAACAGCCCACCACCCAAGATTGCTTTCTTCACTGACTGCAGATTTCTGCCGCAGGGACTTCAGAGCAACAAAAGCGAACAGCTTCCGAAAAAACGTCAAAAAACCCTCCGTGATCTTTCAAGACGATCCACCATTGTACACCAGTCGATTCCATCCCACTGTGGGATCACTGGGAATGAGAAGGCTGACGCTCTGTCCAAGGCAGGCGTCAATGTAGAGCAGTTCAGCCACCCGGTGAC
>CM031622.1:13674747-13677247 GCA_018398815.1 Conus ventricosus | reverse complement strand
GCTTATTCTGGAAGCTGATGGCCAAAGAGGGTGGGTTGTGTCTCAGTCTTACTCTCATAGTTCTGTTCTTTCAAAGGTCAATGCCTTTAAATCTGGATTTTGTTTAGGAACAAGAGGAGGCATCTTAAACATAACATTCGTCGTTTTTAGCAGTGTTTCATATAGGGGGATCATGTTTGTGACAGCATGACGTTTAAACGGCTGGCATCACCGACAATTAACTTCACTCACCTTCGGGCACCCAGCTCAGATCCGAAGTGAACTTTCCACGCGTAAACACTCGCCAAATTAGACTACTTAGCCTTGACTAATTAGTCGAACTGCTGCGCTGGTACAAGCAACATCGGTGTTAGGGGAGAAGAAGGAGGGTGGGGGGGGGGGGGGTGGCAGCAGTGCTGGTCTGTCATGTCAGGGCAGTCCGCTGGCTGGCTTCTCGCGCACACGGTGACCCGTGTTGTCCCTCACTCCCCCTCGTCTACCACCACCCCCACCCCCCTCCTCAACGACGCCACCTCCCGTTTCTCCTTCCGTTTTCTGTCTTCTGTCTTAGGAATATGCCTCGGACACACGCAGCTGTCTCTCTCTCTCTCTCTCTCTCTCTCTCTCTCTCTCTCTCTCTCTGCCTCTCTCCTCTCCTCTCTCTCTCTCTCTCTCTCTCTCTCTCTCTCCTCTCTCTCTCTCTCTCTCTCTCTCTCTCTCCTTTCAAATTTGGCTGTATAGATTTATGAAGCTCAGAAAAGACTGCGAGCGGCTACCTAATATCTTAATTAATGATGTGCTTTAACTAATGTCGTGAATTTTTTTTACTTTATTTTTCTACGTGTACCTTAATTTGCTTTGTTTGATTGTATGTATGCCCTTCAGAATGGGGCCTTGGCCTTACATCTGAATAAACATTCGCATTCGCATTCTCTTTCTCTCTCTCTCTCTCTCTCTCTCTCTCCCTCTCTCTCTCTCTCTCTGTCTCTCTCTCTGTCTGTCTGTCTGTCTGTCTGTCTCTCTCTCTCTCTCTCTCTCTCTCTCTCTCTCTCTCTCTCTCTCTCTCCTCTCTCTCTCTCTCAAGTTGTTCTGTGAATGTGTGCCAATATTGACTGACTGCTCATTTTGATACGATGGCTGTAAACTAGAACTGGATTTACATGTGAGAAAAATCTGACATTTGCGAGAAAGAAAATAAAGTTTCTCCTAAAAAATTCGAAGTCTGTGTTCTAGCTTTTTAACGCACTGCATACAAAATAAAGGGCTTCACATTAAGATATGTATGCAGTGTTGTGTTAACACGTTTCCATGTAGTTGTCAAAAAATATATCGCGCTTGTGTTCGTTCACATGCAGATGTGATGTGAAATCAAGTTAAGCTGTTTACGTTGTTTTCTTAAATCCTTTAAAATCCGCGGAGGATGGCGTGCTAATTGAATGCGGTGCCGCTGAGTGGTGTCAGGTGGGGCAGGCCGTACATGGACTGTCCAGCCCTCCGCGGCTGCCACCCCGCTGCTGCTCATTGCCTGTGGCCATTGTCATTTCCTCCCTACGTTTGGCAGTTAATATTGTCATGGCATGTCGTAGGCTGGGGTTGTTGTTTTTTTTCTTCCAGAAACTGTCTCCCCCGCCTTTAGGAAACTGTTTGTCAGTAAATTCCTCTTCTCCTTGCCTCTGCCTTTTGAATTTTCATTTTTTTCTTTCTTCGTCCACACTTATGTGAAAACTGCATGCGAATTCGAGCGCGCGCGAGCACCTTTCGAAACAAAGGAAACGGTCACATAAATACTGGAATAAGACAGAAATGGTTTATTCTTAAAGCGTGTAGACATCTAAAAATGATTGAACAACAACCGTTTCATATGGAGGTGTTTGTTTTTTTTCTTATTCCATGCAACAGAAAAAAGCAAAGACAAAAATAAAGAAAACAACAACAAAAAACAAACAACAGAAAACCCGAATATAAGATCTGAATTTGTCTGTGCAAGACATGCACACATACATACGTGTGTGTGTGTGTGTGTGTGTGTGTGTGTGTGTGTGTGTGTGTGTGTGTGTATGTGTGTGTGTGTGTGTGTGTGTGTGTGTGTGTGTGTGTGTGTGTGCGCGCGCGCGCATGCGACAGTGCAAATGAGAATTCAGTGCGAGAAGCAGTCGCCCTTGGGTATATGGCAGTTGCGACTTGCGCCGAGGTAACTAAAAATTGGCTACTGCACCAGTGCAATGGTTTTATAGCACCGGTAATTATGACAATTGCCATTGGCACCGGAGCAGTTCCCAGTCATCCCTAAGTCTCACGGAGTAGTCACTGCATGTGTGGGTCAGAGTTCACTCTGCGCGCGCGCGCGCGCGCGCGCGCGCGCGCTGTGTGTGTGTATGTAGAATAACTTTCATTTGTTAATGTGTTTTTTGTAGCGACAACTCTGTGTGTGTGTGTGTGTGTGTGTGTGTGTGTGGTGTGTGTGTGTGTGTGTGTGTGTACATTGCGTCCGTGCGTGCGTGCGTTTGTGTGTGCGTACGTG
>CM031622.1:13637247-13662247 GCA_018398815.1 Conus ventricosus | reverse complement strand
TTCGCCGAGGATGAACGGATCCTGGATCTGCCTTTTGATGCAGATCCGTATGATAGGTCCGCTACAGAATTGAAGGGCTCGTCCTTGGGACACTGTCCATGTTTTCACGAGGTTTTCTTGACATCGGATTTGATGAAGGTTTTGCGTAATGTTGTTGAAAAACAAAGCAAGAGACACGAGTGAAACCGTTACCATCCTGGTAGAGGAAGCAAACACCGCACTGGTTTCATCTCCATCTACAATGAATCAGCACTCTGAAGCTCAGTAATTGACCAGTACACACACACACACACACACACACACACACACACACACACACACACACACACACACACACACATACACCCCCCCCACACACACGCACACACACACACACGCGCGCGCGCGCGCGCGCACTTAAATGATCTTCAACTGAGAGTTTGTAAATTCCTTGAGACACAGAGACTACAGTGACTTCAAAGTTAAAGCGGAGACGGTTGTTTTTCAGTGTTTTGCTTCGGTAAACAGGTATCCTTGTGGCGTTGTGTGTTACAAATTATTACACACGTAAAAACCGTCACACTCCGCCTTTTAAACGTTTGATAACGATTCATTAAAAAATCTGTGGTTTTTTTTTTCTTTGTTTTTTGTTTGCATCATTCTTCCTATTTTCCGGCCATCCTGATTCTTTCCTTCCGGTTTTCCGCCATTCTTTCATTTATCAGGATGAAGATTTTGAAGTTATTGAATGGACACTGCATATTGAACCAATGTATTGATAACGCTTTCAGGCTGATTACTGAAATGTACACTGCGATTGCACAATGTGTTTGATGACGTCCTGTCAGGCTGATTACTGAATGGACACCTGCTATTGTACATGTATTTGATAACGTCTTTCAGGCTTCAATACTATCCAAGGTTGTTCTGTTGCTTTGCTGTTGTAAAATGCCCCAATATACTTTGGTCACGATGTGAAAGATGCAGATGGACCAGAATTGGTTCTGTCGGCTTTGGTACTATAGATGAGCCCGTTACTGAACAAATACGGTTGTATTTTTGCAGACCGACTGCCAGATTAGGGCTTTGTTCTGGTTTGCTTTTGTTGCATGAAAGAAACGGAGTGTCAGTGACTAGATGCAATACCATACTCACGAGTTTTTCATTCGTAGTGTGTTGTGTGGCGTGTCTACGTGTGTGTGTGGTGTGTGTGGTGGGTGTGTGTGTGTTTGTGTGATGTTGGTGTTGTGTGGTGTGGTGTGAGTGTTTGTGTGCGTGTGTGTGTGGTGGTGTGTATTAAAGTACGAAAAAAAGAGAGAACACTTGGCCGCGTATGTTCTCAATTGAAAGAAAAAAAAGCTTTGGTACTATGAGAATGAGCCCGTTACTGAACAAATACGGTTTGTAATGTTTTGCAGAACCGACTGCAGATTAGGGCTTGTTCTGTTGCTTTTGTTGTCATGAAGACGGAGTGTCAGTGACTAGATGCAATACCAGCAGGTTTTTCATTCGTAACTTGTGTGTGTGGTGTGTTTGTGTGTGTGTGTGTGTGTGTGTGTGTGTTAAAGTACGAAAAAGAGAGAACAATTGGCTCGCGTAGTGTTCTCTTGAAAGAAAAAAAGCTTTGTAGGTATGAGAATGAGCCCGTTTACTGAACAAAAACGGTTGTAATGTTTTGCAGACCGACTGCAGATTAGGGCTTGTTCTGTTTGCTTTGTTTCAATGAAGACGATGTCTGTTGACTAGATGCAATACCACGAGGTTTTCATTCAGTACCGTGGTGAGTGTGTGTGTGTGGTGTGTGTGTGTGTGTGTTGTGTGTGTTTTAAAAGTAGGAAAAAGAGAGAACACTTGGCTCGCGTAGTGTCTCTCTTGAAAGAAAAAAAAAAGAGCGGAAGGGTGAATGGGACAGCGGTGAGGCGGGGTGGGGAAGAGGGGGGGGGGTGGGGGGGGAGGAGAAAAGGAAGAGCATTCTTGAGCGAGGCGACACTGGTGTCAATAGGATCCTGAGGACGTTGTTTTTTCGTCATTTGCGGTTTTGAGAGCCACCCCACCCCACCCCCACCCCCCTGCCCCTTCCCCTGTCTCCCTTTTTCCACCACCCTCCCCCCCCCCCCCCACCTCGCCGTCCAACCCCCCCCCCCCCGCCCCACAAATGTCCGCTCATCCTTCTTCTGTCGCCCATCCGTCCCCATCCTGCGCCACCCTCCCCCCTTTCTCCCCCCCCCTCCCCCCCTTCAGTGTTCTGCTGGGCTCGGTGGTCAAAGGGTCGGCCCCAGGGCCCCGGAATTGTTTTGCGGGCTGCGTTGTGAATGCATGGAAATATTTAGTACCACCCGCCGACGCCAAAGAAGATACGCAGACCGACGGCCTCAAAAGATTACATAGCAATTAAGAACGTATAAACACCGATTCAGACTCACTTGCTACACCACCACGTTTATGGCCGAAAGTGGCCTAAAAGCCGCCTATTCTGTACTCTGACAAGTAACTAAAAAATAACGACCCTAACAAACAATATACTCTGTATGGTTATCCGTTTCATACTAATTTACTAAAACTTTTTCAGATTTCAGTTTTTTGGTTTAATCTATGTTTTTCCAGGTCATTTTTCAATAACCGTCATTATCGCCAACACATTCTTCAACTGAGTCTTGGTCTTTCATGTGAAATAAAACTACAGTCTTTAACTGTTCTCTACAGGTCTTTTAAAACTGAGTTATATTTTTGGCATCAAATCCACACACTTTATCCTAGCATGCCTTCCACTGAAGAGCTAGTTTTGACAAAGTGTTTCTCTTTTAACTATGTCTCTTTCTGTCTCTGGCGAACAGTCCATCTATAATAAATAGTTTCTGCTTCCTTCAAACAGTCTATAAAACTGTTCTAAAATCACATTCAGTTTTATTGCTATGATTTACTAAAAAATATGTTAGACTTTATCACTCCATATAAAACTTCTATCTAGTGAATGTCTTTGTTCCATATTAAGTGTTGACAGAAAACCGACATATGATTTAAAATATAACGACAAAACTGTTTGTACCAGGTCGAGGATAAATATTGTTTATCCGCCAACCAGTTTCGAGCCCACAAATCAATGAGCAATGAGGAGTTTTTGGTCATAAAGTTAAACTGCTCATATTTTTTATAACAGAGTTTCATGGTAATTCAGTTTAATTTTATCATACTCTCCGTCAAAACTTAGTTCAGTATAATAAAACCCTATGAGGCCTAAATGTGTTAATACTCCAATTTAGTCCTGTAAAGATTGTTTCTATTTAAGTCAACAGTGATTTTGTTGCTTTGTTTGTTATGACTTAAATCCCGCCATTGTGAAGAACACGACCAACCACGTTATGGCGTTAAACGTCTAATTATTGCCAGCAATAATATTAATTCTTTTATAAGGTCATCACACGCCCACAACCCCATCCCTCTCCACATCTTATAAAGACAGAATTTCAAATATCATTGTGAACGTGTACTCCTGAAATTTCTGCTTGGAAAGGAACTGTAATTTTATGTAGAAGCTTTTTAACAACTGTTTCTTTCTGTGGTGATGTACTGTTATTTCCCATACGGCGTAATTTTCAATTTCTTTCCGACTATTAATCGTCCGTATAAGATTACCATGTAAAGGGCCAGAGTTGATGCTTTTCTGAAACTTTTTTGACGCCAAAAAATGTAAAATGGGCTTATGAATTCCCAAATTTAATTTCCATTCTAATATGGTTCTAATGCATTTGAGGTCAGGTTTTTCGAACTATTTTAAATTCATAACTGGCTCAACATTATTTGCTTCTTAGATTGCGTAGTTGTTCTAGTTTAAGGAAACCTTTTGTTGTCCGTCAACCTCTTTGCGTTTATAATCACCATCTTTAGTGTACTCATAAACCATACAAAGTGCCCCTATCTCACCATTCCGTTCAAAGTCCGCACGTCGCAAGGTCTTTTAATTCTAAAGTTATACTCCTCACAGGCGCTAATGTAACTCCCTGGTTTTCTGCCCACGCGACATATTTTTTAGTACGTAATTAGATTTATTTCCCAAAACAATGTGCCAGTTATCACATTCACGACTTTTTCCCTGTTTGTCTTCGATTTTTATATTCAATGATCCGACCCTCCCACAAACTATCTTTTAAACTGTAAATAAGGGAATAGGTAAATTTCATAATCCGCAATATGCTGGGTCTTCTCGGCCTGACGGAAGAGCCTTAAAACAGTTGAGGGCCTTCCATCATATAAAGTTTTTTCATCCAGTGCGCACGTCATCCAATGAACATAGAGAAAGGAATGTAATGCAAGATCGGCGGATTTTCCCCCACATAAGTAGTTTTGTCTGGCCCCAGCAATAAACATGAGTGGGTAAATTTGCTAGTATTGTAAAGCCTAACGTTTTAGCTGCTCTCTCTCAAAAAAGTGCAGATGATTCCTTCGACTTCTTCAGCTTAAATGTTAACATTGTGTTTAATTTGCATTGTTAAGTTTTGAGAGTAATGTCAAAGTAACTCATTGCTTCTTTTTAGTGAGCAAAACCCTTAATAACCATCAGTTATTGTTAACTGGCTCATTTTGGTCCCTGCTCTGTTAACTTTTTTAGAACCTTATTATTCTTCTTGGCTTTGCTTATAGAAACCATACGACTTTGTAAAATATTTCATGGAGCGCGACCGTTTCTTGTTCCGCATTTGTTATTAAATAGCATGTCTAAAAACGAAGGCGGTCTTGAGTTGTTATGGTTACAAAACATTTGTTAAACCAAATTAAAATTAGTGCATTCAAATATACTGACAAAATATTCTGTTGGGCCGCACTACAATCTTAAAATATACCACAGACACCCCTCGACATTTCTGTGACCCAGACTGTACGCTTTCATAAAAAGTAGTTGTCCTCCATTGAAGAGCTATCTGTAACAACCCCCCTATTAAAAAAGACTACATCGCGAAAGCGTGGTTTAGTCATCCCGATGCAGTTTTAATCAGAACCAGATTAAACTTTGCTGTGTTTTGTGGCATCAACGGGTGTGGAGTGTCGTATGCTAATCACTTTAAATCATTCTGATCCTTTGGTTAGGTCAGTGCGTACAGATTTTCATTCTATTACACCTTCATAACGTATTTTAAACTGAACTGCAAGCGCCATTAACGAATGACAAACCGTTTAAATCCATTCACCAACTAGAATAGACAAGAAGGCTTTTGAAAGGATTCCTGTAACGAATTTCAATATTAAAACACCAAGACGGACTTTAGACCAAAAGTTGGATCTTAATCAAGGTCTATGCACCCCTTATTTTTGGGTCATGCACAGTTAGTTTAAATTTGACTGAATCCTCCTTACACATCTTTCTCTTCAAGCGAAACAGCTTTTTCACCTCGGGTCCCATAGAGCAAGAGCATAAAACAGCATGGAGACAACATTTATCTTAGACACTTCTAAGGGCTCTAACTAGTGCGAATAGAACGAATAAACGACTCTATTCGTACTTACCGTTTGGTGTTTCTAGGGTCGCAAGCACAGGCAAGATCAAGCAATACTGATCCTTACTACTGGCTTTGACGCCCAAAAACACTACTTAGCAAATTTAGAGAGACGGCCATTAAGTTCTACAGTTTGATTTATCCTTGCAAGTAATCAAGAGTACCAAACATGTTTTACATACCAAGATAGAAAGAAGACTTGCTGTTTGGCTCACTGGATATACATGTGCCTTCTGAACCTTAGACTCCAGTAGGAATAATTAATAAACTATAATAATGAATTCCTTAAGCAGCAATGAAACAGAAGGTTGGAAAAACGACATCAAATTCTGAGCTAGTAATATTGCAAGCCAAAAGAACACCCAAGAATAAGTATCTAATCCCTTCCCGAGGCCCAACCCCCAAAAGCTATTGAAGACTCAGAAAGCTCGCGGGCTCTTGTTCGCGATGAACCATGAATAGAAAAGACAGCGCTTGTTCTTGAGGCGATTAACAGGCTAGGATTACCTTGGCCTTTATCTTACTAAATATTAACCCAACTACTAAAGAGAAGCTACTGCCCCTAAGTGCTCGCCATAAAGCCAACTACTTAGCTTGCAGTAGACAAAAGCCAGCTAACAATACTCCCCAATATTCCTGGTAAAGCTAACCACGGCTTTACCAGCTAATTTTTTTAATAAATTCGCAGTGAATGATAAAGCTGTTTTTTAACCCCATTATGATTTTATCAGCGATGGCGGTGAGGGCACTGGGCTTTGAACCGCTGCCGCCTGTAAAAGCCATCACCAGTGGACTTATTTGCAAATCCTAAGGCCTTTATAAAACGCTTACTAATGTGAACTCCTTGCTCTCTAAACATGTTTGTATTCGTTCTGCAGTGTGTGTCTTCATCTTAAAATTCTTTGGATAGTTTCTCTTATCTGCTCACTTGAGTTCGTAATTGTTTTCCGTTAGTAACAGCACTTCTAGTCTTGCTGATCATCTCTTTGTTCAAGATCTTTTAGTCTTTGGGCTATTCTTTCTTTAATATCATGTCCTAAGTTGGCGTCATCAGCCCTCAACGAGTTTTTTCCTTTTTCTTCTTTTTATATGCTTCAAGCTAGTCACCTAGTTTTGCGACAATTGTTTGTAATTCCGCCTCTAATAATCTAAAGCATATCAAGGGCCGTTAGTTCTCGCATAGGCAATGGGGAATCATTAATTGTTTTTAACGCTGTTTCTTCTGAAAACTAGTTTCTGCTTCTATGTATTTATTAATTCGCCTGCTGATTGATTTAATACTTTAAAGTTCTCCATGTTTTGCATTGGTATATCTGATGGGAGTTCTTGTTTTTTTTTTAGTGTGTTTTGAAGGTTTAGCAACTTGCCTCCGCCCTTAATTTTGTCTACAATGCCAAGGCAATTGAATCTATCACACTGAGTCATTTCTAATTGAACCCACGCTAAAACTTGGATGGGTCTGGTTTAGTTGTAAGCCGAACAAGTGCCCTTGATCGTTTTTTTAACAGACCAAATGGACCATCTTTAATTGAAAAAAAACAAAAATTCCCATTGTGGTTCTATAAAATTCGGGAGGTTCTTGACCTAAACTTTTGTAAAATGCTCCGACCGTACTTTCTGTTGAATTCACGCTGCATTGAGAGCGTTTAGCGATGCTGTGTTAAAGGATCATTTCACTCATGCGTCCTCCAGGATTAAAAACATCATAATCTTCTTCATCGAGACAGTCCTGCCATGTTTTTAAATTAAATAATTTTTATTTTGCTTCATAAAAATGTCGCAAGCACATGGCTCATTCATAACCCCGCATAGAAGACTGAAAGAACCCTTTGGCGTGAAGGGAAATAAGCGACTATTACTGTCCAAATAATCCATCTACTATTGAGCAGATCAAATTCTTACTGTTAAATTTCCAGACCCTAGGAGCAGATGACGTGATTGTGCAGGCTCTGCGCCGTCTTACTTTTCAAGATAGTACTCGATTCAACAACAGACCCAAACAGGACAGATGTACAGAATCTGGGACGGGCAATCGT
Source organism: Conus ventricosus (assembly GCA_018398815.1). Classification (NCBI taxonomy): domain Eukaryota; kingdom Metazoa; phylum Mollusca; class Gastropoda; order Neogastropoda; family Conidae; genus Conus; species Conus ventricosus. The sequence goes on along the minus strand of CM031622.1, from coordinate 13,654,743 downwards.
TAAGAAAAATTCTAATAAAACTTGAGGCAAGAAATATTCTTTACACATGCAGACATTATTTTTAACCTATCTATCTATGGCTAACCGGGAATGAAAGGGCTGATTTTGCGTTCAAGGATTAGAAAATGAAGAAGCACTAAAACATAGAATAGGCGCTGAAGAGACAAAAGACGGCAAAAAGTAGGTAGCCGTAAAGTTTGCGATGAAATCGCTTTTCCATACCCCTAGAATTTGAGTTGTTAAAAGCGCATGCGCCATAACTTTCAAGGAGCAATTAAGAAAAGACAGACTGTCCCTATGAACTACTTTTAACGAATACAAACGTGTTATCGAGATCAACAGACACCGAACAATGTACAGTCCATTTCTGACATACTCGTTAGAGTTGAACGTTGTATATCAACTCTAATTTAGCAAGGCAGATTGAGCACCAATATTCCGTTTCAAAATTAGCATATATTACGAAAGAGTGATTCATCATACAACATATCCTAAACAGGGCAGACACATAGGAATTTTATTTAGCGTCTTCTCAGCAAGATCGCTTAAAAAGGTATTTTGATTGCTGTGTGAAAGATGAAGAACCATTCAAAAGAGAAGTGAAAAGTTTTTTTTATCCAAAAAAACGAAAGTACAATGGTTCATGAGGCAGCCCTAACCCAAATCTATGCCAGCGGGATTAAACCTTATCACATTTTGGAGAAAAGAAGAAAACTGTTTGGCGGTGGAGGTGTAGAAATCCAACATTTGACCTTGTGGCAAAGATCTACACCTTCACAGCGTAAGACTGATGATTATCTTAACAACAAAATACGGTTTATGGATTGACCAAGGGTCAATCAGAAGATAATCATTTACATGAAAGCGGGAGAACTGTGAGAGACGTAATAAACCATACAATTGATAAAGAAGAAGCAGCTGATAAACCGCTAATGTACATTTGTTTTTAATATATGATGCGCATCTGATTATTGAAAATAACAGATTAAAAGATAATACAATACTAAATTAAATTTTATTTTATAAAAAGCATGTCTGTTCAGGTTTATCCAACGTGCCCTACAGCGCCGCCAAAAGAAAGATAGCAGCAATTCTGCTGTTATAGAAACCCCTAACAAAAAACCTTCAGATTACACCAACCATTACACAAATGCACCAGTACTAGAGCAAGACCTTTCAAAAAGACAGCAAAACTAAACGAAGGAATTCTGCTGCCATTAACTGCGATACATATGTTAATACTGGGCATCGACTATTAGTGCTCTATCAGCAGGGAACGAGCGTAGGTCTCTTAGCAACGGCATAAGGCCGCGCCCGCACTTTACCTCTAGAGGTTTGTGACTTTAGCTCTTGGCCTGTGTTCATTACTGTAGTGCCCGCAGCAAAAAAAATAAAAACAAACTCCAAAAAGCACACAGCTATGGTTCAACTAATAACGGCTAAACTTAGCTCGTTCAAGCGATAATAAAATAAAGGCGCTAGTTGACACAAACAACACGGATAAGAATTTAATCGTTACAGGCCGATATTGATGACTACAAAGACAAAGTTTTGATCTTCAAAGGAAAGGCGAGGGCAATTTTTTTTCACAACCGCCAGACGCCGAGCAAAAAAAAAGGAATGCTTAAAAAAAAGTAAACGAAACATTAAACTCTGCTCTATGATGGGGGGGGGAACAGCTCACAATAACAACACCAAAAGGTTTTTTATACTTTTAGTTAATGATCTAAGCGCCAAAAAGACCGTCGATAATGATTCGATTAAGTATTTTTTTTTTAATTTAAATAAATATGTTGAGTTAGAAAAAGAGACTCAACATGCTAAGATATATGAAGGACAAGCCTAATTGTTTTATGAGGCAATGCAAGAAAATTTGACAAGAGCGCTGAATGCTATAGATTTAGAAGTCATTGACCCCAACAAACGTACAGGCAAGCGTTGTTCAAGCTATTTCACAAGTTCCAAGTAAACTAACAATAGACCCTCCAGTTAAAGAAATGTTAGCAGTTTTAATCGACAATATGAAACAATAAATGAAGAAAAAATCTAGAAGCTGGTTCTCAACTAAACCACAGACTATTCTTTCTACATCATAATGACATAACACCCGGTTGGGCAGACGAACTGCTTACACAGTTGACAGCTGCCCGCTGAAGAAGCAAATGAGAGGCTCCTGGTTTGGTCAGAGGGCGAAGTTTTAAGATATTCAGATTAAAACAGGCCTAAGTATGCACCGATTGTAGGCAAGGCTTTACATTCCGCTACCCCAGCATTATGTCCGCAAAAGAAGCAGTTCTAAACATAAGAATTCAAGACGACAAATGTTTTATGTGGTGTGTTCTCGCAAGGCTGCATTACGCCCCGCAAAAACGCAGAGAGAGTGTATAACATATCGCCCTTACACAATGATCATAACTTAAGTGGAATAATCCAATCCTGTTAGTGTAGATCAAATGATCAGTTTTTGAAGACAAAACAAACCCATAACTGTTAATGACTACACATGGGATTAGGAAACTGTTTGGTGGCCGATTAAAGTGTCAAGAACAGCCAACAATAGGTAATCCAGACAAAAGCCATGTTGACTTACTGCTGATGCTTTCACCAGAGGGGCTGCCGCATTAACACCTTGATACGCACAATGAAAGATTATTGCCATACTTCAAAAAATTGGGCCCATAAACAAGAATTCTGCAGAAAATGTTTTAACAACAATAATGCCATCTTTTCAAGCCGCAAGCGAACATAAGAAACATTTGTAGTGGCCAGTTGACTGTAATACAGAACTAACCGCCCCCCCGTCCCGGATCTAAAGTTTATTTTAAGAACTGGAAAAAACTTTCAACATTCTCCATTCTTAGTTTACGCAACTTCGAGTCGCTATTGTTCCATTATGAGGGCCACACCACACAAACTTCAAAAACAGTCCTTAATAGTAATCATCAGATTTGTTCCATTTGCCTGCTGGAGTGGTGGATCGATGGCGCTCATATCAACGCAGAATAATATAGAGGAACCAGATGCTGCAGAAACATTCTTAAAACGCATGCAGCAAAGTGCGTAAGACTTGTTCTAAACAATCTGAATTTATCTGAAATCATGATGGTCGCCTGAAGACCACAACATAATGACTTAGCCACACATTGTTGGATTTGCGTTTTAGGAGCTAACGCCCAAGAGTGTTAACCCCACAGAAAGACCATGATCACATTAGTGGAAAGTTCAGAGGAGCAGCGCATAACAAATCAATCTTCAACTAAAGTTGAACCAAGACATGGAAGCTGCCCAATCTTCTTTCATACTTGCGAGGTTACGACTCTCATCTTATATTGCAGATGCAGTAACCAACGGCCTTGCAGGTAGCCATGCATTGCACATCATCAGAAGTACATGTGCTTAATCTAAATAACATACTTTTTTATGACTCTATGCCAACACATGAAGGGATCATTAGAGTTCACTAGCTAAGTCCTTAAAGTCCTGCCCAATAACGGGAAAAATATTTTGACTCAACGCAGTTAGAAAGGGTGTTTATCCTTATGAGTACAATGCACAGTTGGAAAGGTTTGACGAAGAACACTTCCTCCTAAAGGCGCGTTCTTTCTAAAGTCTTAGAGGAAAGGACAAACAGCGACTTCGATTACCAGCATGCTCAAGATGCGTGCAGAAGTTAGATTGTAAAAACTATGGGAGACTAGCATACCAACTTGATGGCAGATACAGGTTTTAGTTGGCGGACGTCTTTGAAATACTATAGAAAGGACCTGCATGAAACATTACAGTTCTAGATCCTGCGCATTATATTTTTCTGCACCCGGGATGAGCTGGACGCTTTCTTAAAGTTTACTGGAGTACAGATTGATTTATTTCCCAATTTAACCAATTGATTCAGATGATTTGAAAACGGATTGCGTGGGGGAATTAGTATGGCGCGCACCATTACTGTAAGCAAGACAACAAATACTTGGACGACTACGATCCAAGTAAAAAGTCTAACCTATCTCATGAATTTAGATGCAAACTATCTGTATGGATGGGCAATGCGCAATCGCTTCCATTACGCAGATTTAAAAATGTACACACGTACGAAATAATATTCAAAAGCATTAAAGTGGTTGAGCAGTTTAACGCCTGATCACATGCGCGGTTTCATTCTATTAGTTGAACTTAGAATATCTCATGAACTCATGACCTCATAATGACTATCCTTGCAGCAGAAAAGTCTAAAGATGGGACCCAAGAGAGCCGCCTAAACTTGTGTCCTAATCTTCGGGCCAAAAAAATTATGTCTGTCATTACAGACGCTACAATTTTATATTTAAGACATGGTTTGAAGTTAACAGCTGTTCATCGCATAATTAGCATTCGATCAAGAACAGTCATGAAACCATAACATCATGAAGAACACTGAATCTCAGAACCAAATCCACGAGATAGCTTCAGACAAAGACTTTTTTTTAAAGCAGATGAACAACAGCTGTTTTGGAAAGTACTATGGAGAAGTCGCACAAGCGCAAAGATGTTATATTATCACCAAAGAGAACGAAGCAATAAGCTGACTTCAAAAAACCAAATTATCAGGACATAGAGAAGCATGATCAACTTTTGGCTAATGATTAAAAAAAAGAAAGTCTACAAAATGGGACAAACCCGTTTTATGGTTTACTGTTTTAGAATTAAGCAAAGCTTTTGTATGTTAGAATTTCTTTACTACCTACTTTAAGCCCTCGTATCCTGATCCAGATTACTTTACGACAGATTACAGACCGTTTTTTGTTTAATAGATATCCCTACTGAAGGACATCTATAAAGACAAGGAATTAGAAGTTAGCTAAAGGACATGCGGGATGGTATTATACATCAGATTACCAAAAGATTCCACCTTTACATCAATTACTAACAAGAAGGTTTTAGGAAAGATGAAGATGAATTATCGGGAAAGGTAATCAGGAGTATGTGGGGTTAAGGTCAAAAATGTACAGTATTTCGACCAGGAGAAATCGATTAAGAAAGCAAAGGGAATATCTCGCCAGCGTTGCAGTCAAACATATCACATGACAACTACAAAGAGCATTTTTGGCAATAAGATTTTCCATCATGACAACGTAAAACTCTGCGATCTAATCTAACATGAGATCAACACAACTGTTTGTAACAAAGAAGTCAATTAGATAGAACAAACACAAAACGGGTGTTTGTTAAACCAGAGTTTTCATATGCCAATTGGCACTGGAGAACCGTAATTAATTAAAGCGGAACTGGTGCCTGGCGGATATCTGCAGTTTCTTCTTCACAAAAGATCTTTTGAGGGGCTGGCTGTTTTGTTGTGCAGTTTCTCGTAAATAATACACGGCGGATTCATTTTTTCAATTCTTTTTATTTCGTACGGGTAAACACTCCAACCGGATTGCTGTTGCCCAGATGCGACTGACCTCCTACTGCTTCCGCCCCCGGTAAAAAAAGGTACCTTACTTATCAAACCAAATGGTAATATATTTGCCGATGAAGACTCTCCTTTCAGCAACATTTAAGTTTTTCTTTGATTGCTTGTACTGTTTTAGCCCTTTAAATCTTCATTATTCATTGCGCCAAACTGAGGACAGTCTTCTAACCCATTCTGTGTTGCGAGAATTGTCAATCAGCTCCTCCGTAGATACTGGTAGGAAAAAGTCTTTCAGCAAACTGTTTGTTTAAAGTTTTCGACTAAAGCCTGTGATCTATGAACTCCTGGAATGCCTCTTTAATGGTAACTCTATGTTTTCAACATCATAATGGATTCACTTGGCCCTTTAAATGCGTTCCCATCATCGACTTGAATCAAGCGAGGGTAATTATTGACCTCGCTGGTATATCAGCTGTAGGGCAACATCAACAGCAGAAGCACTCTTTTGTGGTTTAAAGGTTCTGCATCTTTGTATCTTGAAGCCAGTCAATGACTGTGAGTGCGTACTTAAATCTTTTTCGTTAATCCAATCAGAAGGGTAAATACAGAAGATCCATTTGATGGGTGTCGTCGGTATTGTATTAACAAAGTGTGGGGTCTCTGTATTCGTCTAGGGCAGGTAAATAAATTTTCCAAATCGTTCTGTTTAGATAACCATTCCTTTGCTGTTTGTTCACTAACTCCCGATGCATTGGCTTACTTTTTTAATTGCAGAGAAGCCTTCCAATATCCTTTTGGGCGAATAATAGATTTTGTTCATTTTTATCAGCAATATATATGTGCAACAAAATACACAACGGTCATACCAACGACAATAAACGCGGATTTCTTGCATCTTTTGTTTTTCTGATGGTTTGATAAAAGTCACTGAATTTTGGTGGTGGCAAATGTCTGGACTGGTTTGGCCTGTTACTAGATAATATTCTTTTGCTTGATCAACATTTTTTAAATGTGTAAGCTGCATGCCCCTGTCTTTTCAGTGTGTCGATTAAAAAATCTAACTGCTCAAGTCATCTGCCTTTCATACGGTCTTGTGCTGCTGCTAGTTGCTCAAACTTTGTTATGTTCTTTTTCTCTCGCCGCCATTCCCCAGTTTTACTAACGCAAAATTACTGCCGCTAAAAGCAAGCGCATTCACCACAGCGCCGCATATCATTATTGCGAGTGAAGCCATGTTTTTTTATAAATGTATTTTTTTTACATATTGGGGGGATATTCACAGGAAATTATTCCTTGCTTTAACTAAAAATCTTTCGTGCAAGATTGAAGCTGTAATAACAGCACATCAGTTTTGCTGAATCCTCCAAGTCTAGTTGTGCCAATCAGCTGGTTTAATTTTTAACAAGCCTTTACCAAGCCATTGTGTTATCCTACTAACTTAGAGGCCTCCCAATAACAGGCAGAATGGAAACAAGGTTAGCAACAGTTTTTTCGGTGCTCATTTTATAAAATACAATAATTATAATTTAAAAAAAACATGAACAGTGATGACTACTACAGCTACAATGCGGCCTAAACCTGCCTGAACTTATAAATGAAACCAAGTGATGATCAAGCTATTATGCCCAAAAAGGAGAGGCTGTATTCTTGGCAGCATTGGAAAACAACACAGTTTCCTCGTAACTGAATTCAGCATTGAACAAATTCAACAGATGCCCGCCGCAAGAACATTTTAAAGTAACATAACAAGGTATAAAAGCGCAGCTTGGGTCAAGAAATGGTGAAAAGTGTGGGCAAACGGTTCCCTATTTGTACACTAACTAGTCAGTAGATTTGCTCCCATTGATTCGAACAAGATCTTACGTAATGATTTAACGCAAGATCCAGTTTTAACGAAAGTCATTAGAGTCTCTAGGATGGATTTATACTAGAGATTTGGAACATTGTTATACGGCCATTAATCATGGATTAATAACTTTTAATCATATAAGATTTTAATTCCCTTCAAAATGAACGAGCTGGAAAATCATCAGAACCAGGAAAACATTGAATCAGGTGGAGAAAGTAACCAGCCAGAAACAACAGCAGAAAACGCTGAACCAGGTGGGACCAATAAAAATCCTGGCGTGTTAACAGGGAAAAAAATTAGCAGAGTTGAACAAACAAAAAAAATTAATGTTACAGCATTATGAAAACATAACACGCCACGCCAGAACAAGTTGATTCAATGCCGATCTCAGTGATACAAAACATGACTAATTTGATCAACATACTCCCCAAAGGGTCTTCATGGAAAATTGAACTAAAACATGTTGTCAAGTTTGTGCGCCCCTGCTTGCTGCGGGCAGTTATTATGGTTTATAAAATATATAAAGGAAAGACAGCAGAACCTAAAGCAACCAAAAAAAATCTGAACCATTAAATGCCAGAAAGAGACAACTGAACACGCCAAAACCGCCAATAAACAAAGCACATTTTGATTCCATTTATAATGCAATATATTTTAAATTTTTATAAAAAATAGATCATGGCGTATTATAAAATGATAAAGTCAATAAATAAAGACTGAGTCTATAACAGACATTTCCATAGACCAGAATTGTAATAATGCGGTTGCTTCGGATGTAAGAGCTTCCTTAAGGATCTAAGGACAAAAACGCTGAGCAAGACATCCTCAACGATGACGCGTTTTTGAGGCGTGTGTGTACTATATTAGACATCTACTATTTAAGAATAAAAACATAGATTGTATTTTTGATAATTATAAAGATTAACTTAATAAGAACTGGTTTGTTGTACTAAGAGAATGACTTAGTTATATCTTAGTTAACTTGGTAATAACTTGAGGATGACATAAGGACAACTTGAATAAAAACTTAAAATAACGAGAATAACTTGGGTGATAACTTGGGTAAGAACTTTGATTGACTTGAGGATGACTTTGAAAATAACTTGAGCAAAAACTTAAAAGGTCACGTTGGGTAACTTTCAGTTAAAAACTTAGAAGGAACTTGATGTGTGCATGCGTGGGTGGGAGTGGGGTGGTGGGTGGGTGGGAGGGTGATGGTGGGGTGGAGAGGGGTAAGGGGGTGTGCATGCGTGGGGGGGCGGGGGTAGATACGCGCGTGCGTGGGTGGGGGAGTGGCATGCGAGGGGCAGTCCAAAACACACAACACACAAACACAAACAAACAAACAAAACAAAAGACAGGACAGTGCTATGTGGGAAAGTGAAGGAAAATGCCGCAGAGCAGCAAGTTGTAGGTTGGCAAGATTGCTACCGAACAAGCATGTTCGTTACTATAATAGAAACCGGCGTCAGAGCAGGGTGCAAGATGGCCTTTACCGAACATGCATGATTCGTTACTTAAATTTAGAAACCGCTCAGAGCAGCAAGATGGCTACACTAACATGGCATTTCTTCAATATTTAAACTCGCGTCAGATAGCAGCAAGATGGCATAACGCATACAGCCTTACAAGCGTGCGGGGTTTCGACTACTTCCGAATCTCCGACCACGAGTCGGTTCCGTGTCGTCTGCTTTTGCCGTTGTTCATCACAAACACCACAAGGTGGAAAGTTTTCATGAATACAAGGCAGTACACCTGTCACTGAACATTGGAGCTTTTGAATGAAATCATTTCTTTCAAAAGTTAAAAGCTTACAAAGTTGCTCTAATTAAATTAAACAAACACAAAATGCTCATTGGCTAGCAGATTGAATAAAACAGTTATTTGAAGATAGTGCCGGCCACATCAACTACTCCTCTTCCATACTGGTAGGACTAAGGTCTGCCTAGTCCCCTATCTCGTTTTGCCAGAACATTCGAAAAATCGCCATTCAGTTGCATAAGGGCACACTTAAGCAGATAAACTAGTTAGAAGTGTAGAAAATTAGAAAAGTAATACACATCTTAATACACAGATCAGCTGCTACATGAACACTGAATCTGTAGTTGAACAATCAATGCAAGTCTAATAACAAACTGAGAATCAGTTTAACTTGAGGACAGCAAAATGTTTCAAATATAAGTTTTTAGCATACGAAAACAGCCGTGTTTAAACTCCGCCTTAAGAAATGAACGCATGATTTTTTAAAACGTGCTTTAGCTGCCCTCAAGAGCCAGCTCCCAACATCACGCGTAATGGAGGGTCTGGGAGCGGCGCCAACTAACGAACAATCTCATCGATAGCCAAACACTATTAAAGCTAGCTGTCTCTTTGTCAACATTATTGTCTTCAACGAGCCAACAAACCTTTAAGAGATACACAATTCTGATCATGCGTACACCGGTTTACACTCACACACCAGCGCAGTAAAAACCCTGACCCGTTATTGCTCAGCAGTCAGTAAGAAGAATGTGTGGTTAAGCTAGTCGTGAGCGGCCGCTGATAGCCCCAGGCTGTGAGGGCGCCCCACGCGGGCAATGTTGGCTGACGTGCATAAGGTGCGATATATCGAGCAGCGTGGCGAAGGAGTGGGGGGTGGGGAGGGAGTGCGGCAGTATTGATTTTATGGCTGGATACACACCTACAAAGTAGGCATGGAGCACGCCACCGAGGTGAGGGGTAAATGCCCTGTCAACCAGGGACACATTTTTTTTAAAAAGTGTGTGTGTGTTGTGTGTGTGTGAGTGTGGTGTGAGTGTGTGTTTGGTGTGCTGAGTGAGTGAGTGAGTGTGAGTGAGTGAGTGAGCGTGTGTGTGACTGTGTGTGTGTGTGTGTTTTGTGCGTGCGTGCGTTCATGCGTTGCACGTGTGTGTGTTGTGCATGTGTGCGACGTATATGTGAAACGCAAAACACGTATGCCTATGGCCCCCGTTCTAAAATAAATATCAACAAAGAATCCTTCGCCACAGTCAGTTACGCCAGCCCTACCTTATGGCGCCAAATTACAGGTCCCCCATAGGAACCGTCCAGTGTACTGCGCCACAAAACCCAAGCCCTCAAATTAGGGTTGTTCGCACAGTGTAAGCGCGAAAATAGAAGTTATTAAATGATCAGTAAATTAGAAATTGAAAACGGATAACCCTACAGAGTATATTTGTTTGTAAGGGTCGTTAGTTTTTTAGTTACTTGTCAGAGAACAGGAAGAGGGCGCTTTTAGGCCACTTTCCGCACAAAAACGTGTGGAGTAGCAAGTGATTCTGAATCGGTGTTAATACGTTCTCGGCATTTTATTCTTCTTCTAAATGAGCATTTGCATTTTTGTCAAACTGATAAAATGCAAAAAACGCCGGAATAAATTCGTACTTGTTTTGAAGGTGGGTCAGTGTGTTCCGCGGGCTTTAATATCACACGAGATTTCTGCGAAAATGAACTAATACCCTTCTTTTTGTTTTGGTTCTTGTTGTCAGTTTTAAAGCTCGACTTAAGCTGTTCTTTTGTTGCTGTTGTTGTAATTTGTGTGTGTGTGGGGGGGGGGGGGGGGGGGGGTGGGTGTGTGTGTGTGTGAGTGTGTTGGGTGTGTGTGAAAGCGTGCTGCCGTGGTGGCATGCGTGGGGGGGTGGGACATCACATGTTCCTCTCGATATGTGTGTGCGTGCGTGTGTGTGAACACGATTTATTTCGGAAAGAATTTTCGTAAAAGAGAATGGTTTATGCATAGATGGTCAACACTACTAAGCTGGTGGATAAAGTTTTGCGTTGATATGTTTCGTTTTAATTGTGTTTTATATACTGACTTCCATAAAAAAACCGCGGCAAATTTTGAAAGGCTTATTTTTTCGGTGAAAAGGGGTGAATATAATATTGAACATTGTGCAAGTTGTTTGGTCCAAGACTCACGTGCATGGTAAACATTGGTGAGCAACACATCATCCGCATTGGAGGGTCACCAAAAATGCAAACTGGTGCTGCATGGGGCACGAGCACACATACAGAGCAAAGTTAACCAGCGAACAAGTACGCAGGCATGCAGCTTTATAAAAGGCCGCGCTACAAGGTTCAGGTAAACGACGTCCGTCTGAGCGCTAACAGAGATGCCAAGACTACGCGCATAGGAACAGCAAAAGTGCCCTAGGGCCATCGGAGCTGGTGTGGATGCCAGGCAGGTCGCCACATCTTTAACGTCCACATCTGCAACCATCTATCGTCCTGCAGCTCCGGGAAAGATGCAGTATACTGGTATCCACTGATGATCGCCCCCGGCCAGCCCGTCCCTTGGGTCCACCACACAAAAAGATGATCGCCATTTTTGTTCAAACCCTCTGCGGGGACCAAGGCGGCAAAACAGCCGCTAACACTGCTCACAGGTGCCTGGATCTCCAGCAAAGACCAGTCCTCAACACTATGGCGGCGGCCATCTTCGAGGAGAATGTTGCAGGGCATGTAGGGCGTCCTCACTGAGGACCTGTACAGACACCAAACACCGCAGGACAGGCTGCAGTGGGCACAAGCCCGAATCAACTGGCGCAGGCCCGCATGGGGACGCATACTGGTTCTCAGATGAGAGCCGTTTTTGTATTGACAATGCTGACAGGTCGTGTCAGAATAATGGCGTCCGCCCTGGTTGAACGCTATGCTGACTCTGTGTGGTAGAGCGGAACCCTGTGGGAGGCCCGAACGTTATGATATGGGGTGCAATTGGCATTAACCACGCCATAGGACCAATCATCTTTCAGAACTTTGGTCCTGGTCACGACAGGGTGTCAATGCACACGCTACATCACGCAGGTGCTCAGACCCCATGACGATCCTTTTTTTTGCGCAACACCCAAACTGGACATTCCAACAGGACAATAGCAAGACCACACACCGCCAGGGCCCCGCAATTTCTTCAGCATAACAACGCAAGTGCTGCCTGGCCAGCCCTCATCCCCATTTAAAACCCAATAGAACATTTTTGGATGAACTTGGAAGACGGCTGGACCTCCTGCGTCACGACCAGCAACAGCGGCTCAACTTCACCAGGCCGATCGTCCATGTGTGGGCTGGATGGCCAAGGGGACCATCAAACCCACCTGTCCACTCATGAGCCGCAGGTTCAGAGCAGGTAATGTCCACGCAAATGGGGCCACACACGGTTATTAGGAACTTCAAGCTATGGTTGTCACGTGACTGGATTTTTCCACACAAAAGACATATCGCTGATGACATTTTCACACATTACTTTGTGTAATGAATCAAATCACGTGAATCTCGCTTTCACTCTGTACAATTGTGACCAAAAAAATTCACCCCAACCTTCACTTGTTTTGTTTTCAGCGGGGGCCGTGTTTTTATGAAGATCAGTATATTTATAATTCATTTTCCTCAGTTTGTATTTACAAGATAAATTTGCGTGCGTTCCTCCTGTGTAAGTATGGCTAATGAGTGCCGTAGATTAGCGTTGGTTTAAAGTTAATAATTTTAGAGTTCGGTTCCGTGTATGTGTTTAGCCGATGTAGGGCATTGTCTGCTATGGCGGGAGGGGGAGGAGATTGTCAGGGGAGCGAAACCTCTAACAAAAGGCCTTAAACGCTTTAGAGAGAAAGAATGCCGCGCGTGGTGGAGAATAGGTCAACGGACTGATTTGGCAGGCGCGTCCCTTACCTCGTGCATACGGTCGAACTGTGTCAGGTTTGAAGTGTCAGGCAAATGATTGTCACTGATAGATAGCGCATAATGTAGTGAGGCGCTCCCAAGTTCGAACCTTTCCGATAGGTCGAATGGGAGAAACTTTAACCACTAGGACTCCGGAGCCACGAGTGGGGCTGAATACCAGTCAGTCTGAAGTGTGCTTTGTAACCAAGACCTTGAAGAACAGAAGTGTTGAGGCTTATTCAATGGTCAGCTGTGGGGCACTGTGTTCATGCTTTGTCAGGCTGGCTGGTGAATGCGTGTGGACGTTGTTGGTGTGGCTTCTATAGATAATTACGGGTGAAAGTGGCTCCTGTAGTCGGTGGGAGTTTTCGATGTCCCATATGGTGCAAAGTGGTTTGTTTGTAAAGCAGTTTGGTGAGAGAGTGTGTAAATGCTGATGTGTGGAAGAATGTAGAAGAGGGGAATTTCAGCATACCTGTGAACAAAGGTGGTAGAGAAGCAACATGTAACGTAGGCATGGCCCAAAGGGAAAATCCTTTGTGTCCATCCCTATATAAAACTGAGGGGAACAACATCACGAAAGAGGAGAGAACAACACCATGAGAGAGAGAGAGAGAGATAGAGGGAGGAGAGAGAGGAGAGAGAGAGAGAGAGAGAGAGAGAGAGAAAGAGAGAAAAGGACAGAGTAGAGTTTGAAAGAAACGTGGTCTGGGCGACAGAAGCGACAGCAAGCTCTCAGCGAAAAAAGACAAGCTGAGAAGAAGACTTTGTTCGAAACCCAGAGGTGGGCGAAAGAGACGAAGAAGAAGATTTCTACGATCGAGACCCATAGACGACCACGGAGACCCAGCCCGAACCTGTGGCCATCAACCAAGACATCACCAACACCCAGTGCTGAAAAAAACTTAAAGTGACTTGTTCGAGAAGTGTGGTGTGTGTGCATGTGTGTGTTGTGTGTGTGGAAACCAGGCCAGTTAAGAACCCTTTTTGAGTGAAAAACCCGCGATAAGGAAGTATAATTTCTTATGTTTTTGATTATTCCATTTGTGTAATGGATTTTTCAGGTATACATTATAAATGGCATCATTAGAAACTGTATATTTTTGGTTCTCAGTTGTGTTTGAGAGCAACGAATGCGTGATAAAGACATTCCAGAGAGAAGGTGTATACTTTGGGTAGTGAGGATAACCTTTGGTGTGGTAAGCCTGACTGACTAATACATCAGCTTAGTCCACGTAAGGCAATACCATCACGATTCCCTCGTCCTGGACAGTAAGTCACAATTCATGTCCTTAATTGTCCCATATGCGGCGTGACACATAACCGTTTCCACGAACGCACTGTGAACTGATTCATCCAGCATTCACAAAAAAAAAAGCGGGTTCTCAGTCACGTGACGTGCTGCAACACGGAAAGAGAGCTACGTCATTTCTCGCGATTCCACATGAAACTATGACGTCCAAAGCGCCTTGGTGCATGTGGTATATGATCCTGTTCGTTGTTAACCGTTTTCAGCTGAGTAACTTTCATGAAGTGGGCAAACGTTTTACCAATGCATGCTGACTTCTTTGGCATGAGTGATTTCCATACAAAAAAAAAAGAGGCTGTGAAACTCATCCGCAAAAAAAACGACGACAGCACGGGAAGACACACCACCGAACCAACTTTCCTCCCAGTCCAGATCAGCAGCACTACAGTTTCGGGGTTAGGTTGCCATGGTTACCAGAAGTAGCGTGTGTGGGGTAGGCTGACAAGATGGATCTGGTGGTGGAAGTATTGGTGGCGGTCGGTTGAGTGAGGATGTGTGCGGCAGCAAATTTAGTAACAATGTCATGGACGCAACTAGCGCTGTTGGAAGTCTAGCAGTGGGAACGGTATGTTGTGGTACTGGGTATTGGTCAACGAGGACCGGTTAAGTTTTCATATGGCGATGAGCGAGAGAGACACACACAGAGGAGGGGAAGAGATAGAGAGAGAGGGAGAGATAGAGAGAGAGAGAGAGGGGGGGGGAAGGGGGCTTCGAATAAAATAACACAAACGATACGACAAACAAATACTACGAGGCATATTTTACGTGGGCGCTGTCAAGAACTGTACCCACCCCCCCCCCGGAAAAAGAAAAAAAAGCAAGAAACTAAAACTAAAAGTAAAGAATTAAAAAGAAAAACCGAATTTGGCAATCATTCTCATTTTGTTGGTGTGCAATATTAATTTCCCCAAACTACGGAGGAGTCGTGAGAGAGAGAAGAGAGAGAGAAGAGAGAGAGAGAGAGAGAGAGAGAGGAGAGAGAGAGAGGGGGGGGGGCGGAGGGGAGGGCAGGGGGCGAGCAAGAGTTGAGAGAGAGAGAGAGAGATAGAGAGAGAGAGAGGGGGGGGGGGAGGGGAGGGCAGGGGGTGCTAGCAAGCGTTAGAGAGAGCGGGAGAATTTTGGGGCGAACCGATTGCACTGGTACCACTTTAGTACCTTTGATGTGATTCATGGATATTTGCTATGTTTTGAGAGAACCTCTCTCTCTCACTCTCCTCTTCTCTCTTTATCTCTCACTCTCTCTCTCTCTCTTCTCTCTCCAATCTTCACGGGACTACGCTAAGTTATTGTTAGGAACAGGAATAGGCGGCTTTTAGGCCACTTTCGCCCAAAAACGTGGTGGAGTAGCAAGTGAGTCTGAATCGGTGTTTATACGTTCTCTGCATTTTATTCTTCTTCTAAATGGAGCGATTTGCATTTTGTCAAATGTTAAAATGCAAAAACGCCGGGAATATATTCGTACTTGTTTTGAAGGTGGGTTCTGTGTTTCGCGGCTTTAATATCACAGCGTGATTTCTGCGAAAATTGAACTACCCTTCTTTTTGTTTTTGTTCTTGTTGTCAGTTTTAAAGCTACGACGTTAAGCTTTCTTTTGTTGCTGTTGTTGTAATTTGTGTGTGTGTGTGTGTGTGTGTGTGTGGTGTGTGTGTGTGTGTGTGTGTGTGTGTGTGTGTGTGTAAGCGTGCGTGCGTGTGTGCATGCGTGTGTGTGTGAAGCATCAACATGTTACCATCTCGATATGTGTGTGCGTGCGTGTGTGTGAAGCACTAAAAAGAGAACGGGAAAGAATTTTCGTAGAAAGAGAATGTTTATGCATAGATGGTCACACTACTAGAGCTGGTGGATAAAGTTTGCGTTGATATTCGTTTCGTTTTTAAGTGTGTTTATATACTGACTTCCATAAAAAACGCGAAAATTTGAAAGGCTATTTTTCGGGTGAAAAGGGGTGAATATAGAATATTGAACCATTGTGGCAAGTTGTTTGGGTCCAAGACTCACGTGCAGTGTAAACATTGTGTGAGCAACACATCATTCCCGGCATTGGAGGGTCAACAAAAATGGCAAACTGGTTGCTGCATGTGAGGCACGTGCACACGATACAGAGCAAAGTTAACCAGCGACAAGTACGCAGGCATGCAGCCTTTATAAAGCCGCGCTACAAGGTTCAGGTAACGACTTGCCGTCTGAGCGCTACAGAGATGCCAAGACTACGAGCAGAGGAACGCAATCGTGCCCTAGGCCATCTGGAGGCTGGTGTGGATGCCAGGCAGGTCGCCAACATCTTTAACGTCCACATCTCAACCATCTATCGTCTGCAGCACCGCATGCGAGTTACTGGTATCACTGATGATCGTCCCCGGCCAGGCCGTCCTTGGGTCACCACACAAAAAGAGGATCGCCATTTTGTTCAAACCCATCTGCGGGACAGGCGGCAAACAGCCGCTAACACTGCTCGACAGGTGCCTGGGAATCTCCAGCAACGACTCAGCCTCAACACTATGCGGCGGCATCTTCAGGAGAATGGGCAGGCATGTAGGCGTCCTCACAGAGGTCCGGTACTGACACCAAGACACCGGCAGGACAGGCTGCAGTGGGCACAAGCCCGAATCAACTGGCGCAGGCAGCAGTGGGGACGCATACTGTTCTCAGATGAGAGCCGTTTTTGTATTGACATGGCTGACGGTCGTGTCAGAATATGGCGTCGACCTGGTGAACGCTATGCTGACTCCTGTGTGGTAGAGCGGAACCCCTGGGGAGGCCCGAACGTTATGATATGGGGTGCAATTGGCATTAACCACGCCATAGGACCAATCATCTTTCAGAACATTGGTCCTGGTCACGGACAGGGTGTCAATGCACAGCGCTACATCAACCAGGTGCTCAGACCCCATGTCGATCCTTTTTTTGCGCAACACCCAAACTGGACATTCCAACAGGACAATGCAAGACCACACACCGCCAGGGCCACCCAGCAATTTCTTCAGCATAACAACGTCAATGTGCTGCCCTGGCCAGCCCTCAGTCCCGATTTAAACCCAATAGAACATTTTTGGGATGAACTTGGCAGACGGCTGGACCTCCTGCGTCCACGACCAGCAACAGCGGCTCAACTTCACCAGGCCATCGTCCATGTGTGGGCTGGTGTGCCAAGGGGACGCATCAACCACCTGGTCCACTCAATGAGCCGCAGGTGTCGAGCAGTTGTCAACGCAAATGGTGGCCACACACGGTATTAGGACTTCAAGCTGGTTTGTCACGTGACCTTGGATTTTCCACACAAAA
>CM031622.1:13619747-13624747 GCA_018398815.1 Conus ventricosus | reverse complement strand
GCATCAAAAAGACGTTCATTGAATGTTTTAAGAAGTAAGGTTGCATTACCAACATTTTGCATTTCCCAAGCATATCCAAATCCATGTGAACATATAATTGACCTCACATTTGCTACCCAGATTTGTCTACCGGCTGAATCGTGTGTAAACAACATCAGATAGCACTGTTTGGAGTATCTGTTGTCTTCCATAGCAAACAGTCTGATCCAGTACTTTACCACACTGGAAAGCATGTGAATTTCGTGCACAACCCACCTGGTAGGATGAAAAACGTGAGCGAATCAAACAAGAAAAATATACGTATTTAAAGTTTTTTCGACACACAGACAAGAGGATTTAGATAGTTATATTGATGCGAAAAAGAGTTTAAAAGCTGTTAGTAAAGTTAAACAATCAGAATATAATGAACAGTTGGTAAAAGAACTGACCAACTCATGCTTTGATAAAAACTCAAGAGTTTTCTGGGAAAAGATAAGAACGTTAACTTCAGATAATCAGAGTAAATTGAAAGAAATAACTCCGCGTGCTTGGCATGATTACTATAAGAATCTTTTCAATGTAAGACAGGTATCGGATGATTCGCAGTTTGCTGAAGATGTTCAGACCACGCTCGACATCTGTGAACAGTGTGCTCATTTTGGAAATGGATAACGACATCACAGAAGTAGAAATCCGTAGGACATTTAACAAATCAAAGAGCGGTAAGGCAGTTGGCCCTAACGGTCTTTCATCTGACTTTTTCTTGCGTGCCTCTGATATTTTGTACAATGTCTTTTTATCCCTGTTTAGTAAGGTATTTTCTTCTGGAATGTACCCCGAAAGCTAGTCAGAAGCATTGATTTTACCATTGCATAAGAGAGGAAGTAAAACAAACGTTGATAATTACAGAGGCATTTCGCTTCTGAATGTTGTTAGCAAATTATACATACTGTCTTAAACGAAAGACTTTAGCAGTTTTGTGAAGAAAATGATTTGATCCCGGAGGGGCAGGCTGGTTTCCGCACGGGGTACAGCACAATTGATAATATATTTACTCTACAAGCTCTAGTACAAAAATATCTAACAAAACAAGATGGCCGGTTTTACTCTGTCTTTGTTGATTTTTCGAAGGCCTTTGACTGTGCAGACAGGAAGAAGTTGCTGTTTTTACTGTGGCAAAAAGTTGTGCATGGAAACATGTTTTCAACACTAAAAAGCTTGTAAAGAAAGTTAAAGCTTATGTCAAACTGGGTGGCAAAGTCACGGATTATTTCGATGGCTTGTCTGTCAGAACTTGAGCAGCAATTGAATACATGTGGAGCTCGTGGCATAGACCTTTTGAATGAGGAAGTTAGTGTGGTTTTGTTAATGTATGCAGACGAGATTGCAATAGTTACTGACTCTGCAGCTCACCTACAAAAGAAAATCAATTGTCTACAACAATATTGTGCTAAATGGGGCTTACTGTTAATATGGAAAAAAGTTGTTTTTAGAAATGGTTGTTTTGTTTGGAAAAAAATGTAAAAAGTAGTTTTACGCTGGAATACAGATAACTGTAGAAGCCAAGTATAACTATTTAGGTATCATTTTTTATCTACTCTGAACTGGGCTTGATGTGTGCAAAATTCATCAAGTGAAGCAGCACTCAGAGCAGTAGCAGAAGTAAAGAAATTTGTACTCCAGACTTATTAAAAATCTGCCAGCCAGCACTGTCTTCAAAGTCTTTGACACAAAAGTAAAACCTATCTTGTGTGGTTCTGAGCTTTGAGGCGTTCAGAAATTTGACGTAGTTAAGAAAGTGCACGTTAAGGTATGCACGATGATCTTGGGTGTTGGAAGGGATGTTATAAATACCATTGCTCTGGGAGGATGCGGTAGATTTCCGATATACATACACGTGTGTGTGTGTGTGTGCGTGTGTGTGTGTGTGTGTGTGTGTGTGTGTGTGTGTGTGTGTGTGTGTGTGTGTGTGTGTGTGCACGTATGTGTGTGTACACAGAGAAAAAGGGGTGGTGTTATATATATATATATATATATATATATATATATATAGAGAGAGAGAGAGAGAGAGAGAGAGAGAGAGAGAGAGAGAGAGAGAGAGAGAGAGAGAGAGAGATAGGTAGATTCACATCTCCGTGCGGTTTGGGCACCACTCCACAAAAGAAAGGCTTACGGCAGATAATGCCTGCAGTTGCAAGCAGAAATATACAAAAGGAAATCATAAGACCCAGGCCACTGCTGTTCCAACATTTATTTATTAGCTGAATTTTCTCCCGACTCGGGCTGTGGGGGTGGGGGGTTGAGTGTGTGTGTGTGGTGTGTGTGTGCGTGTGTGTGTGTGTGTGTGTGTGTGTGTGTGTGTGTGTGTGTGTGTGTGTGTGTGTGTGTGTGTTTGCGTATGTGGGTGTGTGAGGGTCAGGGAGTATGGGGGATAGTGTACTGGGGCTTAGTCTGCTTCTGCATGATAGAAAAGGTGTATTAAGGCACAACAGGTTTTGGTAAACATATCTTTCGTGATCTTTAATTTTCTCTTTTTAAATGTATCAGATTGGGGATGTGAGTATGCTTTCCCCTTATTCATTTATTCATGTTTTCATATCTTGAGATGTGTGACCAATAGATAGGATTCCTTTCTGTGTAAGTTCAGCTGCTTATTCCGATTTTGATGTGAAGTGTGCCAACAACAGGCAAGGGGGAACATGCATGTTGACTGAGGGATATAAATTGCCTCTGTGTGTGGGTGGGGGTGGGGGTGTGTGCGTGTGTGCGTGTGGTGTGTGTGTGTATGTGTGTGTGTGTGTGTGTGTGAGTGTGTATTGTGAGTGGGTGAGTGAGTGAGAGAGAGAGAGAGAGTGAGAGAGAGAGAGGGGGGTGAGAGAGAGAGTGAGAGAGTGAGAGAGAGAGAGATAGATAGATAGATAGAGAGAGAGAGAGAGAGAGAGAGAGAGAGAGAGAGAGAGAGAGAGAGAGAGAGAGAGAGAGAGAATGTATGCAAGATGGGGTGTGGAGGTGGTGAGTGAGTGTATTTTCCTGTGTTTTTCCTGTGAGTTGTTCTCTTGGTGGGGTTTTGTCGCTTTGCCCTGCTGTGGTCACGACCAGAAGCTTGGTTTGAAGAAGCCCGAGTCGGGCGAAAATTCAGCTAATAAATAAATGTTGGAACAGCAGTGGCCTGGGTCTTATGATTTCCTTTGTATATATATATATATATATATATATAATATATATATATATATATATATATATATATATATATATATATACTTCACAGTGAGACGGCATTCAGATGGGTAAGGAAAGAGGTTCTAGGGATGGGACCAAGATGCTGAAAAACAGACAGCAAAGAAAATATATACTGACTTCCATAAAAAACGCGAAAAATTGAAAGGCTATTTTTCGGGTGAAAAGGGGTGAATATACAATATTGAACCATTGTGGCAAGTTGTTTGGGTCCAAGACTCACGTGCAGTGAAAAAATTGTGTGAGCAACACATCATTCCCGGCATTGGAGGGTCAACAAAAATGGCAAACTGGTTGCTGCATGTGAGGCACGTGCACACGATGCAGAGCAAAGTTAACCAGCGACATGTACGCAGGCATGCAGCCTTTATAAAGCCGCGCTACAAGGTTCAGATAACGACTTGCCGTCTGAGCGCTACAGAGATGCCAAGACTACAAGCAGATGAACGCAATCGTGCCCTAGGCCATCTGGAGGCTGGTGTGGATGCCAGGCAGGTCGCCAACATCTTTAACGTCCACATCTCAACCATCTATCGTCTGCAGCACCGCATGCGAGTCACTGGTACCACTGATGATCGTCCCCGGCCAGGCCGTCCTCGGGTCACCACACCAAGAGAGGATCGCCATTTTGTTCGAACCCATCTGCGGGACAGGCGGCAAACAGCCGCTAACACTGCTCGACAGGTGCCTGGGAATCTCCAGCAACGAATCAGCCTCAACACTGTGCGGCGGTATCTTCAGGAGAACGGGCTGGCATGTAGGCGTCCTCACAGAGGTCCAGTACTGACACCAAGACACCGGCAGGACAGGCTGCAGTGGGCACAAGCCCGAATCAACTGGCGCAGGCAGCAGTGGGGACGCATACTGTTCTCAGATGAGAGCCGTTTTTGTATTGACATGGCTGACGGTCGTGTCAGAATATGGCGTCGACCTGGTGAACGCTATGCTGACTCCTGTGTGGTAGAGCGGAACCCCTGGGGAGGCCCGAACGTTATGATATGGGGTGCAATTGGCATTAACCACGCCATAGGACCAGTCATCTTTCAGAACATTGGTCCTGGTCGCGGACAGGGTGTCAATGCACAACGCTGCATCCACCAGGTGCTCAGACCCCATGTCGTTCCTTTTTTTGCGCAACACCCAAACTGGACATCCCAACAGGACAATGCAAGACCACACACAGCCAGAGCCACCCAGCAATTTCTTCAGCATAACAACGTCAATGTGCTGCCCTGGCCAGCCCTCAGTCCCGATTTAAACCCAATAGAACATTTTTGGGATGAACTTGGCAGACGGTTGGACCTCCTGCGTCCACGACCAGCAACAGCGGCTCAACTTCACCAGGCCATCGTCCATGTGTGGGCTGGTGTGCCAAGGGGACGCATCAACCACCTGGTCCACTCAATGAGCCGCAGGTGTCAAGCAGTTGTCCATGCAAATGGTGGCCACACACGGTATTAGGACTTCAAGCTGGTTTGTCACGTGACCTTGGATTTTCCACACAAAGACATATTGCTGATGACATTTTCACAACATTACCGGTGTTATGAATCAAATCACGTTGAATTCTCGCTTCCACTCTGTACAATTGTGACCAATAAAATTCGCCCCTAACCTTCAGCTTGTTTTGCTTTCGCGTTTTTTATGGAAGTCAGTATATTTTCTTGTTTGTGATCTTCGAATCTGTCTGTCTGTCTCTCTGTCTCTCTCTCTCTCTCTCTCTCTCTCTCTCTCTCTCTCTCTCTCTCTGTTTTTTTTAAATCTGTCACAATGAGTCTGTTTCT
>CM031622.1:13604747-13612247 GCA_018398815.1 Conus ventricosus | reverse complement strand
CGCATCTCATGTATTTGTCTCGCTTGGACTTTTTCCCTTGTTTTTGTTTCTTTTTTCTTTTGTTTCTTTGTTATTAGGGATTTTTAGAAAATTTTTTTTCCCAACTTTGTTGGGTTTTCCCTTTTTAAGGGGAGGACGAGAGAGAGAGAGAGAAGGGGGGGAGGAGAGGGGGAGAGAGAGGAGAGAGGAGACGAAACGGCGGCGGAGGAGGAGGAGGGGGGGGAGGGAGGGAGGGAGGGAGGGAGGGGGGGGAGGGAGGGAGGGAGGGAAGGGGGGGGGAGGGAGGGGGGGAGGAAAAGGGGGGGGAGAGGAGAGGGGAAGAGAGAGAGGGAGAGAGAGGGAGAGAGAGAAGAGGAGAAAAAAACACTTTTTGGTGTTTGCGTGGTGGTGCGCCGGGCGCGGTGTGTGGTGTGTGTGGTGTGTGTGTGTCCCGGGGCGCGCGGGACACGCATTTTTCCCATACACAAGGGGCTAGTTACTGTCCTATGTCTTTTCCATGTTCCAAATGTGTTAGGCACACTTAAAAAGAACAATCAAAAAACAACAAAACACACACCCCAAACCACCACAAACCCCCCAAACCACACACAACACACCACACACCACACACACCCCAAAACTCTCTCTCTTCTTTTTTCTTCTCTTTTCGCTTCTTTTCTCTTCTCTCTCCTCTTTCTTTCTCTTCTCTCTCACATAAAAGTGAAGAAAGGAGGGGACAAAGAAGAGAAGGAACGGTTTTAGAAAAGGGGAAAAAGGGAGGAAGAAAAGGAAGGGGTGGAAAAATGGATGGAAAAAGGGAAAAAAGAGGGGGGAAAAGGGTAGAAAAGGGAAAAAGGGGGGGACAGAAAAGGGAAACGGTGGAAAAAAAATGGAGGGGAAAGGAAAAAGAGGAGGGAAGAGAAGAGAAGGGGGGGGGGGAAAAGGGACGGGTTTGGGGAAGGAGGAAAAGAGGGGAGAGAAGAGACGGTATGGAAAGGAAAGAGAAGGGGAAGGGAAAACAGTAAGACATGAAGGGAAGAAAGGAGGTGGCGAAAGAGGGGAAGGGAAGGGGAAGGAAAAAAAAGGGAAAACAAAAAAAAAAAAAGAGAGAGGAGTGAGAGAGCGCTTTCGTGCACACAGCGACCCCCAAACCAAACACACACACACACAAACACACACAACACACCACACACCACACACAAAACGCGCGGGCCCGTGCACCACACGTGGAAAAATGGGGAGAGAGGGAGGAGAGAGAGGGGGAGGGGAAGGGGAGAGGGAGAGAGGGAGAGAGAGAGGAGAGGAGAGAAAGACAGACGACAGACGACAGCAGAAGAAGAAACCGACGAGAGCGGAGAGAGGACGACAGACAGAAGAGAGAGAGGAGAGGAGGCGGGGGGGGGGGGGGGGGGGGGGGCGAGACTCGCGGAGGAACGCTTAACACGGGCGTAAGGTATCACCCACGGGGAAAGTCAATGGCCCTTGGGTGTGAATATTAAATTTTTCCTGTTTCCCCCGTTGCCCTGTAACGGGGGGGGGAAATTATCCTTCACTGTGAATAATGAAAATCCAAAAAAATAAAGCCCCTGCTTATTCCTCACCAAAGTCCCCTGGTGTATCAAATACATAGACCGCGCGTTGGGATGTGTGGTCAGCCAGATATTCACGCTCGCGCGCGCACACACGCCACACACACACAACCACGCAGCACGCAGCATGCAGCCCCCATATACTCATGCAGCATGCATGCACCCGCACGCACGCACGCAGCAGCACGAGCACGCACGCAAAAAACCCCAACACAAAAAAAAGGCGCACGCACGATTTTTTAACACCACTCACTCCCGCGGGGCGGCGCGCGCAACCCAAAAACCGCACTGCACGCAGCAGGCACGCCGCGCGCGCGCGCCCACACACACACACAACAACACACACACACACACACACACACCACACACGGCGCGGCACGGCCCTTTCTGTTTCTTTCCCCGCCCCCCCCCCCCCCTTCTCTCTCTTTCGCCCCTCTATCTCTCTGTTGTTCTCTTTCTCTGTCTGTTGTCTTCTGTTTTTCTGTTTTCCCCCCCCCCCCTCTCTCTCTTCTCTCTCTCTCTTTCACACACACCACACAACCACACAACCACACACACCACCACAACCACACACCCCCCCCTTTCCTTCTCTCTCTCTGTTCATTCACTCACTCATCTTAAAACACCACACACACACACACCACACACACACCCCACACACACACCACACACTACACAAAATAAATTCAAAAACACGCGCGCGCACCCGTTTTGCGCAGAATGGTGTTTGTTGAACTGGGCTGTCTTTCGGTTTGTCTTTTACCGGGTGGGGAATATTTCAAAGTTCTCTCTCTCTTCTCCCTCTCTCTCTCTCCTTTCTCTCTCTCTCTGTTCTCTCTTCTCTCTCTCTCTCTCTTCTCCTCTTTTCTCTTCTTCTCTCTCTCTCTCTTCTCTCTCTCTCTCTCTCGTCTTTTGTCTGTCGTCTTTTGGGTTGTCTGTTCGTTGTCTGTTTTGTGAAAATTTCAAAGTTTTCAGGTGCCCCGGGTGTTTTATGTCAGCCCTTTTTTTGCTTTTTGGCCATGCCAGTTATGAAGTGTTTCAGTGTGGTATCTATCGCGGTTACATGAAAGTTACCCTTTGTACTATTTGCGTGTAAAAAATTTTAAGTGTTTCAGTGTTTTCTACTTTGGGGAAGGAGAAAATTTGTTTCAGTGTGTTTTTTTAGTGAGCTATGTAAATTTTCCCGTGTGTTTGATCAGTGGAATTAGTAAATTTTTTCGGGTGGTATTATCAGGGGAAATTTGTAACCCTTTGTAGTGTGCTGTTTTTTTAGGTGCGTTTGGGGGCTGTTTACGTGGAGGTCTTCATTGTTTGCCCCTACTTACAGTTTTTGTAAGTCCCCCTTTTCGCTCTCACAGAGTGTTTTTTGAAAATATCCTTTACGTTTTGTGTTAGTTACAGTTTTTAAACCCGTTCATTTGCTGTTAGTTGACATTGTTAACGTTTCTTTGCTTTTATTGAAATATGTTAACCGTTCAGTTTTGTTATTTGACAGTATTTAACCGTCATTTGCTTTTAGTTGACAATTTTAACGTTTCTTTTGCTGTAGTTACAGTATGTTAACCGTTCAGTTTGCTTTTAGTTGACAGATGTTAACCCTTTCAGCTTGTGTTATTACGTATTTTAAACCTTCAGTTTGCTTTTATTGACAGTATGTTAAACCGTTCAGTTTGCTGTTAGTTAAGTATTTTAAAACCTTTCAGTTTGTGTTAGTTGACAGTATTTAACCGTTCATTGTTTTGTTGACGTATTTTTAAACCGTTCAGTTTGGTTATTTGCAGTAGTTAACCGTTCAGTTTGCTGTTAGGAAAAGTATGTAACTTCGTTTGCGTTATTTGACAGTATTTAAACCTTCGTTTGCTGTTAGTTACGTATGTTAACCGTTCGTTTGCTGTTAATTGACAGTATGTTAACCCCGTTCACTTTGTTTTAGTTGACAGTAGTTAACCGTTCACTTTGCTGTTGGTGACGATTTTAACCTTTCATTTTGCGTTGTTGACAGTTGTTAACCTTCACTTTGTTTTATTTGACAGTATGTTAACCGTTCCCCTTTCTGTTGTTGACAGAATGTTAACTTTCCTTTGTGTTTTTAAAGTTGTTAACCTTTCATTTGCTGTTAGTTGACGTATTTAACCGTTCTTTTTGCTTTTAGTTGACATATGTAAACGTTCGTTTGCTGTTTTTGACGAGTTAAACCGTTCATTTGTGTTGTTGACTATTTAACCGTTCAGTTTGCTGTTTTTGACAGAATTTTTAACCCGTTCAGTTTGTGTTAGTTGACGTATTTAAACCGTTCATTTTGCTGTTTTTTTACAGTATGTTAAACCCGTTCAGTTTGCTGTTAGTACAGTATGTTAACCGTTCACTTGCTGTTGTTGACTATTCCCTTTTCGTTTGTGTTAGTTGACAGTAGTTAAGTTCGCTTTGGTTAGTTGACAGTATGTTAAGTTCTTTGCTTTTAGTTACAGTTTTTTTAAACCGTTTCAGTTTGCTGTTATTGACAGTATGTAAACCTTTTCAGTTTGCTTTTAGTTGACAGTAGTTCCGTTCATTTGCTGTTAGTTGACGTATTTTAAACCGTTATTTGGTCTTTTCCAGTCAGTCAGTATTACTTCCACTTTTCGTAAGTCTTCGGTTTCTGATATCCCCTTGACCTGTGAAACACCTGTCGAAGATCTCTCTCTTCTTCTTTCTCTCTTCTCTCTTCTCTCTTTTCTCTTCTCCCCTTTTCTCTTCTCTTCTTTCTCTTCCCCACCCCCCCCTTTCCTCGGTCTCCTGTCTCTCTCTGTCTTGTCTCTCTCTCTCCTCACCACTGTTGTCTTTTTGTTGTTCTGTTTGTCTCTGTCTCTCCCTTCTTATTGTCTCTGTTCCTGCTCTGTCGTCTTCAGTCTATTGTTTGTCTGTCTGTCGGGTCTGTCTGTCTCTTCTCTTCTCTCTCTCTCTCTCTTTTCTTCTCTCTTTTCTTGTCTCTGTTCTGTTGTTGTTGTCCGTTGCCCCTTCGTGTGTTGTCTGTCTGTTTTGCCTGTCTCTTCCCCCCTTCCCCCCCCTCCCTCTCAGTCTTTGCTGTCTGTTGTCTTTCTTATTTTTCTCCCTGGTCCCCGTCTGTTGTATCTCCGTCCTCTATCTGTTCTGTCTCTCTGTTTGTCTCCTGTCTCTCCTTAAAACTGATACTTGACAACAAAAAAAAACAACACACAAAAAAGGGTACACGTAAAAGGGGGGAGAAAAAATACTCCCCACCCTAAAATCCTTCCCCAATCATATCCCCTGGAAACGGGCGGTTTGGGCCCCAGGGCCCCCCGCATCGCCGTCAAAGCCTAGCGTTTCCCCGCCTTTCTGGGATGTCACTGTCCCCCCCCCTCCCCCCCCCCCCCCCCCCCCCCCCCCCACCCCCCCCTTTTCCCAACCTTCCCAAAATCGCCCTTCCCCCCCCCCTTTCCCCGCCTCGCGACTTTTTCTCTCCTTCCCTCAAAATTTTGTGTATCCCCCTCCTCCCACCCCCCCCCTCCTCCTTTTTTCTTTCCCTCCTGTCGTATCCGTTTTGTGTACGGTTTCCCGTCCCGGGGGGTGAGCGGACCCGGGTAAGAAGAAAGGAGGGGGGACGGACAGGCTCCCCTGCCCCGCTGACGTCCCGGGTCGCGTCCACCACCACCACCCCCCCTCCACCCCCTCTCCTTTCGAGACCTCCTACCCCCCACCCCTCCCCACACCCCCACCCCTCCCGTTTCTTGCCCCGTTTTGGGGCGAGGCGGCGCAAGGCAAGGAAGCCCCCGAAAAAGGGTCTGTAAGAAGGCGGCCGGGCAGTCAAATGGAAGCGGTTGACGGGAGATCGCTCTGTGGGCGGGAAGTGTGATTCGTTGTCGACGCCCCGTTTTAAAAGGGAAAAACGGTTTTCATCAAGTTATGAGGGAGAGCGTGGCTTTTTTTTTTTTTAATAAAAAAAAACGGAAAAAACGGGTTTCGTTGGATCCCGTACGTGGGTGGGGGGGAGGGCGGGTTTAGTCGGTTTTCTTACGTAGGTTGTGGTGTCTGCGTCTTAGGCAAAGTTGTGACTTTTGAGTACGTTTTTTTACACCAACCACACCGCTAGTTTTCCGAGTGTGTGTAAAACCATTATACGAAACGAATCCGACTTTTTCACAATTTGGGTTTTAAAAAACAAAACATAAAACATGAATTCGTCGGAAATGTCATGGCGTCAATGTAATCCTACAGCGCACAGATGAAATCAAAAAATCTGGAAACACGGAAGAGGGGCTTTGTTATGAACTTTAGTTGTATATTATTATTCAAAACGTATCAGCTTCTGCGATTACGTTTGTACTGTATTGAATTCCTTTCATCATTCAGATACCTTTTTTAAAAAATTTCTTTTCCAAACTAGGTGTCAGCAATATAAGATTCAGAGTATTCTAGCCGACCAACCCGCTTGTGGTTGGTCAGTATGGTGAATAGATTTTCTTCAGCCTCTCGCAACATTTCACGGCATAGTATAATGCTGAATCATTACATATGATTCACCGCACTTGTCATTTGTGGATCTAACCTCTCCCTAGCCTCCTCCGTTTAGCCTTCGCACCCCCTCCACCCCCCCCCCCCCCCCCCCCCCCCCCCCCCCCCTCCGGGCCCCGCGCTCTCCCGCTTCCTCACGGCTTCTGGTAATCCAGACCGTTGGGCAACACCGCGGCAGTGTTGAGCTGCCTGAGTACTGATGTTGGATGGGTTGATAATGATGGTTGGAGGGGTTATCACGATGCTGGACATCTGAATCAGTTCACGCTTAGTCATCCCTAACGGCTCCGAGTCACGTTATCGATCTGACGTCGTCTTTAGTCTTTGACTGAGATGTCTGCGTGTAAGTTGAGTGTCGTTTGTGGAACCATTAACAGAGGGGGAAGAACAAACATTGGTTCACTGTGGGGTTAAAAGAAACAAAAACAGGTTGGTTTTGTGGTCATGGCGACATTTTCAGCATTTTGAGGGGAAGCATCAAAGTCATGTTCCACTGAACAAAAATTGTCCTGGGAACAAAGTCCACTGAACAAAAATTGTCCTGGGAACAAAGTCCTCAGAACATCTGACCAACTTCTTAGGTTAGCGAAAACAAAAGTGTTTCAGGGGGTGAAACGAAAGGGTAAATATCGCCGTGTTTGTCCTTCAGATAAAGTGTTTCAGGGGGTGAAACGAAAGGGTAAATATCGCCGTGTTTGTCCTTCAGATAAAGTGTTTCAGGGGGTGAAACGAAAGGGTAAATGTCGCCGTGTTTGTCCTTCAGATTATTGGCGGGACAATTTCTCTCCATTGTTTGCCCTTCATGCTTTCACTTCGCTCTGTTACTTAAAGGGGATCTTTGCGGACATGGATCCATCGACGATTTAAAGTGAATGTGGATTGATAACCCCCTCTCCCTCTCCCTGTCCTTCCTCCTATCCTTTCAGCACTACGGTCGATATCGGAGTGCTCCATACCAGCATCATCTGTGTTCAGTGATTAAGGAGACTGATCAGTAACCCGCCTTTCGCGGCTGCTTAAAAAAAAATCCTCACTTCCGTTTTTATCCGGCCAATCAGCATGTGTTATTAGACGTTCCAGCACGTGAAGCCCTAATTCTGCTGCCGCCTAGAGCAACTTCCGGCAACCTTTTCCCCACACGGCCTTAAAACCAGCTTCTACCTCGGCTCTTCCTGGAAAAGGTGGACCGAACTGGATCCTGCTGACAGCCCGGTCCATGAGTAAAAAAAGAACAAAAGAGAGTGGAGGGAGATACGGTTGGGTGGCATCAGTATAGTGTCACCTTGATGAGTACATAAAACCCTGAAAGAGAATAATAGTTTTTCATAGATGTAATTAAATTGAGCGATTAGTAGTTTTTGCCCGTGACGACCATGGAAGTCCCGGAGGCTCGGCGACCAGGCTGGCCCTGTGATGTGTT
>CM031622.1:13594747-13599747 GCA_018398815.1 Conus ventricosus | reverse complement strand
GATTCTTTCGTTTCTGTCCAATGGGTGCCTATGTCTGTATCTTCTGGTGTAGGTCTTGCAGGTTTGGAATCTATTCTTTAGAACAGTGTGAATGAGTCTCTGTAGTACTGTTCTCTAAGTAGCCCTACATTGAAGTTTTCTCTTTTTCAAGTTGGTTTCACTGGGTTCTTCTTCAACTTTACCTTTATTTTTGCTGTCAGAAGGTGATGTCAGATGCTACGTCCGCCCCTCTCCTCACTCTAACATCCTGCAACGACCCTCTGAATTCTTGGAAATGCAGACGTGGTCGATTTGATTTCGGTTTCATGATTTGGTGACACCCATGTTGCTTTGTGAATCCTTTTGTGTGGAAATATGCCTTTGTCTTTCTGTCTCTGTCCATGTATTTTTTCTCCCTCCTCTGTCTCTGTCTCTGTCTGTCTGGTCTGTCTCTCTGTCTCTGTGTCTCTGTCTCTGTCTCCTCTCTCCTCTCTCTCTCTCTCTCTCTCTCTCTCTCTCTCTCTGCCCATTCCTCGCTTTCCTCTGGACTTCATCCCTCATAGAGAATTATCTCTGTGGAACACACTTGACTTTCCCTAGACCAGCAAATTGACTTTTCAAAAATAAAGCCCTTCTTCGAAGGACCATGTTTTAACGACCTACAATACATGTTACAGTCAGGTTTCACTTTTGTTAAGACTGAGCGAGCGCATTACGAAGTAGATTAATGGGTTTATCCTGCTTGTTCCTTCACGTATTTCCAAGAAACAACACTGTCATGGAATACAGATCATCTCAAACTTCCACAATCTCGGAAGGCTAGGGGGGAAAATGCAGTTAATGCTTCAAAAGATCGTTGTGTGACCCAGAATTTGATTGCAACAGAAGTTATGGGATTATTTAATAAAAGCTTTACTAGCTGCGCCAAAAAAAAGAAAATAAAATAGTGTGTTTTGAATTTGACCAACTGCTTATTTTTCTGAACTGTTGGGAACTAAATTCGTTTCACTTCCTAACAAGAGCGAATGAATATGTCTCACTTTGGTGCTACTTAGATTATTTTTTCTCACAAACTTGATTTACAGTTTAGGTTATCGTGATACACTACTTTTGCAACCCTGACACCGTACTCCTGCCGTTTGCAGCAATCCGATTTAATGCAGTAGTGCTCTCGGTCAGAGGAATTAGAGACCCCTCAGTCCACCCCAGCTTCCAGATAAACACGACAGAACCTCTCACAAAAGAACAGTGTGCAAGGTCATTGATTTCCGATACCAAGCTGAGAGTAATCGTGACAGAAAGTCATGGAAGTCGCGGGATTTTTCGGATCAAATGAGCTCAGCGAGGTCACTACCTCCCCCCCCCCTCCCCCATCGCCACAGGCTCAGCCACCCCCATCAATTCTCCGTCTGTCTGTCTGTGTGTCTGTATATATGTCTGTCTGTCTGTCTGTCTGTCTGTCTCTCCTCTCTCTCTCTTCTCTCTCTCTCTCTCTCTCTCTCTTTCTCTCTCTCTGTGTCTCTGTCTGTCTGTCTGTCTATCTCTCTGTGTCTCTGTGTGGTCTGTCTGTCAGTCTCTCTCTCTCTCTCTCTCTCTCTCTCTCTCCTCTCTCTCTCTCTCTCTCCCCCCACCCCCGTCTCTTTCTGTTTCATTATATGCCTGCCTATCTGTCCAACTGTCTGTCTTTCTGTCTGTTTGCCTGCCTGTCTGTCTGTTTGTCTGTCTGTCTCTCTCTGTCTCTGTCTCTCTCTCTCTCTCTTCTCCTCTCTCTCCTCTCTCTCTCTCTTTCTCCCTTCCCTCCATCCCCCCTCTCATCTCTCTCTCCCTCCGTTTCTTTCTGTCTCTTTGTATGCCTGCCTGCCGACCTGCCTGCCTGTCTGTCCATTTGTCTGTCTTTCTGCCTGTCTGCCTGCCTATCTGTCAGTCTGTCTACCCCCCCCCCTCTCTCTCTCTCTCTCTCTCTCTCTCTCTCTCTCTTTCTCTGTCTCCCCTCCCCCTTCCACCAGTAAGACAGCAACAGGAAGGTGACTGAGTGGATAGGAGGCGAGGTGGGGATAGAGGCTGTCCAAACTCTCTCTCTCTCTCTCTCTCCTCTCCTCTCTCTCTCTCTCTCTCTCTCTCTGTCTCTCTCTCTCTCTGTCTCTCTCTCTCTCTCTCTCTCTCCTCTCTCTCTCTCTCTCTCTCTCTCTCTCTCTCTCTCCACTATATTCGCTGGAGAGGAAACTACAAGTTTGGATTGATATGCATAATATTATAGATAAACATCAAGCTGGTTTTAGAAAAGACTACTCAACCATAGATCATATATTTACACTGTTTGCCGTTATTCAGAAACAACTGTCTCGAAATCGTAAATTATATGTCGCATTCATTGACTTCGAGAAAGCATTCGATTCTATTTCAAGGAAATTGTTATGGCCTATCCTACAGAAAAACGGAATTCGAGGTAAATTATTTGATTGTGTGAAAAGCATGTATACTAACTTAAAGACGCGGGTTAGAAATGGTTCATATATGACAGATTACATAAACTGCCTGCGTGGAGTAAAGCAAGGAGATGTCTGCAGTCCTGTCTTATTCTCAATGTTTATAAATGAATTAGCAGCTGACATAATTAACAATGGAAGACATGGGCTGTACTAACACCTACTCTTGTCGAACTTTTTATTTTGTTATTTGCAGATGATATTGTATTAATATCTGAAACGCAAGTAGGGTTGCAAATCAGCTGAATAATTTGTATGAATCATCAACTAAATTGAAATTAAAAGTTAATATGAACAAAAGTAATATAATTGTTTTTCGTAAAGGCGGTTTTCTTGCGGCACACGAACACTGGCATTTGGGCGGTTCTGAAATGAAAGTAGTCAACACATACAAATATTTTAGGAATATATTTTTCTACAAAATTGAGTCTCTCATCCTCCTGTGGTGACCTAGCTGCACGGGGTAAAAAGGCGTTATTGGGAAATTGACATTATTATATAATTATGATATCCAGTCTATTGAAATTTTTTGTAAACTCTTTGATGCTAGAGTGCAGCCAGTACTTTATATGGGTCAGAAATTTGGGTCTTGATGAAAGTATAAAATACATAGAAAAAGTACACTTGTTTGCATTTAAACGCTTTCTAGGTGTCACAGAAAGGACTGCTAATGCAATGATTTATGGAGATACTGGTAGATTCCCATTGTATGTGAATGCATCACTAGATCAATAAATACTGGATCAAACTGACAACGGATGAATGAAAAATCGCCTCCCTACAAAGCTTACCTGATGCTACTTAATTTGGACGAGAAAGGTAAAAAGAACTGGGTAACCAACATTCGATTAGTTTTGTTTCAGTTTGGATTTGGATATGTGTGGGAAAATCAAGTGTAGAATCAGTTGACCATTTCATTAATTGTTTAGACAAAGACTGATAGATTGTTTTCTGGCAGGGTTGGGACAGTCGAATTTGTTCAAGTGAAAGATTTACAATGTACAGATCATTCAAAACGAATCATACCCAAGAACTGTATTTTGCAATTGACACAAACAGACTTGTAAAGCAAGCGCTTGTTAAATTCAGGTTTGGAGTGAGTAATATCAAATCGCACTCACTTCGGTACAAAAATTATGGAGATGTAGAATTAATTGCCCCATGTGTAATAATAACCAAGAAGATGAAATCCATTTTAGTTTGTGTTGCCCGCTCCTCAGTGACCTTCGACGTGATCTCATACCACTCAAATACTATAGAGAGCCAAATGCTTTTAGATATACATTGTTAATGTCTTCAAAGAATCCCAAAATAGTCAAACAATTTGCGATATTTCTTTACCTAGCTTTTAAACGTAGGGATGCAACTGTGAACGACTAGATATGCTGGAAAGAACACGACTGACAGAATGATCGTAGGATATCCGAGGTGTAATTTATAACTTTGTATGTCCTTGGTCTGAGCTGGTTTATGTTGCTTGCCTCTTTTGTAATGTAAGAGTGTACGGTTGTTTCTTTCTATTTTCTTCTTTAAATGTCTTTGACTAATTCATATTATTGTTCAGCCATTTGTTGAGGCCTAGATGCTAAACGAATAAACCATTTATGTCTTATGTCTCCACTATATTCGCTGGAGAGGAAACAGCAAGGAGAACAGGGTGGGGTGGATAGGTAGTGGGGTGGGGTGGGGGGAGTGTGAAAGCTGTCCATCTTTCTGTTTCAGATCTGTCTGTGTTGTCTGTCTGCCTGTCTTTCTGTCTGTCTGTCTGTCAGTCTCTCTCTCTCTCTCTCTCTCTCTCTCTCTCTCCTCTCTCTCTCTCTCTCTCTCTCTCTCTCACCTGAAATCCATTTTATTAAAGTTTCTTTTATTCTAGAGAACGAATTTGTCTTTGTTTAAACCAGATTGACCTCCCTTTGAGGACCCTTTCCTTCCAAAGACCCCAGGTACAGATTCCAGGGTTATGCCATAGAGAGATCCCTCAGAAGTACAAGTTGAGCTATCACATTGCCAAGTGGACAGCGAACGTATGTTCCTTTTTCCTTTATCTATTTGAAGAAACATCGTGATGGAATATCAGCCCCAAACATCTCAACAAGTAAGGAAAATGGGTGGTTCATGTGCAAACAGATACGTTACATGTGCATCATTAAATTCAATTGTAGCGGAAGCTACACAGAGACGAAAGAATGTTTTAGCGCAGCTAAAAAATGTGGTTAAATTTTGACCAGCTGCTTAATTTTGTAAACTGTTGAAAGCTGAATTCAGCTCATTAGCCAGCATGAGCAAATGAGCACGTTGCGCTTTGGTGCTGAATAGTTTGAATATCACACTGAGGATGTCCACAGGTTCATCAGTGTTAACTTCATTTCATTTTTTGTTTGTTTGACAACCTTGAATCTAAACCGAGTCTTTTCAGCAGTCTGATTGGAACATAACAGCTTGTGTTCTGTGGGATTTATTTCAAAGGCTGTTGATGGAAGGCATCATTCAGCTAAATCCCCCAGAACCTCTGACAGAAGAACAGTTGTGAACTAA
>CM031622.1:13572247-13587247 GCA_018398815.1 Conus ventricosus | reverse complement strand
AAAACCAGTTTTGCATTTTCAGGTTCACCGTTTGAAACTCTCTTCCCCCAAACCTAACATTGTGTCATTCACTGCACACCTTCAAAAAAGACCTTTGAAAGCATTTCACAGACTCTTTGACGTAGACTACACTGTCTCATAGAAGTGTTTTGCAGCGATCGCTTATTTCATCAGCAATTATAGATGCGTACGTTGTTACCATACTAGTTATGTCGATAAATGATACCACTAACTGTCCTTAGTGAGGAGAATTGCTTCTCTTAGAATACTGTATGTCATTCCATGCCAATGCCATCACCATCATCATTCTCGTCTGGTCGCGAACTCCACCAGCAATCAAAAACACAGTAAACATTGACATACTGTACTGTTCACCTTACTGTCTTTTACCTTCCATTCCCAAGCACTGCCCCACACTACACACCTACCCCCATCCTCCCAAGTGTCAGGCCTCCACCCCTACCCCCATTTTGTTGTTGTTGTCTGCATCTTATGATTGCGTATATATATGCATGCTTTGTTAAGCCTTTTTATACAAATGTACATGTGTGAATCATGTACTCTATAATCCTGTTTGCTTGTATTGTTTCCTCTCCTTTTTGATTTCCTTTTCTTTCCTTTTTTTCTTTTTTCTTTTTTTCTATTTCTTTTCATTTTCTTGTCTTTAAATCTTATTGCATAATTTAGCTTACCAAAGACAAATTGGAAGAATAGCTCTGCCTAAAGTCTCAATCCTTGATTGAATAAAAGTTTTCTGAGTTCTCTCTCTCTCTCTCTCTCTCTCTCTCTCTCTCTCTCTCTCTCTCTCTCTCTCTCTCTCTTCTGTCTCTCTCTCTCTCTCTCTCTCTCTCTCTCTGTCTCTCTCTCTCTCTCTCTCTCTCTCTCTCTCTGTGTGTGTCTAGTTCTGTTCGTCCCTCTCTTACTCTCCACATTCTCTCTGCCCTTCCACAGACTAAAAAAAAAAACTCGCGATATATGAGCAAACGCACACACCCCACCCAACTTCAGAAAGCATAGACAGCAGAGGGGAGAAGGCACCATCTTGAGGCGCGTGTGGCCTGGACCTCACGTGCTCCGTGCTTGGTGAGACAGGAGACAAGAAGATGGGTCAATCTGTCGTCCTCCTGTGGGATGAACAGTATATAATAACCATCTCCGTGACTTCGTCTGCCCTGTCAGGAAACTTCTGGACAGGAAGGAAGGAAGAGAGGAGGGAAGGAGACAGGGAGGGGGAGGGCGAGTGGGAGGGGGGGGGGGGGGGGGGGGGGGGGGGGGGGGGGGAAGGGAGCAGGGTAGATGGGTGGGAGGCAGACCGTTGATACTGGTGTTCTGCATGTTGTCTGTAGCGTGTCCTCCCTTCTCCCTCCCTTGACTGTCTGCTGTCTGCAGCGTGCTTGGTGTTCTCGGCGGCCAGTCACTCTGCCTGTATGTGTTTCTGTCTGTCTGTCTGTCCGTGTTGCTCCTCTCTCTCTCTCTCTCTCTTCTCTCTCTCTCTTCTCTCTCTCTCTCTCTCTCTCTCTCTCTCTCTCTCTCTCAGGTTGACACCCCATGTGAAAAAAGCTAGGAGCGAGGGTAAGCGGGCCACTATGGTTTTCGACCATCTTTTAATCGATGGTAATAAATTCACTGTAAATAGAAACGACGAGCTTGTAAAATGAAATAATGTGTCGGCCGGCCCAAATACTCGTGTAAAAATAAACTGTGGTTAAAGGGAACACACACTAGTGTAACACCGGTCCTTGCCTCGCTGTGTGGCAGTATAGGTGACACTGGGGTAGCACGTGCAGAGCGTGATGTCTTTGACAGCGTGTTGTTTTCTGACGTTAGTTCAGCTTCCCCTTCAACACAAAACGAAAGCTATGAATGCGTGTTACAATCTGATATGTGTTGTGTGTCTGAAAATGCACATGATTGTCCCCCTTCGGCCATTGTGCACAGTACGAATGAAAACGAGTGTTTGAACATTGATTCCAAATCTTTCACCTTTTTACATTGGAATGTTAATGGGTTAATTTCAAAACTACGCGACAATGATTTTGTCTCGTTTGTTTGTTCGTTTGATATTATTTTCTTTGGTTGAAACTTTTGTGGAAGATTTTCACTCTTCTGTATTTTTTGATTATGAAGTTTATTGTAAACCAGCTATAAAGCTCTCAGCTCGTGGTAGACACTCGGGTGGTTTGTTGTGTCTGATAAGAAAGGAGCTTTGCTCATTTGCAAAACTCTTAAATATTCAGTCGGATAATTTTCTTTGCGTTTATAATTGATAAATCTGTGGTTGGTACCATTAAAAATGTATTATATGTGTGTGCATATGTGCCTCCTGTGGATTCACCATATTACTTGCACTTCAATCTTGAAAATGGAATAAGTTTATTGTTTGAATTTATATATGATTGTATGCTTTCTTGTGATGACGTGTTTGTATTGATTAGTGGTGATCTCAATGCTAGAACTGCAAATTTTTCAAAGGATTTTGGAGAAAAAATATCTTAGATTTTGGTAAACAGCATTCTAGCGGCCCATTATACACTGACAGAAATTCTGAGGATAAAAAACTTAATAATTATGGCAAAATGTTGCTTGATATGTGTACAAGTCTATGCTTATGTATTTTGAATGGTATGTGTGAGGGCGACCAGGAAGGTCGCTACACGTACGTATCTGAAAGTGGAAATAGTGTTAATGATTATTTTTTAATGTCAGGGAATATGTTTGCTAGTGTTTCTGACGTCTGTGTACTTCATGTATATGAGCGTATTGAGTCTGATCATATGCCTATTGTTTTGACCATTAATGTTAACAATATCGATTAAATCAACCCAAAGACAAGAATATTAACAATTTTGTGGAAAAGATTGTCTGGAATGAAAATTATAAAGATCACTTTACAGACATGATGTGTTCATCTGAGATCCAGCAGAGAGTCGAAATGGCTATCAGACTAATTGATGTAAATGTAAATGAAGCGCTCAGTACTTTTAATTCTTGTTTGAAAGATGCTGCAAGATGTATGACAAAGCGGATAAATGTAAATAGTCGTAGGGAATGTGATGATTGGTATGACACTGAGTGTCGCCAAAGTAAAAGGAAAGCTAGAAGATTACTAAGTAAGTCAAATCGTAGTAAACGTTCAACGGATCGAGTTTTGTATTGTAATGCTAGGCGGGAATACAAAGAACTTCTGAAAACGAAAGAAAGGGATTTTAACAGTGCATTGTTAGAAAAATTAGTAGCGTCTGTAAACTCTCAGAAAGATTTCTGGAACACAGTACAGAAGATTAGAGGTGGTAAGAAACAACCTTTAAATAACATTACTTTAGAGAACTGGTTTGAACATTTTAAAGGACTGCTTGAAAGAAATGAAGATGTTGGTAATTTATTAGCACAACCATGTAGTGATGGCGAAAGTGCTGGCAACGATAGTGGTAACTGTCCTTTAAATCGTCCAATCTCAAATGAAGAAATTCTGTTGGCGTTAAGAAAATTAAAAAATGGCAAAGCCGCAGGCCCTGACGGGATAATTGGAGAGATAGTTAAATATGCTTGCAAATCTGAACTGGTTGTTTGTTTTCTAAAGAATTTCTTTAATGCTTTGTTTGACAGGGGTCTTTTTCCAGAAATTTGGTCAGAGTCAATTATCCTTCCATTGTATAAAAAAGCTGATGCTAATAATCCAAACAATTATCGAGGATATCTTTGAGCAATATATGCAGTAAGTTATATAGCACTGTCCTTAATAGAAGACTTCAGGAATGGGTAGAAGAAATAACTTAACTGGTGAATTTCAAGCAGGGTTTAAACAGAATTATTCAACAGTTTGATCATATGTTCACTTTGATGTCGTTTGTTGAAAAACAGTTTGGGTTGAATCGTAAATTATATGTAGCCTTTATAGATTTTGAGAAAGCCTTTGATTCTGTAAATAGAAGTATTCTTTGGCGATTTTGCTCAAGAATGGTGTTCATGGTAAATTGTATAAGTCCATTATCAGCATGTATGACTCTGTAAAAGCAAGAGTGAGATGTGGAGGATCTCTTACAGATTATATATACTGTACATCCGGGGTAAAACAAGGAGATGTTTGCAGCCCTATTTTGTTCTCATTATTCATTAATGAATTAACGTTGGAAGTTATTAATTTCTGGAAGACATGGCGTGCGGTTTGTAAATGATGTCTTAGAAATATTTATTCTGCTATTAGCTGATGATGTGGTATTGTTATCCGAAACTATTGTTGGTCTGCAAACACAGCTGAACAGCCTAGAAAGAGCTGCTGTATCACTTCAATTAAATGTAAACATGACAAAAAGCAACATAATAGTCTTTAGAAAAGGAGGTTATCTTGCTGCTAGGGAAAGATGGAGTTATAACGGAAATATCATGCCAGTAGTAAATGTTTATAAATATTTGGGTATATTCTTTTCAACACGCCTGAGCTTTACATTTGCTTGTAAAGATCTTGTGAGCAGAGCTAAATACGCCTTATTGTGTATCATGAAAAAGCTGACAATATTGAATAACAATTCTTTAGTACTATTCTTAAAATTGTTTGATTCTCAAATCCAACCAATTGTGCAATATGGTGCTGAACTGTGGGGTATTAGCAGCTCTGCTTATGAGGTGGAAAAAGCTACATTTATACGCACTGAAGAAGTTTTTGGGAGTATCTATATATACGCCTAATGATTTAGTCTACGGGGAGACAAATAGGTATCCTATATATTTAGTTTCTATAGTCAGCTCCATTCGTTACTGGTTAAAGTTAACAAGAATGCAGTCACATAGATTTACCCCATAGAGCTTACAATATGTTAGTTGAGTTTGATGCCAAAGGCAAGACAAATTGGGCTTCGAGGGTAAGATTAAAATTGTATGAATATGGATTTGGCTTTGTGTGGGAAAGTCAGGGTGTTGGGGACATACGTGGCTTTATCCGCGAATTTCGTCAGAGATTAATAGATTGTCGATGGCAAAACTGGCATTCCCATGTTCTGGAAAGTGTCAGATATGATATCTATCGTATGTTAAACGCAGAGCATAGATTGCCATTGTATTTGTCTATAAACTTAGACAAACATTGAGATACATCTTAACAAAATTTAGATTTGGCATCACAGAAATAAGTAGTCATTTTAATCGTTATAGAGAACTCAGTGATGATCATCTCCTTTGCCCATTATGTCACGAGGCTTTTGATAATGAAGTTCATTTTGTATTTTCGTGCCAGGAACTTTATTGTATTAGGCAAGAGTTAATTCCAGAAAAATACTATAGACAACCATGTATCTTCAAGCTGATTATGCTAATGACTTCAAAAAATGAACCACTTGTAAAGCGTTTTGCTCTGTTTTTGTGCAAAGCATTTATGATTCGAAAATTTCTTACAGCCTAGGTTCTTTTTTTTATCGTTAAATGCTTGAATTTCGTTTAACATGGTTACATAATAATATTTGTTTAAGTGTATAACAATAAGCAGTGTAAGCGTTGATGCATCGCAGGCTTAAAACTTGTAACAATGTGAACGTTGTGAACCAGTTTTTTGTTTGTTTTACTTGTAGCATTGATATTAGACTATTATCTCAATTATTTTACCCCTTCTGAGGGGCTATGGCCTAACAGAATAAAGATCTGAATCTGAATCTGAATCTCTCTCTCTCTCTCTCTCTCTCTCTCTCTCTCTCTCTCTCTCTCTCTCTCTCTCTCTCTCTCTCTCGCTCTCACTCTCTCGCTGTCTGTCTGTCTGTCTGTCTCTCTCTCTCTCTCTCTCTCTCTCTCTCTCTCTCTCTCTCTCTCTCTCTCTCTCTCTTTTCTCTCTCTTCTTGTTTTAACAGCAAGAATCAAATAAGCTCCACAGTGTATGAAAAAGAAGCGAGTTAAAAGTAATTGAAATCCATACACTGGTTGATGTAGAATGTCAAAACAGATTGAATTCTTAACGCATTTTTACATGATCACGAGGTTCTTAATTCTATTACAGGCCAAGATAGGAATAAAAACATTTACAGAGGAGAAAAACAAACAAACAAACAAACAAACAATTTAACAACAATCTGTTGACAGAAACAATTGCTACTGTTTCAAACCGAAAGGAAGTTCCAACTCAACAGAATTTCAGTGAAAGCTGTTATCCTTATTGATCGGGGTAAATAGCTCTCCGATTCTGCAGCTCTTCATGTCCTGCTGTCATGATGTCCTCAGTTTCGATTTCCGGTGCACGTCTGTGCCCATGGTGAGTTTGTACAGAGGTCTCCAGTGTCGGCAGGTGCACGTCTGTGCCCATGGTGAGTTTGTACAGAGGTAGCCAGTGTCGGCAGGTGCACGTCTGTTGTGCCCATGGTGAGTTTGTACAGAGGTCGCCAGTGTCGGCAAGTGCACGTCTGTGCCCATGGTGAGTTTGTACAGAGGTCGCCAGTGTCGGCAGGTGCACGTCTGTTGTGCCCATGGTGAGTTTGTACAGAGGTCGCCAGTGTCGGCAGGTGCACGTCTGTGCCCATGGTGAGTTCGTACAGAGGCCGCCAGTGTCGTCAGTGCACGTCTGTGCCCATGGTGAGTTCGTACAGAGGTCGCCAGTGTCGGCAAGTGCACGTCTGTGCCCATGGTGAGTTTGTACAGAGGTCGCAGTGTCGGCAAGTGCACGTCTGTGCCCATGGTGAGTTCGTACAGAGGTCGCCAGTGTCGGCAGGTGCACGTCTGTGCCCATGGTGAGTTCGTACAGAGGCCGCCAGTGTCGGCCAGTGCACGTCTGTGCCCATGGTGAGTTCGTACAGAGGTCGCCAGTGTCGGCAAGTGCACGTCTGTGCCCATGGTGAGTTCGTACAGAGGTCGCCAGTGTCGGCAAGTGCACGTCGGTGCCCATGGTGAGTTCGTACAGAGGCCGCCAGTGTCGGCCAGTGCACGTCTGTGCCATGGTGAGTTCGTACAGAGGTCGCCAGTGTCGGCCAGTGCACGTCTGTGCCCATGGTGAGTTCGTACAGAGGTCGCCAGTGTCGGCAAGTGCACGTCTGTGCCCATGGTGAGTTCGTACAGAGGCCGCCAGTGTCGGCAAGTGCACGTCTGTGCCTATGGTGACTTCGTACAGAGGTCCCCAGTGTCGGCAAGTGCACGTCTGTGCCCATGGTGAGTTCGTACAGAAGCCGCCAGTGTCGGCAAGTGCACGTCTGTGCCCATGGTGAGTTCGTACAGATGTCGCCAGTGTCGGCAAGTGCACGTCTGTTGTGCCCATGGTGAGTTCGTACAGAGGTCGCCAGTGTCGGCAGGTGCACGTCTGTGCCCATGGGGAGTTTGTACAGAGCTCGCCAGTGTCGGCAAGTGCACGTCTGTGCCCATGGTGAGTTTGTACAGAGGTCGCCAGTGTCGGCAAGTGCACGTCTGTGCCCATGGTGAGTTTGTACAGAGGTCGCCAGTGTCGGCAGGTGCACGTCTGTGCCATGGTGAGTTTGTACAGAGGCCGCCAGTGTCGGCAAGTGCCGTCTGTGCCATGGTGAGTTCGTACAGAGGTCGCCAGTGTCGGCAGGTGCAGGTCTGTCCCCAGGGGTGAGTTGGTACAGAGGTCGCCAGTGTCGGCAAGTGCACGTCTGTGCCCATGGTGAGTTCGTATAGAGGTCGCCAGTGTCGGCAAGTGCACGTCCGTCCCCATGGTGAGTTCGTATAGAGGTCCCCTAGTGTCGGCACGTGCACGTCTGTGCCCATGGTGAGTTTGTACAGAGGTCGCCAGTGTCGGCAAGTGCACGTCTGTGCCCATGGTGAGTTGGTACAGAGGTCGCCAGTGTCGGCACGTGCACGTCTGTGCCCATGGTGAGTTCGTACAGAGGTCGCCAGTGTCGGCAAGTGCACGTCTGTTGTGCCCATGGTGAGTTCGTACAGAGGTCGCCAGTGTCGGCAGGTGCACGTCTGTGCCATGTCGAGTTTGTACAGAGGTCGCCAGTGTCGGCAAGTGCACGTCTGTGCCCATGGTGAGTTTGTACAGAGGTCGCCATTGTCGGCAGGTGCACGTCTGTGCCATGGTGAGTTTGTACAGAGGCCGCCAGTGTCGGCAAGTGCACGTCTGTGCCATGGGGAGTTCGTACAGAGGTCGCCAGTGTCGGCAGGTGCACGTCTGTGCCCATGCTGAGTTGGTACAGAGGTCGCCAGTGTCGACAAGTGCACGTCTGTCCCCATGGTGAGTTCGTATAGAGGTCGCCAGTGTCGGCAAGTGCACGTCTGTGCCCATGGTGAGTTTGTACAGAGGTCGCCAGTGTCGGCAAGTGCACGTCTGTGCCCATGGTGAGTTTGTACAGATGTCGCCAGTGTCGGCAAGTGCACGTCTGTGCCCATGGTGAGTTGGTACAGAGGTTACCAGTGTGGGCAAGTGCACGTCTGTGCCCATGGTGAGTTTGTACAGAGGTCGCCAGTGTCGGCAAGTGCACGTCTGTGCCCATGGTGAGTTCGTATAGAGGTCGCCAGTGTCGGCAAGTGCACGTCGGGTGCCCATGGTGAGTTGGTACAGAGGTCGCCAGTGTCGGCAAGTGCACGTCTGTGCCCATGGTGAGTTCGTATAGAGGTCGCCAGTGTCGGCAAGTGCACGTCTGTGCCCATGGTGAGTTTGTACAGAGGTCGCCAGTGTCGGCAAGTGCACGTCTGTCCCCATGGTGAGTTTGTACAGAGGTCGCCAGTGTCGGCAAGTGCACGTCTGTGCCCATGGTGAGTTTGTACAGATGTCGCCAGTCTCGGTAAGTGCACGTCTGTGCCCATGGTGAGTTTGTACAGAGGCCGCCAGTGTCGGCAAG
The DNA here is from genome assembly GCA_018398815.1 of Conus ventricosus. NCBI lineage: Eukaryota > Metazoa > Mollusca > Gastropoda > Neogastropoda > Conidae > Conus > Conus ventricosus. The sequence goes on along the minus strand of CM031622.1, from coordinate 13,578,479 downwards.
TGCACGTCTGTGCCCATGGGGAGTTGGTACAGAGGTCGCCAGTGTCGGTAAGTGCACGTCTGTGCCCATGGTGAGTTGGTACAGAGGTCGCCAGTGTCGGTAAGTGCACGTCTGTGCCCATGGTGAGTTTGTACAGAGGCCGCCAGTGTCGGCAAGTGACGTCTGTGCCCATGGTGAGTTTGTACAGAGGTCGCCAGTGTCGGTAAGTGCACGTCTGTGCCCATGGTGAGTTTGTACAGAGGTCGCCAGTGTCGGCAAGGGCACGTCTGTGCCCATGGTGAGTTTGTACAGAGGTCGCCTGTGTCGGTAAGGGCACGTCTGTGCCCATAGTGAGTTTGTACAGAGGTCGCCAGTGTCGGCAAGGGCACGTCTGTGCCCATGGTGAGTTTGTACAGAGGTCGCCAGTGTCGGCAGGTGCACGTCTGTGCCCATGGTGAGTTGGTACAGAGGTCGCCAGTGTCGGCAAGCTCATGAGGACGTTGTTTGACGGATGTTCTGTCGCCCTCAGGAGGAAGATGCTCGCCCAGGTTGGCTCCACGACTAGGCAGTTATTGGTGTCAGTAGGGGGTTAGCAGGTAGAATCCAGCGAATGGGCGGGTAAGAACAGTCATTGCTGAACATCACCGAAGTGACACTGCAGCAGTGGAGTGTCTCATGTGGTTGTGGTGGTTTTCCCTATGACCATTTTGACTCTGTGGACGGCTGTTGCTTGGTAAGCGGCAGGACAAGTCAGGAAGGGGCTGTGGGCAGGTGGCCGGAAAGTGACTGGGGAAAAGAAGACTGAAAAAAGGGGTGGGCATTACGAACAAAGAGTAAGCTTATACAAAAATTTCCACTAGTTACGGTTTCACTGCAACACGGTGTTGGGAATACTTATGAACTTGCGTGAGTACTTTGTATTAGATTTATCAAATGTAGACTGAGAGAGTAGTCAGGTCATTTTTAGCAGAAAAACAGTGTACTTGTTAGAGGTATTTCAGCCATATTGACTGTGTTCTGACTTATTCATCAGTGAAATCAGTGTACTTGTTAGAGGTATTTCAGCCATATTGACTGTGCTCTGACTTATTCATCAGTGAATCAGTGTACTTGTTAGAGGTATTTCAGCCATATCGACTGTGTTCTGACTTATTCATCAATGGAATCGGATAGCCATCTAAAACATAACCCGACAAAGTTCAGATTTGGAAATTTTCAATATTTTACAGGAAAGAAAAGTATTATAATTCTCCAGTGGCCTCTGTAAGCATGCTGAAGAAAATTCCTTTTGAGCTTTGCGGCTCTGCCTTGAGAGTGATCTTTGGAGTCAGTTGACTCTCCCAAATACCGTCGGCACCCTTCATTGTTTCGACTGGCATGAAATCTGTTATCTGCAAAACGACATTTTCCGCAGATATTTTGCTGTTTTCGTTTTACAAGGGATTTCAGACCCATAGAGTAGTATGCAGCTAATTATTGATTGACATGCAGTGTGTAACGCGTAGATTGTTGTTCATTAATGTACTGAGTAGATCTCCTATAAAATTTGTTCTTGAAATGTTCGTTCAGAACTCTTTCATATAGGGCTGTAGCTTAAAAAAAATTCACTGCCTTTCTGTCTGTCTGTCTCTGCCTCTGTCTCTCTCTGTTTGTTTGTGTGTCTGTGTCTCTGTCTCTCTGTCTCTGTCTCTCTCTCTCTCTCTCTGTCTCTCTCTCTCTCTCTCTCTCTCTCTCTCTCTCTCTCTCTCTCTCTCTTCTCTCTTTTCTCTCTCTCTGGATCCCATCAGAATGGGCCAATGGCCTTCTGATTAAAGCATTCATTCATTCATTCATTCATTCATTCTCTCTCTTCTCTCTCTCTCTCTCTCTCTCTCTCTCTCTCTCTCTTTTCTCTTTGCCCCCCCCCCCCTTAACTTACTCTGTCTAGTAGTCTGTCTGTCCGTCCGTCTTTGCCTCTCTCTTTCTCTCTCTCTTTCTCCCCTCCCTCCCCTCTCTTCCTGCCCCCCCCCCTCTCCCTTTCTCCCCCTCCCTCTGTCTCTCACTCTTGAAACTTTTCTTTATGTTTCTGTCTGTCTGTCTGTCTGTCTGTCTGTCTCTCTCTCTCTCTCTCTCTCTCTCTCTCTTCTCTCTCTCTCTCTCTCTCTCTCTCTCTCTCTCTCTCTCTCTCTTCCCTCTGCACCCCCCCCCCCCCCATTTTTATTACTCAGAACCGAATCCGTTTCTCCTTTTTTCTACAACGCGAAGATGTAACGTACACCACCTCTTTCCTTTTTTATGTTTCTCTCCAGGAATGCAAATAAAGTGCTCAGAAGAAATGCGATCTGGGCGCGTGCATGTCCAGGGCAGCACTAACTCTGGGTTGATAGGGTAGGCGACAGGGACAGTGGGTGAACCTTTCACGCCTTCGCCAGATGAATGAATATAGATCTTCACAGCCCTGATCTTCTCCAACTGTCTGTCGCGTTGGGATGGAGGTGGGGGTGAAAGGTGGGAGGTGAGAAAGCGGAGAGGGGGAAAGGAGGGGAAGGGGCGGGAAGGGGATGGGATGGAGGAGGGGTAGGGATGGCGGTGGCATTGAGATGCTGGATAATGCTGGAAGGGTTGGAAGCGTGGCAGAGTGGCCGGGGTCGCAAATGTTGACAGGATGAAAAAATAAAAAAGGAAGATTAGGGGGTGGGGGTGACGATGGAGGGTGTGAGAGAGGGAGATGCACGAGCAATGGCAGAAAAGTGTGTGTGTGTGTGTGTGTGTGTGTGTGTGTGTGTTTTGTGTGTGTGTGTGTGTGTGTGTGTGTGTGTGAGGGGGAGGGGGGGGGGCAATATTATAGATTTTTAGGTCGTCACTGGTTCCTTCCCACAGTTCATTGTTCTGTGGGTTTGGTTCCAAAGGCTAGGGTCCCACGGTGGAATCCCGTCACCTTAGGGATACATTGTTGACATAGTTGCTCTGAAGATCTGATCAGTACTTCTGAAAGTGTCTGAAGATCCTGGTTGAAGCATGGGAATACAGCCGTGCTGTGGTGCAGTATTAGATCTCACTTTGAACTCGGTCATCACTGTCGTCATCATCATTGTCATCTTCTTCCCTCATCAAACGTGAAGTACTGGAAGCACGTATGAAATTCTCTGCCTCTCTGAGTCATACTCTCGTTTTCACCCTCGTTTTTATGTCGCCTAGTTTTGATGGGCGAGGACGCGTGGCGATAGCTCCAGAAGAATGATGAATCACTCCAGTTTTGATGGGCGAGGACGCGTGGCGATAGCTCCAGAAGAATGATGAATCACTCCAGTTTTGATGGGCGAGGACGCGTGGCGATAGCTCCAGAAGAATGATGAATCACTCCAGTTTTGATGGGCGAGGACGCGTGGCGATAGCTCCAGAAGAATGATGAATCACTCCAGAGGAGGAGAAGGAAGGGGCTGGCTTATGCTTGTGGGATCGCTCGAGATGTGTGGGATTGCTCCAAATCTTCGATGGATTACTCTGGAGATGTGGGGGATTATTCTCGTGGTTTTATGAATCACTTCTGGGGTAAAGGATGCTATTCTACATGTGTAAGCACTCCTCTGGATTATTGCAGAGGTAGGGCTGCCTGTTCCAGAGATACGGGAAATTGCTCCAGAGGTTGGAGGTAACTTCAGAAATATTAGAAGCTCTGAAGGTACGGAGAATTACTGAAGAAGTGTGCGGAGTCGCTCCATAGCCACGGGGACTACTCTATTGGTATGGATGACCGCCAGCGTCAGCAGTTTATAATTGCCGTTGTTTTTTTTTCGTGAATATGGTAACTTCATTCGTAAAATTAGGAACGATTTCTGCTCTCTTCTTTTCTCTTTTTTTACTCCACGATATTGTTTTCTTGTATTTTTGCCTGACCATGCTTAGTTATATAAATTTCAGAGAAAAGAGTAATAAGTAAAAAAAAAATAGTCACTGTGATTCATGTGTGCACTGGAACATCGTGCTACACGCAAAAATGGTGTACGCTGATGCTCGACAATGACTGACATAATGATTGCTCCCACTGCGCAGTGCTTACCTTTGATCTCACATGTGATGATGACCAGGATGATTATGTTGATAATGACGACGACGACGACGACGATGATGATGACGAAGAAAAAATTCCTTGGTGATGTCGTCACAAGGCTCATTGGTCGTCCTGCCGTTGCTGCTGCTGATTTTTAAAAAGGTTTTTCTGGATTTTATTTTAGGGTGGGGGGGGGGGGAGGAGGGGGGGAGGCGGAAGGTGATATTTGATTTCGGATGCTCCAAAAGCAGTAGAAATCATATTGATACCGTAATTGTAGTTTTCTTTTCACACATGTTGGTTTTTCATTTCACATGAATGGTTTATTCATTTCACATGAAAAAAAAACCCGAACTCATTTCTGTTGTAGTGGAGAACATTAAATTTCTGTTTCCACAGTGAAAACAAAATTAATCGTTACGATCTTTTGAAGCCACCGTGTTTCTACAGGGGAAAGATGCTAAGTTCATATGGCTCCACGATGAAATGATTGCAGTAGTTCATATGGCTCCACGGTGAAATGATTGCAGTAGTTCATGTGGCTTCACGATGAAATGATTGCAGTAGTTCATATGGCTCCACGATGAAATGATTGCAGTAGTTCATGTGGCTCCACTATGAAATGATTGCAGTAGTTCATGTGGCTCCACGATGAAATAATTGCAGTAGTTCATATGGCTCCACGATGAAATGATTGCAGTAGTTCATATGGTTCCACGATGAAATGATTGCAGTAGTTCATGTGGTTCCACGATGAAATGATTGCAGTAGTTCATATGGCTCCACGGTGAAATGATTGCAGTAGTTCATATGGCTCCACGATGAAATGATTGCAGTAGTTCATGTGGTTCCACGATGAAATGATTGCAGCAGTTCATATGGCTCCACGATGAAATGATTGCAGTAGTTCATATGGCTCCACGATGAAATGATTGCAGTAGTTCATATGGCTCCACGGTGAAATGATTGCAGTAGTTCATGTGGCTCCACGATGAAATGATTGCAGTAGTTCATATGGTTCCACGATGAAATGATTGCAGTAGTTCATATCGCTCCACGATGAAATGATTGCAGTAGTTCATGTGGTTCCACGATGAAATGATTGCAGTAGTTCATGTGGTTCCACGATGAAATGATTGCAGTAGTTCATGTGGTTCCACGATGAAATGATTGCAGTAGTTCATGTGGTTCCACGATGAAATGATTGCAGTAGTTCATGAGGTTCCACGATGAAATGATTGCAGTAGTTCATGTGGTTCCACGATGAAATGATTGCAGTAGTGCATGTGGTTCCACGATGAAATGATTGCAGTAGTTCATGTGGTTCCACGATGAAATGATTGCAGTAGTTCATGTGGTTCCACGATGAAATGATTGCAGTAGTTCATGTGGCTCCACGATGAAATGATTGCAGTAGTTCATGTGGTTCCACGATGAAATGATTGCAGTAGTTCATGTGGTTCCACGATGAAATGATTGCAATCTTCGTTACAGCTGGTGCCCTGCATACGTTGATGAAGAAAACGGTCCCCGCTGACAACCAGTGAACTGGCCTGAGGACTGTGTCCTGTGACAATCGGCTTCATAAAGGTTTGACGTCAGCAGCTCCCTGTGGACGGCTGCTGCTGAGACTTTGGCCGGAACGGCCAGCTGTGGCTGTGTGCAGGCTGGGAGGAGCGGCGTGGGAATAATGCCGCGGGAAAAATATGGAAAATGAAGCAGTAGTAAGAAAGAAAAGAAATTAAAAAAGAAAAGAAGACATGTGTTCTGCTGTATTGAGTTAAACGGAAATCATACTTGGTATAAACTGTGACCAGAGAAACAAATGGTAAAGGCCGTTCCACACTGAACGAACTTTTAAACCGCGAACCGTGTTTGTCCATCTCGTGGTCTGTGTGATTCTTGTCTTTGTTCTCAGTTTCCCGATCATTTGGGCCACGATCCAAGACTGGCGACGATCACAAATCTCGCTGATCCTCGGTTTGAGGAGTTAAAATAGGATCTCTCCCATGGTCTGGGAACTGTGTGTTCGCACAAACGACAGCGACCGTTTGAAAACGCTCCTGCAATAGAAATCAAGTAATCGACGAGCCATTCTGTGATCGAAATCAGTGTAGTTGGATGAACTTAATTTGCATTCGTGATTCGTAAGTAAACAATTTCATTTTGTTGGGGAGAAATCTCCAAGTCCGCAATGCTTTGGGAGGAAAAATTCAGACAGAG
>CM031622.1:13562247-13564747 GCA_018398815.1 Conus ventricosus | reverse complement strand
AGGCTATGACGCCGCCCACTACAGGTATGTGTAAGAGCGTGCGCACGTGGTGTGTGCTCTTGTGCTCGCGCGTGTGTGTGTGTGTGTGTGTGGGGGGGGGGGGTGGATGGGGGGGGGGGGGGGGTAGATAATGGCAGGTGAGAGAGAGAGAGGAGAGAGAGAGAGAGAGGAGTCTTGGGGTGACGTTTTGTGTTGAAAGGCTACATATGCACGCCGACTTTGGACCACAATGTTGCCGTATATGTATGTACGCTATCAAGTCGGATGTACAACTAGTGACTTTTTAAGTTTAGGGTCAGAAGGAGAAGTTGGGAGATGATGGTGATCACTGACCGTGCATCTCATATTGCCAGGGACTGTGCTTCACCTAAAGCATGATAATCCGACAAGCGCCCTGTTATGACGTCATCCTTACATACCTACAGATTTAAATACATAAATACACATGCATACATACATACATGCATGCATGCACACGTACGCGTATCACACGTACGTACATTCATGCATGCCTACTCATACATACATAGATACAACCTTACACACATACATACGTATTTATATACAATACTTCATGTGAATGCATGCAGACTGTCACACACACACACGCACGCGCGCGCACATACACACACACACGCGCGCGCGCGCGCGGTGCGCTCAATAGCACACACCGCGTGCGCACGCTCTTAAACATACAAAGAGAGGGACAGACAGACTAACAGACACACAAACTCAGACAGCCACACAGACTAACACCCAAAGAGAGAGATTCTTACATCAAAGTTTGAGGAAGAGGGAGTGTTTAAGCTAAGACTGTTCAAAATGGATCCAGCTCGAAAATTCATTCCCTCAGCAATACCACATCCTCCGAAATTTGTAGTGAAGAGCGACAAATTCTGTCTTGCCTGCAACTTTTCGGATCGAAACCTTCGAAAGTTGTCGCTGAGGACAACTTTCGTAGGCGACAATTTAGGGTGTCTCCTCGAAGCCTCTTCCGTTGAACCCACACACTTCCCGGAAAGGCGATCCATCTCCAGCCTGGCGCCCCATGAGGAATAGACAGAATGGAAAATGTCGTGTGCGCATGCTCGGAGTTCTGGGGCCAGGCCTTGGGAGAGGAGCGTGAACATCACGTGCTCATCACCGACCAATCAGAAGGCGTTACTATTTCTGGTTCGTTGTGGGACAACAGTGGCTGAACATGATCAGAAAGGAACTCTTCTTTATTTTTCTTCTTCTTTTGACTTGCAGTCTTTTGCAGACAACGGTTATCTTGTCTCTGTGGAAGATGACGTGTACTTTAAATGCAAAGAATCTAAGTCAGAAACCAGGTTGTTTAGATTTCTTCTTTGTTCATCATCTCAGTCTTTTTTTTAAATAATGATTACTATGTCGATCTGTGTCATTTTGCCGAATTCTGTAAGCCTCTCTGCGATTGATAGGAGCCGCGCTAGGAATTCATCTGTTGAGATCATGCCCTAATTCATCTGTTGAGATCATGCCCTAATTCATCTGTTGAGATCGTGCCCTAATTCATCTGTTGAGATCATGCCCTAATTCATCTGTTGAGATCATGCCCTAATTCATCTGTTGAGATCATGCCTTAATTCATCTGTTGAGATCATGCCCCAATTCATCTGTTTAGATCATGCCTTAATTCATCTGTGGAGATCATGCCCTAATTCATCTGTTGAGATCATGCCCTAATTCATCTGTTGAGATCATGCCTTAATTCATCTGTTGAGATCATGCCTTAATTCATCTGTTGAGATCATGCCCTAATTCATCTGTTGAGATCATGCCCTAATTCATCTGTTGAGATCATGCCCAAATTCATCTGTTGAGATCATGCCTTAATTCATCTGTTGAGATCATGCCCTAATTAATCTGTTGCGATCATGCCCTAATTCATCTGTGGAGATCGTGCCCTAATTCATCTGTGGAGATCGTGCCCTAATTCATCTGTGAAGATCGTGCCCTAATTCATCTGTGGAGATCATGCCCTAATTCATCTGTTGAGATCGTGCCCTAATTCATCTGTTTAGATCATGCCCTAATTCATCTGTTGCGATCATGCCCTAATTCATCTGTTGAGATCATGCCTTAATTCATCTGTTGAGATCATGCCCTAATTCATCTGTTTAGATCATGCCTTAATTCATCTGTGGAGATCATGCCCTAATTCATCTGTTGAGATCATGCCCTAATTCATCTGCTGAGATCATGCCGAGAGCGTCAGTAAGAAGAGTTGAAGAACAGGTCGAGTTTCATGCCGAACGTGTAAAGCATGTTCCACTAGGATCGAAAATTGAACAAAAAAAAAAAAAGAAAAAAAAATTCATGGAGGAAGCCCCTTTCGGTTGGTTTGGCTGTAATTTCTGTGAAACTGAAAACCACAAAAGTGATTATTTTTGTTTGTGAGTAGAATCGATGAACTTTTGAATTCCATGCGGGATCGGTAAAGGTTATTCCAACAGAATAGAACATCGATTTGTTTTTT
>CM031622.1:13549747-13557247 GCA_018398815.1 Conus ventricosus | reverse complement strand
TTTTTAAATATTTTTCATAACAGTCAAGGGATGAAGGAGGGGCTGATGTCCAACAGTCAAGGATGGAGGAAGGAGAGGTGATGTCCAATAGTCAAGGGATGAAGGAAGGAGGGGCTGATGTCCAACAGTCAAGGGATGGAGGAAGGAGAGGCTGATGTCCAATAGTCAAGGGATGAAGGAAGGAGGGGCTGATGTCCAACAGTCAAGGGATGAAGGAGGGGCTGATGTCCAACAGTCAAGGGATGAAGGAAGGAGAGGCTGATGTCCAATAGTCAAGGGATGAAGGAAGGAGAGGCTGATGTCCAACAGTCAAGGGATGGAGGAGGGGTGATGTCCAATAGTCAAGGGATGGAGGAGGGGTGATGTCCAATAGTCAAGGGATGGAGGAGGGGTGATGTCCAATAGTCAAGGGATGGAGGAGGGTGATGTCCAATAGTCAAGGGATGGAGGAAGGAGAGGTGATGTCCAATAGTCAAGGGATGGAGGAGGGGTGATGTCCAATAGTCAAGGGATGGAGGAGGGGTGATGTCCAATAGTCAAGGGATGAAGGAAGGGGGGGCTGATGTCCAACAGTCAAGGGATGAAGGAAGGAGGGCTGATGTCCAACAGTCAAGGGATGAAGGAAGGAGGGGCTGATGTCCAATAGTCAAGGGATGAAGGAAGGAGGGGCTGATGTCCAACAGTCAAGGGATGAAGGAAGGAGAGGCTGATGTCCAATAGTCAAGGGATGAAGGAAGGAGGGGGTGATGTCCAATAGTCAAGGGATGGAGGAGGGGTGATGTCCAATAGTCAAGGGATGAAGGAAGAAGGGGGTGATGTCCAACAGTCAAGGGATGAAGGAAGGAGAGGCTGATGTCCAACAGTCAAGGGATGAAGGAAGGAGAGGCTGATGTCCAATAGTCAAGGGATGAAGGAGAGGTGATGTCCAATAGTCAAGGGATGAAGGAAGGAGAGGCTGATGTCCAATAGTCAAGGGAGGAAGGAGAGGTGATGTCCAATAGTCAAGGGATGAAGGAAGGAGAGGCTGATGTCCAACAGTCAAGGAGGAAGGAGAGGCTGATGTCCAATAGTCAAGGGATGAAGGAAGGAGGGGGTGATGTCCAATAGTCAAGGGATGAAGGAAGGAGGGGGTAATGTCCAATATAATAGTGAAGGGATGAAGGAAGGAGAGGCTGATGTCCAATAGTCAAGGGATGAAGGAAGGAGAGGCTGATGTCCAATAGTCAAGGGATGAAGGAAGGAGGGGCTGATGTCCAATAGTCAAGGGATGAAGGAAGGAGAGCTGATGTCCAATAGTCAAGGGATGAAGGAGAGGCTGATGTCCAACAGTCAAGGGATGAAGGAAGGAGAGGCTGATGTCCAATAGTCAAGGGATGAAGGAAGGAGGGGTAATGTCCAATATAATAGTCAAGGGATGAAGGAAGGAGAGGCTGATGTCCAATAGTCAAGGGATGAAGGAAGGAGAGGCTGATGTCCAACAGTCAAGGGATGAAGGAAGGAGAGGCTGATGTCCAATAGTCAAGGGATGGAGGAAGGAGAGGCTGATGTCCAATAGTCAAGGGATGAAGGAGAGGTGATGTCCAATAGTCAAGGGATGAAGGAGAGGCTGATGTCCAATAGTCAAGGGATGAAGGAAGGAGAGGCTGATGTCCAACAGTCAAGGGATGAAGGAAGGAGAGGCTGATGTCCAATAGTCAAGGGATGGAGGAGAGGCTGATGTCCAATAGTCAAGGGAGGAAGGAGAGGTGATGTCCAATAGTCAAGGGATGAAGGAAGGAGAGGCTGATGTCCAACAGTCAAGGGAGGAAGGAGAGGCTGATGTCCAATAGTCAAGGGATGAAGGAAGGAGGGGGTGATGTCCAATAGTCAAGGGATGAAGGAAGGAGGGGGTAATGTCCAATATAATAGTCAAGGGATGAAGGAAGGAGAGGCTGATGTCCAATAGTCAAGGGATGAAGGAAGGAGAGGCTGATGTCCAACAGTCAAGGGATGAAGGAAGGAGAGGCTGATGTCCAACAGTCAAGGGATGAAGGAGAGGCTGATGTCCAACAGTCAAGGGATGAAGGAAGGAGAGGCTGATGTCCAATAGTCAAGGGATGAAGGAAGGAGAGGCTGATGTCCAACAGTCAAGGGATGAAGGAAGGAGGGGGTAATGTCCAATATAATAGTCAAGGGATGAAGGAAGGAGAGGCTGATGTCCAATAGTCAAGGGATGAAGGAAGGAGGGGCTGATGTCCAACAGTCAAGGGATGGAGGAAGGAGAGGCTGATGTCCAATAGTCAAGGGATGAAGGAAGGAGGGGCTGATGTCCAATAGTCAAGGGATGAGGAGGGGTGATGTCCAATAGTCAAGGGATGGAGGAGGGGTGATGCCCAACAGTCAAGGGATGAAGGAAGGAGAGGCTGATGTCCAATAGTCAAGGGATGAAGGAAGGAGGGGCTGATGTCCAATAGTCAAGGGATGGAGGAGGGGTGATGTCCAATAGTCAAGGGATGAAGGAAGGAGAGCTGATGTCCAATAGTCAAGGGATGAAGGAAGGAGGGGGTGATGTCCAATAGTCAAGGGGTGAAGGAAGAGGGGGTGATGTCCAATAGTCAAGGGATGAAGGAAGGAGAGGCTGATGTCCAACAGTCAAGGGATGAAGGAAGGAGAGGCTGATGTCCAATAGTCAAGGATGAAGGAAGGAGAGGCTGATGTCCAATAGTCAAGGGATGAAGGAAGGAGGGGGTAATGTCCAATATAATAGTCAAGGGATGAAGGAAGGAGAGGCTGATGTCCAATAGTCAAGGGATGAAGGAAGGAGGGGCTGATGTCCAACAGTCAAGGGATGAAGGAAGGGGGCTGATGTCCAATAGTCAAGGGATGAAGGAAGGAGGGGCTGATGTCCAATAGTCAAGGGATGAAGGAAGGAGGGGCTGATGTCCAATAGTCAAGGGATGAAGGAAGGAGAGGCTGATGTCCAATAGTCAAGGGATGAAGGAAGAAGGGCTGATGTCCAACAGTCAAGGGGTGAAGGAAGGAGGGGGTAATGTCCAATATAATAGTCAAGGGATGAAGGAAGGAGAGGCTGATGTCCAATAGTCAAGGGATGAAGGAGGGGCTGATGTCCAACAGTCAAGGGATGGAGGAAGGAGAGGCTGATGTCCAATAGTCAAGGGATGAAGGAAGGAGAGGCTGATGTCCAATAGTCAAGGGATGGAGGAAGGAGAGGCTGATGTCCAATAGTCAAGGGATGAAGGAAGGAGGGGGTGATGTCCAACAGTCAAGGGATGAAGAAGGAGGGGCTGATGTCCAACAGTCAAGGATGAAGGAAGGAGGGGGTGATGTCCAACAGTCAAGGGATGAAGGAAGGAGAGGCTGATGTCCAATCGTCAAGGGATGAAGGAGGGCTGATGTCCAATAGTCAAGGATGAAGAAAGGAGGGGTGATGTCCGACAGTCAAGGGATGAAGGAAGGAGAGGCTAAGCTTCACGGGGCAAACGGTCAGACGCGGGAGAGGAGGGGCTCAAATCCATCGGTCGAACGTCCAGAAAAGGGGAAGCAGACTCCACACTCCACTTTGTAAACAACTGAAGACAAACCGAAACGAAAAACAAAAAGCGAAAACCCTACCAGACGGGATGGACGCGATCACTGTCCTGAGCGGCAGTGCTGGATGAGGGAAAGAGAGAGAGGAGGAGGGCACAGCATGGGGCGGGGTGGAGGTGCACGAATCCGCGTGTGAAAATCGGGAGGATAGGAGTAGGTGTACGGTGTGAATATGTGTGCATGCGTGCGTGCGTGCGCGCGCGCGTTGTGTGTGTGTGTGTGTGTGTGTGTGTGTGTGTGTGTGTGTGTGTGTGTGTGTGCGTGCGCGCGCGCACTGTAAGCGTTAATCACTTGAATCTGTGAATAAAATGTGGGGATGATTGATTATGCTGTCAAAAGGCAATGCGCGGATTGTTGGATGACGTTCAATATCTATTTCCCTCGAGTGGCGTTGTGGGATAAATAATCAGATTATGCGTGCTAGCGTGTCTGTGGTGTGTGTGGTGTGTGTGTGTGTGTGTGTGTGGTTGTGTGGTGTGTGAGAGAGAGAGAGAGAGAGAGAGAGAGAGAGAGAGAGAGAGAGAGAGAGAGAGCACGCGTGTCTATGTGTGTGCGCTTAAAGTTTGTGTGCTTGTCTTGGAGGCGGGGAGGGGAGGGAGTGGGGAGACAAAAAGGTTCGGACTTTGAGGAGGAAACCGGGCATGTGTCGAAACGTGTATGTTCTTGTGCATGTGTGTGTAAGTGTGCACTGTTAACTTTCAACACTCTGCCCCACCTCCGTTAGCTATGGAGGTATGGATTTCAAGCAAGAGGCTGATGAGCCAACCGCAGCTTGTGAAGAACTGTCCGAGCTGATGTTGCTAAGGCCGTGTGGGCCCTGTCAGGGTTGTTGCGAGGCGGAGGATGACCACACACCTCTTTCAGTGAGTTCCATCCATTTCTTCATTTCCCATTCTCCTCAGCCTGCACCCCCCCCCCCCCCCCCCCCCTTTTCAAAAAATCTCCCTTTTTCTATTCTTCATTTATCCGATTTTTTTTTCCAGACCCATCTAATCTTTCATGTTTAAGCTATTCGAGTACATACTTACTAGTGTCTGGGGTGGATTAATGTTGCTGTAATTCTAAAGAAAACTGGTTTACTTCAACTGCAGACCTGTTTACCTTACGATTTTTTTAGCGTATTTTACGAAATTTGACCGGAAAATATGATAATACGCCGAGTACGACAAAACTACGAAAATCGGCAGCATTGACTTTAAAAAATGTGTACTATTTTCCTGTTTGAAGACGCAATTATTGCCCCTAGTTTCAGTTTGCGCGCACTCGCTCATACCATGGTGGGCCATCTTTTATGGTGAGCAGCTGACACAGATAGTCACTAGGAGAATGCCGCCACCAGCGAAAAAAAAAACCGCATTCATTAGAATGATCCTAGATATTGAAAAGAAGTTTGCCAAACGAGGGAGCAAACTTTCCTAAATGCATGCCACGCAACTTTTTTTTTTAGACAGTAAACAAGTGGGGTATGTTTTGCTCCCATAAGGAAACCTAACACAGAGTAACTTTATTTAAGACTGGCACAGCCTTTTAAACTGTACTTGAATAAAGTCAGACAAAATACATAGACGAACAATCTAATAGTGGGGGAAAAACAAGCGCAGGCCAACAACTGAACTGTCTGGCAAAGATTTGGACTTAAGGGGAGGAGAGAGGAGAGGGGAGTTTGAAGATGGAGAAACTGGGTAAAGGAAATTTAAAAAAAAAAAAAAAAAAAAAATGTTACAGATATGAAAACTCTTCACTAGCTGCATAAGGGAACCATCGCAATCCCTTTTGAAGGCAGATATATTTGTATTGCCTGCTCGGAGGCCTTTCGCCCGCTGGATCGGGACTCATCAGGGAGACACGGCTGGTTGTGTCTGTGCTCCCGGCGTCAAATAGAGACACACCACAGTCCATAATACTGTGGTGTTCTCACCACCATGGGTGCAAAAAAGAATCCAATAGCACCCCCAGAGCAGCCAGCGAAGAGTAGTAAATGCAACCAAACGAAAGTGTGGGGAGGAAAAAAAGTTGTTGTAAAACTAAAGACATTATGCAAATAATATAAAATGTAGGGGACAGTCTTTGAGCCTACGCCTGAGGATCCACCCAAAGATGCAAGGGAGATCAAAAGACAAACGCACAGACGGACAGAAACAAATACAAAGAACCTCAATTTAATCAAAGCAAAATCGGAAATGAAATGAGGTAGGGAACAGTAAACGATAGACAGTAAACAAGTGGGGTATGTTTTGCTCCCATAAGGAAACCTAACACAGAGTAACTTTGATTCAAGACTGGCACAGCCTTTTAAACTTGAATAAAGTCAGACAAAATACATAGACGAACAATCTAATCTAAAAAGGCCATTCCCGATCCAGCGGGCGAAAGGCCTCGGAGCAGGCAATACAAATATATCTGCCTTCAAAAGGGATTGCGATGGTTCCCTTATGCAGCTAGTGAAGAGTTTTCATATCTGTAACATTTTTTTTTTTTTTTTTTTTTTTTAATTTCCTTTTCCCAGTTTCTCCATCTTCAAACTCCCCTCTCCTCTCTCCTCCCCTCAAGTCCAAATCTTTGCCAGACAGTTCAGTTGTTGGCCTGCGCTTGTTTTTCCCCCACTATTAGATTGTTCGTCTATGTATTTTGTCTGACTTTATTCAAGTTTAAAAGGCTGTGCCAATCTTGAATAAAAGTTACTCTGTGTTAGGTTTCCTTATGGGAGCAAAACATACCCCACTTGTTTACTGTCTATCGTTTACTGTTCCCTACCTCATTTCATTTCCGATTTTTTTTTTTTTTTAAAGCAGTTCCCCCGTTTCACAATCTCATAATAATCAGCCTGTCGATTGTGGAGACTTAACGGAAGAAGAAGAAGACTTGGAAGTGCTTAGTCCCAATCTAAAAAAAAAGGTCCAGCTTTCGTGTGGTGCACTTTGTGGGAAACAGATTTTAGTTGTGCTCATGGAAGACTGCATAGAGCATGTTTCGTCAAAATCGCATAAAAAAAGATATCAGAAGTGGTGAAATGAACACCTTTAGTTGTACAAGCATTGAAAAAAGGCCAAGGCGAAGTCTAGTGGGGACCAGGAGCAGCAGGTGACAAACGCCGAGGTCATGATGTGTAGGCTGGTGGCTGACGCGAATCTGTCCGTCAACGACCGATCATCTTGTTCCCTATTCAAGAAGATGTTTCCTGACACCAGTGACAGCACAATTGCTCAATGTATGTCTATCACTTTTATTTCTACTATTAATTAGCTCCACTTTCCCCACCCACACACCCCAAAAACCGGGAGAGGGAGGGATTGAGTGGCAATAAACAGAGAAGAAAACGACGGAAAATGAAAACTATGAAGTGTATTCATGTGTGTGACTGTCATTCTGTGTATGTGTGTGGGGGGGGGGGGGGGGGGTGAAAAAGAGGAGGGCATTATAATATTAATAATAATATATTTGTTTTATGATTTTTAATGAGATGTTCAACTAAATATGTGCAGTGTGTGTGTGTGTGTGTGTGTGTGTGTGTGTGTGTGTGTGTGTGTGTAATACACGTGTGCTAGTTGGTGTGAGTGTTTGAGTTTGAGTACAGCACAATGAGTTGGCTGCAAGAATTGCGCGATAAAAGATCCATAGTAAAGTTCAAGGTAAGAAAAATACTCATTTTTTTGTCTTGGAATACTAAAATTTTACTCAATGGAATACTAATGGTTCAATTTTGAGGTAGACAGGTCTGTAACATATAGGTTTTTAGCGCTTTAGTGTTGTCAAACATGCTTCTGATATTATACCCGTGTAAATTTACATGCTGTCAACTTCATTCACCACTTTGGCTTCACAAGGGGAGTATTGCGCATGTTAATGTCTGTACTGTTTTGTTTTGTTTTTGTCGCTGAGGAATGCATATTGCCGAAAATTTCTTGTCTTGTT
>CM031622.1:13539747-13544747 GCA_018398815.1 Conus ventricosus | reverse complement strand
TTAATCATCTTTATCGTCATTTTACGATGTTGAATCATCCTTATCGTCATTTTACGATATGAATCATCTTTATCGTCATTTTACGATATTAATCATCTTTATCGTCATTTTACGATATTAAATCATCCTTATCGTCATTTTACGATATTAAATCATCCTTATCGTCATTTTACGATATTAAATCATCCTTATCGTCATTTTACGATGTGAATCATCCTTATCGTCATTTTACGATGAATTTTAAATATCTATCTTATCGTCATTTTACGATATTGAATCATCCTTATCGTCATTTTACGATATAAATCATCCTTATCGTCATTTTACGATATTAAATCATCTTTATCGTCATTTTACGATATTGAATCATCCTTATCGTCATTTTACGATATTAAATCATCTTTATCGTCATTTTACGATAGATTATGTAAATACTATCATCCTTATCGTCATTTTACGATATTAAATCATCTTTATCGTCATTTTACGATATTGAATCATCTTATCGTCATTTTACGATGTTGAATCATCCTTATCGTCATTTTACGATATTAATCATCCTTATCGTATTTTACGATTTAAATCATCCTTTATCGTCATTTTACGATATGAAATCATCCTTAATCGTCATTTTACGATATTAAATCATCTTTATCGTCATTTTACGATGTTAATCATCCTTATCGTCATTTTACGATGTTAAATCATCCTTATCGTCATTTTACGATATAAAATCATCTTTATCGTCATTTTACGATATTAAATCATCCTTATCGTCATTTTACGATATGAATCATCTATCGTCATTTTACGATTTAAATCATCCTTATCGTCATTTTACGATATTAAATCATCCTTATCGTCATTTTACGATATGAATCATCCTATCGTCATTTTACGATGCTGAATCATCCTTACGTCATTTTACGATACTGAATCATCCTATCGTCATTTACGATACTGAATCATCCTATCGTCATTTTACGATACTGAATCATCCTCATCGTCATTTTACGATAGTTGAAATCATCCTTATCGTCATTTTACGATACTGAATCATCCTTATCGTCATTTTACGATATTAATCATTCATATGATCGTCATTTTTACGATACTGAATCATCCTTATCGTCATTTTACGATACTGAATCATCCTTATCGTCATTTTACGATATTGAATCATCCCTTATCGTCATTTTACGATATAAATCATCCTTATCGTCATTTTCGATATTGAATCATCCTTATCGTATTTTACGATAGTGAATCATCCTTATCGTCATTTTACGATATGAATCATCCTTATCGTCATTTTACGATATTAATCATCCTATCGTCATTTACGATATGAATCATCTTATCGTCATTTTACGATATTAAATCATCCTATCGTCATTTTACGATATGTAATCATCTTATCGTCATTTTACGATAGTGAATCATCCTTATCGTCATTTTACGATATTAATCATCCTTATCGTCATTTTACGATATGATGAATCATCTTTATCGTCATTTTACGATATTAAATCATCCTATCGTCATTTTAACGATAGTGAATCATCCTCATCGTCATTTTACGATACTGAATCATCCTCATCGTCATTTACGATACTGAATCATCCTCATCGTCATTTGATAGAATACTATCTCATTTACATGACATCTTCGCTTTTACGAATGAATACCTTCGCATTACGATATGAATTATCGTATTTGAATACATCTACGATTTCGATTGAATCTCCATCGCATTTAGATATATCACTACGTCATTAGATTGAATATCTCGTCTTAGAACTACATCATCGTCTTACATATAATACTATCGCTTTGATATAATCATCCATCGTATTACATATATCATCTATCGTCTTACGATAATATCTATCGTTACATATATATACGATTACTGTCATCTACGTCATTTGATAATATCTTGTATTAATATAACATCGCATTACGATATAACATCTTTATTCGTTTATTCGTCATTTTTAAACATATTAATAATTGTTGATTAATCAATCATCATCGTCATTTACGATACTGAATCATCCTCATCGTCATTATGATACTGAATCATCCTCATCGTCATTTACGATACTGAATCATCCTCATCGTCATTTACGATACTGAATCATCCTCATCGTCATTTATGATACTGAATCATCCTCATCGTCATTTACGATACTGAATCATCCTCATCGGCATTTTTACGGGGTGCCGGTCCACAGGCTACACACCCACAATCAACGCGCCAAGGTCGTGCTTAAGGAGTCGAGTATTTACAGGCTGGAGCAAGTCGATTGCTTTGAGAATGTTTATTGTGTCTGAAAGTTGATTCTACTCGTTTTCTTTCACATGGCCATCAAGGTACACGCCAGGTGGTTCCAAGCAGACAGATTAAAATCAAAGGAATGGGACTATTTGCGGGGGGGGGGGGGGGGGGGGGGGGGGGGGGAGGAACCAGCTGGCGCAAAGAAAGGGTCACGGATCAGTGCAAAGGTCTGAGATGTGACGTCAAGTAAGGAGGAGGTCATATAATTGAAGATTGTGATTTCGTCGATTGAAATCCCCCAATCAAAGGAAATGATTGTTGGAGAGTTATTCTTTTGATCGTTCATCTCTTTTAACTAAAATCAGAGGCTGGCTCAAATTTATGGTAGGCCTCAAAAACCCTTACATGGATTATACAGTGTTTCAGTGCTGACATGGATTATATAGTGTTTCAGTGCTGACATGGATTATATAGTGTTTCAGTGCTGACATGGATTATATAGTGTTTCAGTGCTGGCATGGATTATATAGTGTTTCAGTGCTGGCATGGATTATATAGTGTCAGTGCTGACATGGATTATATAGTGTTTCAGTGCTGGCATGGATTATATAGTGTGTCAGTGCTGACATGGATTATACAGTGTGTCAGTGCTGACATGGATTATACAGTGTGTCAGTGCTGACATGGATTATACAGTGTGTCAGTGCTGACATGGATTATACAGTGTGTCAGTGCTGACATGGATTATATAGTGTTTCAGTGCTGACATGGATTATACAGTGTGTCAGTGCTGACATGGATTATACAGTGTTTCAGTGCAAAATGCCAATTGTGGCGTGTGACCACGGGGCCAAAGCCCTCGGACGTGTTCCGCCCTCGCTCGTCCTTCCGTTCCCATCTCCGTTCCCGTTTACACCCTCCCACCTATCCCCCTCGCCCCCTCTCCTCTCCCGTTTTCCCCCACTACTAAGTTGTTCAGCATTGGTTTGTTAGCCCGTGTGTGTGTGCGTGCGTGCGTGCGTGCGTGTGTGTGTGTGTGTGTGTGTGTGTGTGTGTGTGTGTGTGTGTGTGTGTGTGTGTGCGTTGGGCGCGCGTATGCTGTGCGCACGTGCGTGTGTTTATGGGGTAGTGTATGTGTTTGTGCGTGTGCGCGCGAGTGCGGGCTTGTACGGGTGTGCCCGCGCGCGCCTGTGTGTGTGTTTGTGTGTGCGTGTGCGTGTGCGCGCTCTCATACATGTGTGTGTGTGTGTGTGTGTGTGTGTGTGTGTGTGTGTGTGTGTGTGTGTGTGTGTGTGTGTGCTTGGGCGCATACGCGCGCTGTTGCGCCCCCCCCCCCCCCCATCTCTCTCTCACTCTGTGTGTGTATGTGTCTGTGTCTGTGTGTGTTAGTGTGTCTACGTGTGTGTGTGCGCACACGTGCATGTGTAAATGTGTGTGTGTACGCGCGCGCGCATGCGCGTGCACTTTTGCCTCCCCCACCGCCGTTTCTCTCTCTCTCACTCTCCCTGCCTCTCTGTCTCTCTCGACAGGACGCCACCCTGTTTATGTAAATACGTCTGTTCGGTGTGTTAGATATGGGCTTAAGATAATACATATGGGTAGAAATAGACTGATGGTGAAAGCTTGCGAGATGTTGATGTGGCCAGATTCACATGGTAAATATACATGGGTTTCAAGGATTCGAAAAACATTATATTAGAATAAATTTGGAATGGTATGGCTAAATCAAGGGGTTGAAAATGTCAATGCATTTCTGGATGAATTTCGCCAGAGGCTTATTGATTGCCGGTGGCAAAACTGGAATGAACATATCCAAGAAAGTGACCGGTTTTCTTTCTATAGAACTTTCAAATCATCTAGGAGCCGTGAAAGGTATCTTTTAATTGACATCGGCAGACATAATTGACGTTATTTAACCAAATTTAGATTCGGAGTAACAGACATTGTAATACATCGGGACCACTATAATCAGGTATCAACTAATTCTGTAGCACGCCCTTTGTGCATAGATTCAAAAGAGGATGAAGTACATGTTTGGTTTTGTTGCCCTAGTCTCTGTGAGCTTCGGCAAAATGTATTCCAGGAAAATGGTATGCAAATCCGTGTCTATTCAACGTAGCCTTACTGATGGCTAACACTAAACAAAAATGAACTGAAGAATGTATGCATATATCTATAAAAGGCACTTAAAAGGCGTGCAACTGCAGTAGAAGGATGTGAATGTTAACATGTATCTGCTGTACTCTATGGTCAAAAGATGTTGGAATTTGTCATTATTATGTTGATGTATCCTTACTTTTCCTTGTCGTTAAAGTGCCATATTGAATAGTCCCCCCCCCCCCCCCCCCCCCTTCAGTAGGGGCTGTGGCCTAACCTGAATAAACCGTTTTCCATTTCCGTTTCCATTTCTCTGCCTCTCTCTCTGTCTCTGTCTGTCTGTCTGTCTGTCTGTCTGCCTGCCTGCCTCTCTCTCTCTCTCTCTCTCTCTCTCTCTCTCTCTCTCTCTCTCTCTCTCTCTCTCTCTCTCTCTCTCAGTCCTCCTGTGGATACCGAGGGTTCTTTTAGTGTAAGCTGTATCTCTGTGTTCTGGAAAATCGTCCGTGCTTTTCTTTCACTTTCGTTGATACTACTGTTTGAGCACTTCTATCCCGGTGGTCATTGAGGTTCGAAGTCTCTCCATCTCCTCTCTCAGCTGATGAACATCTTCCTTCGTAAAGAG
>CM031622.1:13522247-13534747 GCA_018398815.1 Conus ventricosus | reverse complement strand
CAATACGCAAGATCGAAAGTAGACTTTGCTGTTGGCACTGGTTTATACATGCTGCCTTCTGACCTCAGACTCCAGATAGGAACAATAATAAACTACAATAATGAAATCCTTGTGGCAGGCAATGAACAGAAGGTCTGGAAAAACGAAATAAATTCTGAGCCAGTAATATTGCAAGCAGTAAACAAACAAGTCGGCCCCCCAAGAATAAGTCATCCAATCCCTGTGGCCCAAAGCCCGAAGGACGTTGAAGAACACGAAAAAAATAATGACCATGAATATGAAAAGACAGCGCTTGTTTTTGGATTAACTGGCCTAGGATTACTTGGTCTTTATCTTACTAAAGATTAACCCAACTATTAAGAGAACTAATGTCCATAAGTGCTCGGCCATAAAGCCAACTACTTTGCCTGCAGTAGACAAAAGCCAGCTAGCAAAACCCCCTAATATACCTGGTAAAGCATCCACGGCTTTACTGGCTAATTTTTTTAATAAACTTGCAGATGATCAAGCTGTTTTTTTACCCATGTTTTATCAGGCGGTGATGGAGGCGATGGCGGTGGAGGCGCTGACCCGGGACCACCGCCGCCTGTAATAGCCGTCACCAGTGTACTTATTGCAAAACCTAAGGCCGTTATAACGCTTACTAATGTGACTCCTTGCTCTCTAAAACAGTGTTCGTATTCGTTCTGCTAGTGTTGTGTCTTCATATAAAATTTTTTCGATAGTTTCTCTTATTCTATTCACTTGAGTTCGTAATTGGTCTCGGTTAGTAGTCAGCACTTCTAGTCTTGCTGATCTTTCTTGTTCAAGATCTTTTAGTCTTTGTATTATTCTTTCTTTAATATCATGCCCTACGATGGAGTCGTCAGCCTCAACGAGTTTTTCTTTTTCTCTTTTTATATGCTCATCTAGTTCACCTAGTTTTGCTAAATTGTTTGTTAATTCGCCTTTGATGGTTCTTAAAGTACGATCAAGGGCTAATAATTCTCGCACGGGTAGCGGAGAATCATTAATTGTTTCTAATGCTGTTTCTTCGGAAAAACTGGTTTCTATTGCTTGATTTATTTTCCCCTGCTGCTTGACTTAAATCTGGAAGTTCTATGTTTTGCATTTGGTTATCTGTTGGAAGTTCTTGTTGTATGTTTTGGAGGTTAGCAGCTGCATCCTTATCTAATTTTGGTTTAGCAATGCCAAGGCGATTTCGATCGGCAACTTTAAGTCTTTGTCTAATTGTTTCCATGCCCACAAACTTTGATGGGTCTCGTTTATCTGTAAGCCGAACAAGTTGTCCTTGATCGTTTTTCACAAACAAATGGCCTTTTTTATCTACATCAAAATCAATAGGAAAATCGGGGAGATTCTAGGCCTAAACTTTTGTAAAATGATTCAACCTTACTTAATGTTAATTCATGCAACAGTGAGGTCGTTGAGCGATGCTGTATCAAAGAAGCCGTTTCACTCATGTCGTCTCCAAGATCAAAACCATCATAATCTTCTTCGCCTTCAATGCCTGCCATGTTTTTAAATAATTAACTTTTTATTTTGTTTTATAAAAAATGTCGCAAATATATGGTTGAATTCTTGACCCGCATAGAAGACTGAAAGAGCCCTTTGGGGTGAAGGGAAATAAGCAGAATATTATTGTTCCGAATAATCCGTCTACTATTGATGCGGATCAAATTCTTACTGTCAAATTTCCAGACCTAGGAGCGGATGAAGCGATTGTGCCAGGCTCTACGCAACTTACTTTCAAAATAGATCTCGAATCAACAGACCCAAACAGGACAGTTGTGCAGAATGTGGGCCGGGCAATCGTTAAGAAAATTTCTATAAAACTTGAGGGGCAAAGAAATATTTTCTTTACACAATGCTGACATATTTTTAACCTATTCTGATCTATGGCTAACCGAGAATGAAAGGGCTGATCTTGCGTTTCAAGGAATCGAAAATGAAGAAGCACTAAAACATAGAATAGGCGCTGAAGATGCTAATAAAGCCGGCAAAAAGTATGTGGCTGTAAATTTTGCGTATGGAAATCGCTTTTCTATTCCCTTAGATTTTGAGTTGTTAAGTGCGCATGCGCCGTACTATCAAGGAGCATTAAAAGACAGATTGTCATATGAACTAACTTTTAATGAATACAAACGTGTTATCAAATCATCATTAGACACCGAAGCAAAGTACAGCATTTCTGACATCTCGTTAGAGTTTGACGTTGTTAGCAACCCTAATTTAGCAAGGCTGATTGAGCAAAAATATAAGGCACCAAGATTAGCAATATATTAACGACAGAGTGATTCATCATACAACATATCCCAGAAGCAGGGCAGACACTATATGGAATTTTAGTTTTAGTACCACAGCAAGATCGGTTAAAGGTATTTTATTGCTGTGTGAAGATGAAGGGCCATTCGAAAGACAAAGTGAAAAGTTTATTAATCCAAAAAATAACGAAAGTACAATGTACAATTGAGGGTAGTCCTAACCAAATCTACGCTAGCGGGCTTAAACTTATCAGCATTTTGATGAAATAAGAAAACTGTTTGGAGGCGGGAGGTGTAGAAATCCAACAGTAGACCTTGTGTCTAAAGATCTACACCTTCACAGTGTTAGGCTTGATGATTATTTAACAACAAAATACGGTTTATGGATTGACCTAAGGGCAACGGAGGACAATCAGTTGCATGGAAGTGGGAGAGAACTGTTAAAGAGGGAATAAACATTCAAATTGACAAAGAAAAAGATGGCGATAAACCAGTTAATGTACATTTGTTTTTAATATATGAGGCGCAGCTGAATATTCAAGATAACAGATTCCAAGGTGTACAATACTAAATTATTTTTTATTTTTTAAAAAAGCATGTCTGTTCAGGTTTATCCAAATGTGCCTACAGCGCCAGAGCCGCCTAAAGAAGAGAGAGTAGAAACCCCTAACATAAAAACCTTCAGATTAACAAACATTACGCAAATGCAACAAAAACTAGAGCAAGACCTTTCAAAATACAGCAAAACCAAACGAAGGTATTCTGCTGCCTTTAATGCTGTTACATATGTTAATACTGGAACATCAACTATAAGTGCACTATCAGCAGGAACGAGTGTAGGCCTCTTAGCAACAGGCGTAGGTGCACCGCAGCTTTACCTCTAGCCGTGTTTATCTTTAACTCTCGGCCTGTGTTCATTAGCTGTAAGTGCGGCTGGCAAAAAATTAAAAACTAAACTCCAAAAGCACACAGCTATGGTTCAACTAATAACAGCTAAACTTAGTTCGTTCAAACTGACAATAAATAAAGCGCTAGCTGACTCAAACATCACGGATGAAGAATTTAGTCGTTTACAGGCCGATTTTGATGACTATAAAAGACAAAAGTTTGATCTTCAAAAAAAGGCGAGGGCAAGTTTTTCTCAACAGCCAGACACCGAGCAGATAAAAAAGGAATGTTTAAAAAAAAAAACGAGACATTAAACTCTGTTCTAAACAGCTCACATTAACAACAACAAAGGGCGTTTATACTTTAGTTTATGAGTCCAAGCACAAAAAAACCGTTGATATTGATTCTGATTAATTATTTTTTTTTAATTTAAATAAATATTTTGAGTTAGAAAAGAAACTCAGCATGGATAAGATATACGAGGGTTGTTCAATTTAAGATGACACTAGGCTTGCCGTTTGGAAACGAAGCACCGCACAGAAAAATGTTTATACCAAACACAACTTTAAAGTTTACCTGATTAGAATTGCAGAAAATAAAGTTGACGTCATGACGCAACTCGGAGTATGACGTAATTACAACTGTGTTTCAAAACAGCTGAGCCTGAAAAAAATGGACGTCACCAATGAGCAATTTCGTTTCTACACTTTCACAAGGCTACAACTTGGTGACGATTGTAGGAGGATACACGCAGATTTGCAAGCTGTTTACGGAACGGATTGTGTGTCTTACCGCACAGTTTGCAGATGGGTCAAACAATTAAGAGCAGGTAGGGCGCCATCTGATTGGGGTAATCGTGCAAGAGCGAGCTTTACCAGCTCGGAACGAACAAAACATTGCATTTGTGAAAAGACTGATAGAGGAGGATCCACATTCGACTGTGCGGGAATTAAGCGAGGCATGTGAGCTTTCAATTGGCACCATTAACAACATTCTGCACAAAGACCTTCACATGAGAAAAACTGGCTGCAAGATGGGTGCCACATCTCTTAAGCGATGATCAGAAGCAGCAGCGGGTGGCATGTTCACGCAAACTGCTCGACGAGTTTGAGCCCAATGGGCCAAAACGACTGTGTGACTTAGTGACGGGAGACGAGAGTTGGCTGACATTCTACGGCATCCCCAACAAACGCTGCAACCGCATGTGGGTTGGCCCTGACGGAGACCGACCAGTTGTTCTTCGCCCAGGATTCCAGAGTCGCAGCGAATGTTTTCTATTTTTTTCAACACGCAAGGCCTTGTGGCAATTGACATTTTGCCTGAGAAATCAACAATCACTGCCTCCTACTATACCCAAGTTGTGCTCCCAAAAGTTGTAGGAAAAATCCATGAGCAGCGCCCAACCGTCAGCACCCAGAGGACCCTTCTTCTGCATGACAATGCCAGTGTCCATAAGGCGAAGGTCACCACGACCTTCCTGAGCGAGCAAGGAATCCAAGTTTTGGACCACCCACCCTACAGCCCCGACTTGGCCCCATGCGACTTTGGCTGTTCCCTGCTCTGAAGGAAAAGCTCGCTGGGCGTAAGTTTGACCGGGTACAAGACCTCGCCAAAGCCGTAAGATCAGAGTTGTCCGGTCTGCCTAAAACCGACTACCAGAGGGCGCTTGAGAATTGGCGTAGGAGGCTTGAAATTTGCATTCGAGCCAACGGAGAATACTTCGAGGGGATGTAAAAGTTTCAAGTTGCTGAGATGAGAGGTACGTTTTTTAAGGGGGTGGTGACATCTTAAATTGAACAACCCTCGTATGAAGGCCCAGACGAATTGTTTGAAGGAATGCTTAAGGAAGAGCGTTTGTCAAAAGCTTTAAATGATATTGATCTAGAAGTCATTGATCCAACAAACGTACAGGCAAGCGTTGCACATGCTATTTCTCAAGTTCCAGGTAAACTAACAATAGACCCGCCAGTTAAAGTAATGTTAAAAGTTTTAATCGACTATATAACAATAAATGAAGAAAATCTAGAAGTCTGGGTCTCGACTCAACAACAGGTTATTCTTTCACATAATGACTTAACACCTGGTTGGGCAGACGAACTGCTTACACAGTTTGATGTGGCCGCTGAAGAAGCCAAAATGAGAGGCTCTGGTTGGTCAGAGGGCGAAGTCTTAGAGATCAGATTAAAACAGGCTAAGTATGCACCGATTTTTAGGCAAGGCTTACATTCCACTACCTCCAGCATTAGTCGCAAAAAGAGCAGTTCTAAACATAAAGAATTCAGACAACAAATGTTTCATGTGGTGCGTTCTTGCAAGGCTGCATTACGCCCGTAAAAAACGCAGAAAGAGTGTCTAACTATGAACCTTACATCAATGATCTTAACTTTAGTGGAATATCCTTTCCTGTTAGCGCGGATTCCATTGATCAGTTTGAAGAACAAAACAAACCAATAACTGTTAATGTCTACACATGGATGAGGAAACAAATCTACAACCGATTAAAGTGTCCAAGAACAGTCCAACGATTGGCGAGCCAGACAAAAATCATGTTGACTTACTACTGATGCTTTCACCACCCGGGGCTACCGCTTTAAACACATTGATACGAACAATGAGTAAAACTGTTAGCATATACTACAAAAAAACATTGCAAACAAGAATTCTGTAGAAAATGTTTAACAAGAATTCCAACCGCTCAAGCCGCGCTTGAACATATAAAACATTGTAAAATTCTGTAGACTGTAATACAGAACTAATTACACCCCCACCCGATCTAAAGTTAGTATTAAGAACTGGAAACGGCTGCAAAATTCTCCATACGTAGTTTACGCAGACTTCGAGTCGCTTATTGTTCCTTATAAGGGCCAGCGCCACAAAGACTTCGAAAAACAGTCTTAATGAGTAATCATCAATTTGTTCATTTGCCTTCATTATTGTCGGGTCGGATGGCGTCCATTCGGAACCAGAATTATATAGAGGGCCTAATGCTGCAAAATACTTCTTAGAACGCATGCAGCAAGTGCGTAATGACTGTTCTAATAATCTAAACTTATCTGAAATCATAATGACCCCCGAAGATCAACAACAGGATGACTCAGCCACACATTGTTGGATTTGCGGCTTAGAGCTAACGCCCAAGAGTGTAAATCCGACAGTAAGAGACCATGATCACATTAGCGGAAAGTTTAGAGGAGCAAACGCACAGTAAATGCAATCTTCAACTAAAGTTTGATCCTAAGACATGGAAGCTGCCCATCTTCTTTCATAACTTGCGAGGTTACGACTCTCATCTTATAATGAAAGCAGTAGATGACGCCTTCAGGATAACATGCATTGCACAGTCATCAGAAAAGTACATGTGTTTCACTTTAAATAACATGTCTTTTTATGACTCTATGCAACACATGATGGGATCGTTAGAGTCACTGGCTATGTCCTTAAAGGCCTGCCCAATAACAGAAGAATATTTTTGACCCAACTCTTGTTAGAAAGGGCGTTTACCCTTATGAGTACATGAACAGTTGGGAAAGGTTTGACGAAGATACACTTCCGCCTAAAGGCGCGTTCTTTTCTAGTCTTAGAGGAAAGGACATCAGTGATTCTGATTACCAGCATGCTCAAGATGCGTGGCAGAAGTTAAAGTGTTAAACGATGGGAGACTATCATGATTCATACTTGATGGCTGATGTATGTTTGTTGGCGGACGTCTTTGAAAATTATAGGAAGACCTGCATGAAACATTATAGCCTGGATCCTGCTCATTATAATTTCTGCGCCTGGGATGAGCTGGGACGCTTTCTTAAAGTTTACTGGAGTACAGATTGATTTATTGTCAAATTTACCAATGATTCAGATGATTGAAAACGGATTGCGTGGAGGAATTAGTATGGCGTCGCACCATTACTGTAAAGCAAACAACAAATATTTGGACGACTATGATCCAAGTAAAAGGTCTAACTATCTCATGTATTTAGATGCAAACAATCTGTATGGATGGGCTATGGCGCAATCACTTCCATTACGTAACTTTAAAATGTACACAGAAGACAATCCGAAAAATATTCAAAGAGCATTAAAGTGGTTGAACAGTTTGACGCCAGATCAACAGCATGGATACATTCTAGAAGTTGACTTAGAATATCCTCAGGAACTCCATGACCTGCATAATGACTATCCATTAGCAGCAGAAAGTCCTAAAGTTGAATCCAAGAGAGCCGCCTAAACTTGTGCCTAATCTTCGCGGCAAAAAAAATTATGTCTGTCATTACAGGCTTCTACAATTTTATTTAAGACATGGTTTAAAGCTAACAGCAGTTCATCGTGTAATTGCTTTTGATCAAAAAACAGTTCATGAAACCATACATCATGAAGAACACTGATCTCAGAACTAAATCCCCAGATGCTTCAGAAAAAGACTTTTTCAAGCTGATGAACAACAGCTGTTTCGGAAAGACTAGGGAAAATCCACACAAGCGTAAAGATGTCAGATTGGTCACCAAAGAGAACGAGGCAATTAAGCTGACTTCAAAACCAAATTATCAGGATTTTAGAAGATTTCATGATCAGCTTTTTGGTATAATGATGAAGAAAAAGAAAGTCAAATTGGACAAACCTGTTTTTATTGGGTTTACTGTTTTAGAATTATCAAAGCTTTTGATGTTAGAATTTCTTTATGACTACTTTAAACCCACGTATCCAGAGTCCAGAGTACTTTACACAGATACAGATAGTTTTGTTATAGATATCCCTACTGAAGACATCTATAAAGACATGGAAATAGAAGTAGCTAAAGGGCATGCGGGATGGTATGACACATCTGATTACCCTAAAGATTCGCCTTTGCATTCAACCGTTAACAAGAAGGTTTTAGGAAAGATGAAGGATGAATTATCTGGAGGGGTGATTAAGGAGTTTATTGGTTTAAGGTCGAAAATGTACAGTCTTTTCGAGCCAGGAGAAAACCATTAAGAAAGCAAAAGGAATATCTCGCAGTTTTTGTGCAGTCAAACATATCACATGACAACTACAAAGAAGCATTGTTTGACAATAAGACTTTTAATCATGACAACGTAAAACTACGATCTAATCTACATGAGATCAACACAACTGTTGTAACAAAGAAGTCATTAGATAGAACAAACACAAAACGAGTATTTGTTAATCCAGAGTTTTTCATATGCAATTGGACACTGGAGAACGTCATAAATACATACCTTCTTCATATTTTTCCTCAAGTTTTGTTATAAGCTCATTCATATCATCATCCAATTCAGCTAAATCTTTTTTCATGTTTGCTTGATGCGCTCGAATTTTTTTTATTATTTCAAGATATTCTTTTCCCCATATCTGATGATCAAAATTTGAGAATTTGGGTTGTAGGTGATCTGGATGCATTGCCATGTACCGATGAACCCTCGTAAATAATTCCTTAATAGTAGAACTCGTATCATATGATTCCCGTATCAATTCCAAGGTCTCTTCCTTTATCATTCTTGTTTCGTTCTGTGCTTCCATTTTATGTAAATTAAAAATTAATTAAGCAACTGGAACTGTGTCTGGAGGGATTATCTGCAGTTCTTCCTTCACAAAAGATCTTTGAGGAGCCGGTTGTTTTGCCGTGTCAGTTTCTCGTAAATAATACACGGGCGGATTCATTTTTTACAATTCTTTTTATTTCATATGGATCAACACTCCAAACTGGATCTGTTGCCCTGATGCGAGTGTCCCCTTCCGCTTCCCCCGGTAAATAAAGGTACCTTACTTTTAAACCAAACGGTAATAGTTTGCTGGTTGTACTGGAGTCTTCAGCAACATTTATTGTTTGTTTTTTGATTGCTTGTACTGGTTTTAACCCTTTAAATTCTTCATTATTCATTGCGCGCAAAACTGAGGGCAGTCTTCTAACCCATTCTGTTTTTGCGAGAATTGTCAATCAGCTCTCTGTGATACTGGTAGGAAAAAAGTCTTTCAGATAACTGTTTGTTAAAGTTTTTCAACCAAAGCCTGTGATCTGTGAACTCCTGGAATACCTCTTTTAATGGTAACTCTATGTTTTAACAATAATTGATTCACTCGACCTTTAAATTCTTTCCCATCATCGACTTGAATCATGCGAGGATAAGTTAGGGGCCTCGTTGGTATATCAGTTGCAACAGCAACAGCAGAAGCACTCTTTTGTGTTAACGGTTCCGCATCTTTATATCTTGAAGCTATGTCAATGACTGTGAGTGCGTACTTAAATCTTTTTCGTCTAATCGTATCATGGGGTAAATATAGAAGATCCATTGATGGGTGTCGTTCGGTATTGTATTCACAAAGTGTGGTCTCTGTATTCGTTTAGGCGCAGGTAAATAAATTTGCCAAATCGCTTGTTTTGATAACCATTCCTTTGCTGTTTGTTCACTGACTCCCGCTGCTTGGCTTAGCTTTTTAATTGCCGTGATTCCCTTCCAATATCCTTTTGGCGAATAATAGATTTTGTTCATTTTTATTCAGCCAATATTATGCGTAACAAAATACACGACGGTCATGCCAAAGACAATAAACCCGATTTCTTGCATCTTTTGTTTTTCTGATGGTTGATAAAAGTCGCTGAATTTTGGTGGGGGCAATGTCTCGATTGGTTTGCCTGTTACAAGATAATATTCTTTTATTGCTTGATCAACGTCTTTAAATGTGTAAGCCGCATGTCCCTGTTTTTTCAGTTTGTCGTTAATAAAATCTAACTGCTCAATTCTCTGCTTTTCATAGTTATCTTGTGCAGCCGCTAGTTGCCCATAGCTTTGTTATGTCTTTTTCTCTCGCCGTCATCCCGCAGTTTACTAAATGCGTAATTACTTCCGCTAAAAGCAAGCGCATTCACTACTGCGCCACCTATCATCATTACGAGTGAAGCCATTTTTATAAATGTATTTTTTTAATTTTACATATTAATACTGCCAGGAATTATTCCTTGCTTAACTAGAAAATCTTTCGTAGCGAATGAAGCTGCTATAACAGCAATTAGCTTTGCGAGTCTTCAAAGTCTAGTTTGCCAAGATCCGCTGGTTAAATTCTTAACAAGCTTTTACCAAGCATTGTGTATCCTATACTTAGACCGCCAATAACAGCAGAATGGTAAACAAGATTAGTAACAGTCTTTTCGGCGCTCATTTTTAAAAACAAAATAATAATTATATTTAATAATAAAACATGAACAGCGACGATTTGCTACAGCTACAGAGCGACCTAATCCGTCTTGGACTTACAAATGAAGAAGTTGATGACCAAGCTGTTATGCCCCAAAAGGAGAGGTTGTATTCTTTGGCAGCATGTGGAAAAACAAAACAGTTCCTCGGAAATGAATTCAGCATAGAACAGATTCAACAGATGTCGCCGCAAGACATTATAAAGTATCATAACAGGTATGAAGCGCAACTAGGATCAAGAATGGTAAAAAGTGTCGGGCAAACGGTTCTTAGTTTGTACACTAAACTAGTCAGTAGATTTGCTCCCATTGATTCTGAACAAGACTTTATGTATGATTTAACGCAGGATCCAGTTTTAACAAAGTCATTAGAGTCTCTAGGATGTGATCTGTATTACAGATTGGAACATTATTGTCGCTGCTAATCATGGGATTAATTACTTTTAATCATATAGATTTTATTTCCCTTCAAAATGACCGAGCCAGAAAATCAGCAGAATCAGAATCAGAAAACATTGAATCAGGTGGGAAAGTGAGTAAAAATCCTCATCCTGGACGGGTTAAAGCAGGGAAAAAATTAGCAGAGTGGAACAAACAAAAAAAATTAATGTTACAATCACAGAATGAAAAAGTGCGAGTTGTTTCAATGCCGGCTATAAAAACGTCAGAACAAGTTGATTCGAGGCCTACAACAACAGGGTTGCCTACACCGCCAAAGTCTTCATATTTCTTAAAGCAATTGTCATTTTTGGCGGCATTGCTGTTGGGGGTGTTATTACGGTTATAAAATATATAAACAAAGACAACAAAACCCAAAAAAGTCCGACCAATCTCAACCACTAAATATAGAAGATGAACAAAAAAGCAAGCCAGAACCGCCAACAACAAAAGATCATTTTGATCCATTTCAGATGCAATAATACTTTAAGAACTTAATAAATAATTATAAGTTGACTTGAATAAGAACTTGGTTGTACTTAGAGGATGACTTAGTTATGAACTTGATGTGACTTAAGTTAAGAACTTGAGGTGACTTGATCAAGAACTTATTAAGAACTTGATGTGACTTAAGTAGAAACTTAAAGGTAACTTAAGTAAGAACTTAAAGGCGACTTGATTAAGAACTTAATTAAGAACTTGATTAAAAACTTAATTAAAAACTTGGGGTGACTTAATTAAGGACTTGGGGTGACTTGGGGTAACTTGAGTTAAGAACTTAGAAGTAACTTGAGTGTGTGCATGCGTGGGTAAGGGTAGGGTAAAGTAAGGGTGCTATCCTGCGCCCACCTCAATCAACTAGGCCAAGTGATCACATAGGGTCGTTTGGCCTAGTTTGCCGCTAAGCTTTGCAGGTCAAACGACCCTATGTGATCACTTGGCCTAGTTTGCTGCTGTGCTTTGCAGGTCAAGCGATCACATAGGGTCGTTTGGCCTAGTTTGCTGTGCTCCTCTTTTCTCAACCAGGCTTGCAACTGGGTTTGGCAGAGTTACAAACAGTAATTGCTGTAGCCGAGCTTTTATGGCGGCTCTAATCGCCAGTAGTTAGTACATCCGTCATTGTATATTTGGAGCATTTATATGGAGGTAGTGCTAGCTACACACTACTCCTCTCCATACTGGTAGATGTACTAAGGTCTGCCTAGCCCTATCTAGTTTTGCCAGAACCCCCGAAAATCGCTATTTAGTTGCATAAGTCTAATAATGGTTTGACGTTTGCTACACAGTTCATTTATACTGATTCCTAGCTTGTGAAATTTAGGATAGTTTTAAAAACACACAGAAAGTTGAATAAGTTTTCTAGCATACGAATCAGCCATGTTCACCTGTGAAATGAACGCCATGTTTGAAGCGTTTTTGTTTTTTAAACATGACTTGAGCTGTTTCAAGCCAGCGCCCAACAATTAACGCGTGATGGATTGTTTTGCTTTGGCCGACTTTCAACAATGCAGCGCCATTTATTAGATAAGGAAACCATCTCATCAATAGTCAAACACGTATTGAAACCGGCTATATCTTGTTCAGCAATATTTCTTTCAACGTTTTCATTTCCTTGAACCAACAAACCTTTAAGATAGCCGTTCATTTCCAAAGCAGTCGGTTCACTTTTTTTCCCTTTTTTGTTCCTTCCAAAAAGCAATGCTTCTTTTCGGTTTAACTGGTAG